>JARYHS010012519.1:75471876-75578320 GCA_031002005.1 Vandiemenella viatica
TTCACATTTTAGTTTGTAAAATAAATCTCTTAGGGTTGATTTGATACTCTTACAATAAAAAGTTTTAATTTTGTAACGAGTGCTTAGTGAGCGGTTGATAACGCTTTGGTCTGGCATTCGGGAGAACGTATTTCGAATCCCATCCCGGCCATTTAGATTAAAGTGTTCCATGGTGGCGCATGGAGTAAGGACATACGACACTGTTTTGTAATCATCCATCACATGGGAACGTTAAGACTGGCTGACTCTCGGTGTTCTTAGGAAGAGTAGGCCTAAATGGACCGACTGGATTTTATCCTCTCAATTCTTCCATCTTTCATTAATTTACAACAGACTACACTAAACACACTCAAACAACAGTCATACAAACAAAACAATAAACATATAAATACACTTCCATCATTACAAAGGTGAGGTGTAAATTTCCAAAGAAAAAGTAAACACCCACCTAACTGTTGAGGAAAAAAGAAGACGATAAACTTATAAATGTGACAGTTAGTATATGTATCAGGGGTTTTGTTTTGTTTTGTTTTGTATTTCTTGCTAAAAACAGAAAAATAAATAACAGTCGATCAAAGTTTGCCTAAAAAGTAGGACGCATATAACATAATCAGCCATTTGAAGCCGATTCAGCAGGTAGAAGAAGTGCTGAAGATGATCCGAGCTTGCGTGTTGAAACGTCGGAGACGAATGAAAATTCAAAAGTAATAAAATGTGCACAATTACACATCATGCTACCAGGTGCATCCACCATAGAAAGGAATAAATCATTAGAGACCATTAACAAACGTCTCAATAGGCACTTTCTATACTAAACTAGCTTTGCCCAGCAAGCATTGCAATGCCTATTTTTCTAAGTGGGTAAACATTTGAAACGGACAGATTACATGAAAAAAAATAGGTGAAAGACAATGCATTTTTGTGCCTAAACGTCTTTCCGTCTTATGCTCGGAGGCTGGATACGAAAATTTTGATTCTTTTCCCTTTTAATCGGAATGTCGTAAATATTCTGCATCACCATACAATTTGGCCGATTTCCTACAGTTTACGAGATAAATGAAAAATGCAACACGTGTAAATTTGTTATAAGATCGGTGAAGGGGAGAACGGGAGCAGTTTTGTGAAACAAATGTAAGCATATGTGTTGTTGTGTCCTGGTTGGCTTTACCTTCCGCGAGCGGTTCGGAAGATGAGAGCTCAGAGGAGACTGTCTAAAGTTACCTTTAGAAGTCTCAGAACTAAGTTGGATTCGGGTTTTCAGACAGGGGAACTCGGAGTGGAATAACTGGTAGAAATAAACAAACACATAGAAATTACAAGAAACAAACTTGCAACTCACTAAGAACCGAATAAAGTCCCAAGGAGAGGGGCGGGGCACTGGTAAATAGTGTTCCAATACATATCTCGAAGTCACCGTGCCCTAAGTCGCTCTAGCGTTGACGAATCCTTCGCATGGTTCTCACTACCATCCTATAGGTAAAACATTCCCCTGAGGGTTGATCAGCGGGAAATTCCAATCTCCCACATCCATGAATCTAAGTGAGTGCCTTCCCACCTATGTGGAAACCTAAGTCCCAATTTCTAACTGAGACTGGAGTTGAGAATCGAAGTCCTAGCCCTCTGACTCCGCTATTCTACTATGCAGTGCTGCTAGGCCCCCGGCACTAGGCAGCTACGACCCCACTCACTGGCAGTCGTTCCTACTCTAACGTTTGTTAGCTCAGCCACCACTATTTATACTGCTTAATGACGGCATCTCCGTCCTTTCGTCCTTTCCAGAAGCTAATCTGTGGTCAGACACGTCCGCATCACATGCGGCCTCCACGTGAGATTTTGTAAGGTTGGAAACTCTCTTTCAGTGACCTTACCCTGCCTCCCGGTTTCTTCCGTGCCTAGGTCCGGCTTTGAAAGTGTGTGTCTTAATATTGTCACCTTCCTTGAGGCACTCCAGACTTTCCCTCTGTTGACGTGCAGTGGATGTCTTAATAGTTTCCTAATGCGTTTGCTTAATGACCTCCCGTCTCTGTGTTGGCTGGCTGGCTCCTAGTATTTTAACATTCACAATTCAAATAAATCTAACTCCTTTTAAATAATTATATTTCGCGAACCCTCGCGAATGCCTTTCGCGACACCTCCCCCTTTTGGGGAAAATTTTGCAATCTCTATTTGAGAGTGCAAAATTTTCTATGTGTCGTGTGAGTTGCTTACTTTATTTATACCTTCAAGTTTTATATACATTACATAACATTTTTATATTTTGTCTTCTTTAGACCACCTGTAAAAAAAACATATTAACGTTCCTTCGTTTATGCCGGTTCGTCTGTTACTTCCTGCAACATATAAAATACACCATTTTAACACTTTTACATGAGATAGTATTTTCATTACCTTTTACCAAGCAGAGAATATAATACATTCTTATTATTTTCATGTTAACGTTTGTCTGTCTTAGACCAATATGTTAGTGTTTCCTAGGTTCATAGGTTACATATCTTTCTGGTCGGCGCACACGCTCACTAAGCACTGCGTCACTGCTATTAGTCACATACCGACTCCTCACAGGACCAAAAGTAAGTTGTTCACTTTCGTCACTGTTCATCTCAGCCGGATGATACCTAACAACTCCTGTGTCAGGGTACTGATTCACAATTTTGTTTTTCACACAAATTCTAGTGCAACAGTCATCACCTATAGCTTTGCAAAAGAATCTAAAACAATCTCGGCAGCATTTACAGTATCTACATATACAGAAAATAAATATTAGTACTACGACTCCGGTTCCAGCATAGCCCCAAACTGGTATAGTATCTAGTGAAAATGAATCAAACCATGTTCTTTGTTGATACATGATTTCATCTTCTAACTCATTTAATTTATGACCTGCGGCTGTTAAATCATCTAATTGGCGAACCACTGGTTCAATTGGTAAATATAATGGTATTTCTGAAATGTTTTTCTTTTCCTTATTCACCATGCAACAATCTATGTCTAGGCTTAGATTTGGAACGATATCATTAATCGGTACCTTTGATCTAATGATATGTTCAGACTGTATTACTACTTGGGCTCCATAACCTTTACACTTGTTTAGAAATTTGAGCTTTCCCGTTCCTTTAATAATTACGTCTGTTGGCTTACTATTATTGCACACTACTGTAGCCCTTCATTGTTTGGTGCTACAAAAAGCCATTCGTTCCCTCTAATCTGCGTCCAAACGCTCGCATTTAATGTAGTGTATTTTTGAATGCAATCATCTGGTAGTTTTACTATGGGTTGAAGCATTCTAGCTTCACATACTTCATGATCGTAAGTAGACAACAGAACAAAAGTTTGTTTACAAACATTATGGGTGGTTTCTAATTTTTTACATAATAATTGCTCTTTGTCTAATTTTACATATTTCCTTTTGGCTTCGTCCATTAACAGAAATTCTTTTTCTGGTGATAGATATGTGAACAGTCGCTTGTCGTGACTTACTTCGATTGGTAGAGGCCATAACTTGTAAATATTATACCTTTCGTTATCCACGAGTGGGATATTCAAAACATAGCTCAGTATACTACCTGAAATGAAAACATCTAGGTCAATTGCTCGCATTAGTTGATATCCTTGGCTTCAGTTAATTCTATGGGGAATTTCTTATCCGAAATTTCATCTTTAATTAAATGCAAATATCTGACCACCTGTACTGGATTAATTAGATGTGGTTCTAGAATGCCCTTTTGCGCGTTCACTATAGCATAATAATCAAATCGTACTCCTTTTCTATTTCATTAAATATTGACGTCAGCTGTATCAACTGCTCATTTAATGTTACCCTTATGCCGAGTTGGGTTAACTTTTTATCAGTACCAATTTCATAGTTATACACGTGCTCATTTAGTTTCAATATCCCCGAGGTAATTATCCGTTCGTTTCTTTCTATTG
The DNA here is from genome assembly GCA_031002005.1 of Vandiemenella viatica. Taxonomy (NCBI): domain Eukaryota; kingdom Metazoa; phylum Arthropoda; class Insecta; order Orthoptera; family Morabidae; genus Vandiemenella; species Vandiemenella viatica. The sequence goes on from JARYHS010012519.1 coordinate 75,475,804, forward strand.
AGTTGACTGTGTGATTAAAACTAGTTAATGTAGTCCTTACGATAGTGACTTGCTCTTTCGAAAGCTTTAGCAATTGTTTTTGTTCTTGTTCTAATAAATTAATTTTGGATTTAAAATATGATGCGTCATCTTCGTCTAACGTCCCGAATAAGACTTTACTGATTTCACCCACAAAATTAAGGATTCCCCTTTTTTCTTCTCTGTTCGTGTCTGGCTAATTGTCCAATTAGGCTTTGCGAAGCTTCTATTTTACTCACATGGTATTCTAATGCTTTTTCATACTATCACACCCTGCTACACTTGTGTTCACTTGTTTAAGTCTCTGCTGACAATAGTCTACGGCTTTTAATGTTGCCTCCTGAGTTGCCTCATATTTATGCTTTAAGTCTTCCAGGTTAAAATAGCTTACTATTCTCCAGGTTGTCGTGTACAAACTTACAGTTCCTTTGTGGTCGTAGTATAATCCCGGTGATGACTCAAATTTTGTTAACTGCAGATCCTGCTGTGTTGTTGACGTTGCACCCATTATTATCATCATTGCCACAATTACTCTCCGATGTCCCCATAGTTCCTGTAATTTTAAAAGAATTCTTTTAGTCGGTTGGCGTGTACCTTCGTAAACTTATTTCTTTTTAATTGAATTATACATTTGGCCCTTTAGTTTCAATTACTGTGTACGGCCCTCTCCACTGACTGTCCAATTTCTTTGAGCGACCCCTACGTACACTTTCATCAAACAACAACACTCTATCCCCTGGTTTAAATATTACTGGGTTTTGTGTTTTGTCGTAGTTCTCTTTACTCTTTTCTTTTGCTTGCGCCGTTGCTTCTTGCGCGCACTGGTGCATGATTCTTAATCTTTCTCTTAATTCTGTTACATAATCATCATAATTATAAATTACATCGGCCGGTTTCTTCTGTAGTGCTCCCGGTATATTACATATTCTTCCGAAAAACAACTCATGTGGCGTATATCCTGTGGTACTATGTGGCGTTGTATTAAATACAAATACTGCATATGGGATCCAAGGTATCCCAATCTGTTTGACCTCTGTTTACGTAATGTCGCAACATTTCCGTTAGAGTGCGATGCGTTCTCTCTAATGCGCCATTCGCCTGCGGGTGGTAGCTTGTGGTATGAATTTTCTCAATTCGCAATAACCTACACGTTCGCTTTATGACGTCACTCATAAAGTTACTTCCCATGTCACTCAACAAAATGGTCGGTATTCCAAACCGTAAGATTATTCTTTCTACCAATACTCTTGCTACTGTATCCGCATCTTGTTGCTCTATTGGTTCCGCTACCAAAAACTTCGTTAGAGCGTCTTGAAAGGTAAGTATATATCTATTTCCTTTTTCTGATCGCTGTAATGGCCTACAATATCGATGTCACATCTTTCGAATACATGCTCTGGGGTTTTTGTAATCTCCATCGGCATTTTTGTTTTTTTTGGGTGATCTTATTTTTCTGGCAGCTTTCGCAATGGCGAATGTACTGCTCAATGTCGGCTTTCATACCTTCCCAACTACAATATTTCTTTATTCGTCATAGGTCCTACCTATGCCTTGATGACAGCCTATTGGTGATTCATGGTACTGCCGCAATATCTTCATTTTTTTTTTGAGTAAGATTTTCCATTATTGCCACTTGGTGGTACTGTTTCTTTTGTTGTATTCTCATTAACAGCTGTTTCAGTACTCTTTTCTTCTTCCTCCTTACCGGCATCTCGCTACCAGTTTCTCTAATATTCCGAATTCTTGAAGAGCGTCTGCAGCTTGATTCCTTTTTCCGCTCTTATAAACGATTTCGTAATCGTATTCTTCTAGTTTAAGACGGAACTTCATTAATCTCGATGACGGATCTGAAATACTATTAATCCACGTCAATGGTTTATGATCTGTGTACACTGTGAATTTCCTTCCAAATAGGTACGGTCTGAATTGCTTCACTGCCCAGCAAATAGCTAGCATTTCCCTCTCTATGGTACTATAGTTTCTTTCAGCTTTATTCAACGTCCTTGATATGTAAGCTACCGGTAAATCCTTGCCAATTTCTCCTTGGCTTAACACTGCTCCAATCGCATCTTGCTTGCATCCGTAGTAACTATAAAATTTTTGGTGAAGTCTGGATATTGTAAAATTGCAGGGCTCAACAGTTTTTCTTTCAACTGTTTGAAAGCCTCTTCCTGCTTTGGTCCCCATATATATGTGACTCCCTTTTCACAATTCATACAGTGGCTTAGCAATTTTACTGTAGTTACTTATAAATCTCCTATAATATCCGCTCAGGCCTAAAAATGCCTTTAACTGAGTTGTATTACTTGGTTGGGGATATTGTTTTAACGGCTTCTACCTTTTTCGGATCGGGGCTTTAAATCCTTCCTCGGTGAGTACATGCCCCAAAAATGTGACGTCTTTACGTAAGATTCGCATTTATCTACTTGTAATTGGAGGTTATATTTTCGCAACCTTCGAAAACATCCTCTAACCTCGCATTATGCTCCTCTAATGATGACCCAAACACGATGACGTCATCTAAGTAGATAAACACTTTCTCACCCTGTAATCCTACCAGTACAGAGTTCATTAATTTCTGGAAGGTATTTGGCGCCGTTTTAGTCCCATAGGCATTCTTTTAAACTCGTAGTGTCCGTAGGGCGTACTAAAAGGCGGTTTTTTCTTGATCCTTCTCATCCAGTAACACTTGATAATAGCCCTTGGCTAAATCAAGAGTGGAGAAGTATTTCGCCTTACCTAGACCATCTAGGATTTCATCTATTCGCGGCAGCGGAAACACGTTATTTACGGTTAAATCATTCAACCGTCTGTAGTCTATTACAACACGCCATTTTTGTTTTCCACTAGCATCCATTTTCTTGGGAATTATTAATACTGGCGAGTTCCACGCGCTATCGCTGGGTACTACAATATCATCTTGCAATAACTTATCTATCTCTCCTTGCAAAATTTCTTTTTGTGCTTCGGGTATCCTGTACGGTCTCAACCGAACTATTTTTCCTTCTGCTTCGGGAAGAAGCTTAATTTCATGCCTGATAGCCTCTGTGTAACCTAATGTGTCTCCCGGCAAATGGAATACATCATTATATGCTGCGCATATTCCTAATAACACCTCTCGTTCTTCCTTGTTTAAGTGATCAACTCGAAGATTTTCTTTTAGTTTGCTCAGCCTTGATTTGTTCTCCGACCGTTCTCTTTTAATTTGCCTTACTTGAACTTCTTTAACTTCCGGCACTTCTTCAGCTACTAATAAGGGGTTCCTTAATTTGACTTCTTTTTCCGTACTATTCAACATACTTAAGATACACGTTCCGTTTCTCACGGATACTAGTGGCTTCTGGCACATATAAACCTGATTGCAATTCTTGTTTCGGGATGATCGCTTCTGATACATCCCCCAGTGTAATTCGCACTTTAACAATCTTTCTTCGCATGGACCTATTATTACTTCATAATTTTGAGCTCTCCCAGCTCCTACATTTTGTTTACTACCGCGCCTATCTTTCGCCACTTCAGTAGCCCTTATTTTTGTGGTCTTAGCCACCTCCGCATAAGTGCGCTTTACCGAACCTGCTCCAACAGCATTCGGTCTATTACTTTTTAACAATGCAGTTTCTACTGCTATCAACTCGGCTCCTACCGTATTCGACCTAACACCTCGCCTTTTCGCGGGGCTTACTGTTTTCGAGGCAGCACCCACTGCCCTCGGAAACTTACCGTCACGTCGCACAGTTCCTTTAGTGGACGGACAAACACTGCTTCGCGTCGCAATCCCTACGACATTTTCCTTTTCGTCGCGCCTCACAATTCCGTTAGTGAGCGGACAATCTCGCTTTTTTCACGAGGCCATAGGCCCTGCCTATTGCCTTCGGAAAATTTCTGTACCGATCCACAAGTCCGTTAGTGGATGGACAACTACAATGTCGTGTCGCGATCCTTACGACACCTACATTATGTCCGTCGGTGTTCCCTACCGACTTACCTACATTTTCACAACACATCTCGCGTTGTTCCTCCCGCGCGGTTTCTAACTTAATTCGCCTCCCGCGAATCTTAATGGTCCTCGCTCCGTAATTTATTACGGCCTTGTTTTTCGTCAGGAAATCTCTTCCTAATAAACCTTCAAATGGCAAGTCTATATCTTTACCTATCAGATAGAATTTTTGCCTTAGAATTAAGCCCTTGGTGGCTTGTAGCTCAACTACTACAGAAGCTTCAGTTCTTACTACGTTACTGCTAATTCCTCTGATTCTAATATTGTCATTAGTATCGCATTTTCCCTTTTTGCTTATGTTATCTGCTCTCATTAAGCTTATTTGAGCCCCACTGTCTACAAGAAATCTTACCGGATCATTCTTTGCATCTTTACATCGCATAGTCACATAGTCATTTTTATCAGTGCAGTCAGTTTTAAACACCTTACTAGACCAGGCGCAGTGTGACTGCCTCATTACGCCTCTTAATAGTTTACCGGGTTCTTATCTTTTTGCTTCGCCATCCACATATTTTCACGGCACTCCCGGGCATAGTGTCCTCGCTTATTGCATTTGAAACATATTACCTCGCTAGTTTTTGTAACCGGCACCTTCACCCTGGTAAATTCTTTTTGCGCGGCGCCCCCGGTATTTCTTTTAAAACCTTGCTGCGCTGTGGCTATCCTAATGGCACTTTCCCTTTCTAATTTCTTTACTCTGGAAAGTAGGGCGTCAAGCGGTGGTTTATTTACTTCACCTTCTTTTTCGACTACCCGTATTCGCCTCGGTGTCTGACAATTTCTCGCCGTATGACCGGATTTCCCACAATTGAAGCAGTTTGGTAGGGACCCTTTTTCTACTTTTGGTGGCCTGAAGGGCTGTCGTGATACCGGTTTCTCTCTAGCCGATGCAATCGCACTTTCTTCTGTGGCTGCTAACTCGACGGCTTCTGACAGGGTTATCGTCTCCCCTCTGGCTCGCACGATAGTTTTTATTCTATCGTCATACAACCCTTGTATGAACACGGCCCTCCCTAGTTTTAACACGAGAGCAATACTTCCCTCTAGCTCAGTTTCTGCCATCACGCCCTTGATTGCCTCCCTGAATTGGTGCTGTAAAGTATCTATGCGCGAACCCCATTGCGCAATGCTTTCCCATGATTCCTGCCTACTGGCAAACATTTTACAGGCATAGAAATCTAAGGTTCTTTTACAACCATAGTTCTCTACTAAAATTGCACGAACAGCCGGCCAAGTGGTCGTCAAATCTCTTACGAGCAATTTACTCCTAGCCGTTTTCACAATACGAGCCTTAATAAATCTTAATAGTATTTCATGTTGGGCTGGCTCTATTAGCTCGAATGCGCTGTCGCAATTGTCCAAAAATTCATTTAATTGGGACTTATCACCGTCAAAGGAATTTGGAATTAATTTAATCACTTCGTTTAAACTGATATACTGCCTAGGAGATGACTGCGCACCCTGGCTACCTGACACAGCTTCGTTAGGCATGCTTGCACTTGCTGCGGTCTCACCTGTGGAAATTAACTGTGGCGTAGACTTCTATGTGATGCTGTGAACGTCGCCGGTCTGGCTGCTGACTGTGAGCTGCGTCGTGCGTCGCTCGCTTGGCTGCTCGCTGCTGGCTGCTGGCTGCGACCGCCTGTTGATCCCTTGGCTCGCCCCGTCAACCTCGGCTGCTTCGCGGCTACTGTTGTCGACCCTCGTAGACCTGGCTCGCTGACCTGGCTCGCCTCCTCCGTGGATGCTGCTGACGGATGCGTTGCGGCTCCCTTCGCTGTCGAGTGGCCCCCTCTCGTACTCGACCAATGGATCCTCTTCTTTCTTCTGCCGCCTACTTATTGCGCTACCCCCTCCTTTTGTCGGTCTTATTCTCCAAGCCGTCAGTCTGACCTGACTTCGGGCTGAGTGTTACCAGAAGGTTCTAAACTCCTATTCCTCAAGTCTGTGGCAACGTAGGCTACCGCTGTTGCAGTGCTGACCTGCGAAAAACCTTGCCAAAACCCCACACCTGACACCAAATTTAAAAGGACCTATGTTGCGTCCTGGTTGGCTTTTACTTCCGCGAGCGGTTCGGAAGATGAGAGCTCAGAGGAGACTGTCTAAAGTTACCTTTAGAAGTCTCAGAACTACGTTGGATTCGGGTTTTCAGACAGGGGAACTCGGAGTGGAATAACTGGTAGAAATAAACAAACACATAGAAATTACAAGAAACAAACTTGCAACTCACTAAGAACCGATAAAGTCCCAAGGAGAGGGGCGGGGCACTGGTAAATTAGTGTTCCAATACATATCTCGAAGTCATCCGTGCCCTAAGTCGCTCTAGCCACTGACGAATCCTTCGCATGGTTCTCACTACCATCCTATAGGTAACAACATTCCCCTGAGGGTTGATTAGCGGGAAATTCCAATCTCCCACATCCATGAATCTAAGTGAGTGCCTTCCCACCTATGTGGAAACCTAAGTCCCAATTTCTAACTGAGACTGGAGTTGAGAATCGAAGTCCTAGCCCTCTGACTCCGCTACTCTACTATGCAATGCTGCTAGGCCCCCGGCACTAGGCAGCTACGACCCCACTCACTGGCAGTCGTTCCTACTCTAACGTTTGTTAGCTCAGCCACCACTATTTATACTGCTTAATGACGGCACTCTCCGTCCTATCGTCCTTTCCAGAAGCTAATCTGTGGTCAGACACGTCCGCATCACATGGACCTCCACGTGAGATTTTGTAAGGTTGGAAACTCTCTTTCAGTGACCTTTCCCTGCCTCCCGGTTTCTTCCGTGCTTAGGTCCGGCTTTGAAAGTCTGTGTCTTAATATTGTCACCTTCCTTGAGGCACTCCAGACTTTCCCTCTGTTGACGTGCAGTGGATGTCTTAATAGTTTCCTAATGCGTTTGCTTAATGACCTCCCGTCTCCGTGTTGGCTGGCTGGCTCCTAGTATTTTAACATTCACAATTCTAACTCCTTTTAAATAATTATAATTCGCGAACCCTTGCGAATGCCTTTCGCGACAATTTCTATGTTACCCTCGGACTGCTCGCTGGAAGATGAAGTCAAACAGCAGCTTTGAAACGTTGCATCAATTGACACGTTTCTCCGTAGCTTAAGATTGAATGTTACTTACTCGAGGTAACAAACACGAAAGAGCTTTATTCTGCAGTTTAGTCAAACTGCAATACATAAGTCTTTCAATATTTTTGTTTTAAATTCCACACTATCTGAAACCACCTCTGCTTCATTGTAAAAGTTATAGATTTTGAAATTTCTGAAACTTTATGATAGATTAACCAGAGAACTTTATGGTAGGTAGTTACAATTGTTTAAACATATTGTATTTTTCCTACCAGTAAATTCAGTATTACTTTGGTCTTCTCCATTATCAGCTTCATTGTAGTACATAGCATGTGTAATGATGTACTAAAAGATGACATTGGAAATTCTGTTAGGCAGTAAAAATAAGGAAGGGTAGAAAAAAATAACCTCATCATTTACCACAGACAACGGCAGTGAGGCCACGATGAATGCACTTTACAATATTTTGATATAAACTTTAAGTTTGTAGGGGTGAGACATGTGGAAAGGGGATCAGATGTGGGCAGGTATGATAGGGAGAACTAACCAGTTTACCACAGATGAAGGCAGTAGGGTGAGATGAACACGTAAAAAACACAAAAACAGACACAAACAACACACTATTTTGGTAAGAAACCTTAGTCATGAGAGTAGTGAGACATGTGGTAGGGGGGAAAGATGTGATCATATCCCAACCTTCACCTCTGGCCATTCCACCACCACCCCGTGTATTCCACCTTTGTTTTATTCATGTGGCGAGTCAAGATGTAATCACATCTTTACCCCTGCCAAATGTTTCGCCTCTCACGTGACTAAGGTTTCTTACCGAAATAGTGTGTGTGTGTGTGTGTGTGTGTTCATCTCGCCCTCCTGCCTTCATCTGTGGTAAATGACAGGTTATTTTTCCCTATCCTATTTTATTTTTAGTGTTTAACGTTAGTTTCTTTGTTTCCATTACCCACAAAATGTTTCTTTGTTGCATACCCTCTGCCTTTATCTGTTTACTTTTCTTGTTTGTATAAAATTCATAAACAGTTCACTTCCTTTTTAAAGCTTTGTTGCTTATGAAGGCATATTTGTGAGATTCATATAACAACACACTGCTTCATGATACAGTAAATCAAAAAGGAATCGAATATCAAAACTGCAAATGAGGCTGCAATTGATGAAGAATTCCGTAAGCTTTTTAGTGCTGTTCTTGTTTGTGTTTCTTCATTTTCCATACTGTTTCATACTGTTTTATTTTCATATCCAGAAATTGTTGTATTAAATTCTTTTTGCAGAATTCTCATAATCATCTGTCTGTCTTGTAAATGTTTGTAATTATACATCCATCAGTGACGTCATCATTGTAACATTTATATAGTTATGGCTGTTTTTACTTCAGATTTTTCAGTTAAAAATTGCACAAAAAAGTTACAAAATTGCATGATATAATGCAACATGACTACATCATTATTGTGATCTATACCTGGAATTTAGACATATCCATTTTGAGGTATAAAATGAATGCTATCATTAACTTGTAGTTTCCGAAATTAAAAGAAAGACATTGGTTTTGCAGAACTTTTACTTGCTTCGAATGTGTTGCTGATGATCACTTTTACAATTTAGAGATGCAGTTTTTTCCCCGTCCTTTTAGTACCTTAATTTTAATCCTCTTTTTGATTCATTTAACATGAATCATATTCAACTTTCTTGTCTCTTCATTCTTTTGCTTGATTTGATGGAATTCTCCACCTGTTGTAGTTCTGGGCTACCGAGCATGGTGGGTGAATGGTTAATGTTCTGGCCTCGCATTCGGGAGGACGCAGGTTCGAATCCCTGTCCGGGCATCCAGTTTTGGGTTTACCATGGTTTCCCCAAATCACTCCAGGTGAATGCCGGGATGCTTCCTTCAAAAAGACCATGGCCGAATTCCTTCCCGTTCCTTGTCTCCAGTCCCATCCCGCCTCTAATGACCTTAGCTGTCGACGAGGTGTAAAGCAATAAGTAAATAATAGTTCTGGGCTAATCTCATGTCTATTACAATCTGTATTTGAGTTATTTATTTGCATTATGTATAATTTTTAGTTTCTTCTAAATTTCATCCCTTCATCTGCCTCTTCCACTAACTATGAACCATTCCCATGTGTTGTGAGGCAAAAACGTTGGCCGGGGTTGTTCCAAACGTTCTGTCTCAACTTTAACCGTGGTCTTGCCTTGGATAACTTTGTACTTTCCTACATTAACTTGGTCGCCATCTGGCTTGATGTAAACCCCAAGCTAGGAAAGGTTACAGATAGTAAAAATCACTGGCATATCCTTGTAGATAATCGCTATATTCACAAAACTAGATTGGCATCAGAATATGTCTCAAAAGAAAGGTAATTGCAGTTTCAATTAACCGATCAAGCCAGACCAAACCCCATTGTTCCAAGTAAAACTAACTGATGAATGGAAACCGATAGAATTTCATCACACACCCCTAAAGTTCGACTTGTATTTTCAGAGTATGCAGCGGAAATCGGGCCATTTCTGTCTGATATATTCAGTAAATCCCTAGAAGAGCGAAAAGTACCTTCAGACTGGAAAATAGCGCAAGTAACTCCGATTTTCAAGAAAGGTGATCGAAGCGATCCTGGAAACTATCATCCCATATCTATAACATCTGTTTGTAGTAGAGTTATGGAGCATATTATATGCTCGAACATTATGAATTTCCTAGATGAAAATAATTTGCTTACAACAAATCAACACGGATTTCGGAAGAAAAGATCATGTGAAACACAGCTGGCCCTATTTACACACGATGTAATGAAAGTTATCGATACAGGTTCACAAGTAGATGCAATTTTTTTAGATTTCCAGAAAGCCTTTGACTCTGTGCCACACAACCGCCTTTTAGCGAAGCTTCGAGCGTACGGTATATCGGATCAGCTTTGTGAATGGATAAAGGATTTTCTAACTGGTCGGTCGCAGTATGTTGTCGTTGAAGGAGAAAGTTCTTTTAATCTAGATGTTACATCGGGTGTACCTCAAGGAAGTGTAATAGGACCACTTCTTTTCTTAATTTTTATAAACGATCTCGGAGACAAAGTGAAAAACCTTTTTAGATTGTTTGCTGATGATGCGGTTATTTACAGGGAAGTAAGGAATTTGGCCGATTGTTTAGCAATTCAGCGTGATCTGGATGTTATTTTGGCATGGTGCGCTGAGTGGCAACTCACACTAAATTGTAAAAAGTGTAAGACAATGAGCATAACTAACAAAAAGAATCCAATTGTTCAGAAATACGAGGTAAACAATTCAGTCATTGATGTGGTCGATTCTATGAAATATTTGGGAGTAACAGTACAAAGGAACATGAAATGGGACTTACATATTAATACGTTGGTAGGTAGAGCTAATTCTAGGCTGCGGTTCGTAGGTCGAATTTTGAAAAATTGTAATGAACAAACAAAGGAGATAGCGTACAAATCACTTGTGCGTCCACATTTGGACTATTGTTGTGCCATTTGGGATCCATTTCATAAGGGGCTGATTGAGAGTACAGAGAAAGTACAGAGAAGAGCCGCTCGATTCGTGACCGCTTGCTACAGTCCTTATGAAAGCGTTACAGAACTGATTAGTAAACTAGGCTGGGAGTCTCTGGTAGATAGACGACGCACGTTTTGTATAAACTTATTGGTAAACATGCGTACTCCCACTTTCACTTACGAGTGTAGTGAAATACTCCGTCCACCAACCTATTTGGGTCGGCATGACAGGAAATATAAAATTAGAGAAATAAGGTGCCGCACTGATTCTTATATGAATTCATTTTTTCCTCGTACCATTAGGGATTGGAATGCACAACAAAGAGATTAGGTTTGGTGCTGAGCACCCTCTGCCACCCACAGTTTTGTGATTTGCAGAGTATATATGTAGATGTAGATGTAGAACGACCGATACTTAAGTTACGCCACCACACCACATGGCATAGGAGCTACCTCAAAGCTACATAGTCATGCTCTAACTTGTTCTGAAAACTAGCTAGTATCTACATCGCGCCTCACACTAGGTTACTTAGGAAACTTCGTGCCTACGGCATATCTAGACAAATATGCGACTGGGTTGCAGACTTTCTGAAGGGCAGAACACAGTGTGTAGTTCTCGACGGTGAGAGTTCATCATTTACCGAGCTGAGGTCTGGGGTTCCGCAGGGAAGCGTGATAGGGCCTCTGTTGTTTCTCATATACATTAATGATTTGTGTGACGTAACAAGAGGGATGAAAAGATTATTTGCCGATGATGCTATTATTTATCGTGAAATCAAAACCCAGGAAGACAGCGCTTTGTTACAAGACGATATTATGAAAATAATTGCATGGTGTAAACACTGGCAGTTGGAGTTAACTGCTAAAAAGTGCCAAGTCATGCATATAAGTAAAAAGGTGACACCATTTAGATCTGAATATACAATTAATGGTACTGTCCTTAGAACTGTAGATTCTGCTAAGTATCTAGGGGTAACAATTCGTAATAATTTGTCGTGGAATGAACATATCGAGAATGTAATTGGGAAAGCAAATCGTATGCTCTGATTTCTAGGTTGTAATTTAAAACAATGCACTCCGGAAGTTAAATTGATTGCATATAAGTCACTAGTGCGTCCTCACTTGTAATATTGTTGTTCTGTATGGGGTCCCCGTCAAAAGGGGTTAATGGAGGCATTAGAGAGGATCCAGCCTGATTCGTGACAGGTATATATAGTTGGAGGGAAAGCGTAAGTGTGATGTTGAAGGAGTTAGGTTGGGAAGACCTGGAACACCGAAGGTGTTGCTCTCGACGGAAACTAATTGAAAAATTCACACCTGACATATTTCGGAATGACAGCAAAGAAATATTGCTACCAGCAACATTCGTATCTCAGAATGACCGTGAAAATAAGAGAAATCAGGGCCAGAACCGATTCTTTTCTGTATTCATTTTTTCCATGAGCGATCAGGGAATGGAATAGAAAGGATTTACCGGGCGAGTAAACTTAAAATCCGACAGGAGTAGCTTTTGATGAAGCTCTCCGACCATCCTGATCTGCATTTTCCATGGTTTTCCCAGATCACTCCATGCGAATGCTGGGATGGTTCCTCACAGTAGCCCATGGGCGCCTCCTGCCATATCCCATATATCCCTTCCAAACTATTACCCTTTCAGGTAGGTGCAATGCACCCTCTGCCACACACTTTTAGTGAATCACAGAGTAATAGTAATAGTAAAACGGCACACCACAGATTGTGGTTATGCTCAAACTATCTCTGCAAGACTGGGTGGCATTTACATTGCGTCACAAAGTAACGTAGTCACATGCTAACTGAATCTGCAAGACTGGGTAGCATCTACATCGCGCCAAAACAACACGCCACATAGCGTGGTGTTCGCTTAAACTGTTAGCAATAGACTGGCTGGTGTCTACATCGCGACACTAAGTAGCATTTTGCTCTCTCTAACTGAATCTTGAAGACACACTTGTAACTTGCCTCATCCTTTTGACCTTGACGACTTAAAATATTCCTATCGTTCTGAAATTTTGACAGTAGCTAGATACTTTAAAAAATGTTAATTTTGATCCTTATAAAAAATTTCGTTGCTTCAGTAGTTTGGCTGTAAAAAAATTATTTCCTGAGATTCCAAGACTTGTTAATAACTATGTTAATTTTGCAGCTATGAAGCTGAAATAACTTTTATTTTACTTGTAATTGACTGCTCTTTCATTTGCTATCAAGCAAGGCATGTTTACTATTTTCAAAAGAGTGATATAAAATTCAACAACCAAAAATGGATTTAACTAATTAATATTTCCTAAGCTATTAAAGTTATTGATCTGAAAATGGCTTTAAACGATTCTGAGCAACTGTGCAATTTTGAAGTCGCTACCTATTTTCCCTGATTTATTATTAATTTCTGAAATATCGTTCCAGGTGAATGCTTGAGGATGATGCAACAGAAAATACTGCCTTGTTCATATACTTTCTCAAAACTGTAAAAACCTGATTTCTAGCTTGAATTAACTGACTTTAAAAATGATATGCAACGCTATTCAATTTAACTCATGGTTCTAAGAACAAATTTTGTTACACAGTTACAAAATTTTTAGTTTACCTTGCAGTGTCTTAAAACATGATTACTGGATCCTTTTTATTTCGTTCTGAGATCATTCTTTCCTTTCTTAATCCTCCATTTGCACCATAAATTTATGTTCTTTTCTATTGAAATGCACAGATTTAAACATCTTTCTACAACTGATTTTTCTAGTTTTGCACCTCTCCTGAGACCAGTTGCATTGCTACAAAATGCTGTCCTCCATGTCATAGTTGTAGACAATTTTCCTGAATCCTATAACAGTGCTTTTTGATTTCTTTTATCCTGCTTTCACTTTAGTTGTAACATGCAATAAAATTATCTTATTCTTCTACTATATCTATTACAGTTTATATATTTAGTCTCTTTATATCTGATGCAGTTAATCCCCGTGTTTTGCTTTTGTTTATATTTATTCCTCAACAGGATACTATCATAGTGGTAGTCACTGGATGCCAAGACTGGACTACATGATGAATGGACGACAATGTTGTAACCAAAGTTTTGCAAAAGAGCGATGGTTTGATGGGTGATGTGTGGGCAAGCATTGTTGTGGAGGAAGCTTATGCCCCTGCTCAACATTCCTCTTCTTCAGTTCTGGATTGCCTGTATAAGTTTTTACAGTGTTTTACAGAATCTATCAGTGTTTAGTGTGGTCCCAGCAGGCATGAAGTTGACTAACAATACTCCTTTCTGGTCCCAAAACACAGTCACCTCATACTGTGTTTGATTGAATTTTCACAGCTTAAGTGAAGAGGGATGCCGCTACTCCCATGACATTTGTTTGGTGTCAGGCTTAAAGTGAAATGCACAGGTTTCATCACACGTGAATATTGATTCCAAAAAGTTGTTCTTTTAGTCTGGATAGCGACGAAGAAATTGATGTGAAGAATCGGCTTTTTGCTGTTTGTGGTCACCCATCAACATTCATGGTACTCGACTTGCTCACACCTTCAGATACTGTAACTTTTCTTTTAAAATCCTGTAGAAGGTGCTTTGAAAGATCTCAGGAGCCAAAATTCAGACATCCAAAGTGATCTGCCAATTTTCAAGCATGATTTGCTCATCTTTTATGATTGTCCTTTGTTTGTCATCAATTTCAGTATGATTGGCCGTAAACTCTCTACAGTACTTGCAAATGTTTTTGACATCCATGCACGACTCTCCATACACTTCCATCAATTGGAGATTAATTTAAATCAGTTCAATGCCTTTTGAATTCAAAAACTAAATATTTGCATAAACTTCACACTTGGCGTAATTGTCCAAACAGAAGCTCCAGTCTTAATAGCTGCCAAGCCATGTCTGAGTGTCCCAATGAGGTACACACATGCTAGTTTGGGTGTGGGGTAAGTTCCAGTCATTACAGTGTTGCCAATAGCCACACCGACAGTTTTTCCTGCATCCCTAAAACTTTGGAGTCCTTACTTTTGGGATGACCCTAGTACCTATTTACATGCTATTTCAGTCTCCTTTAAAGTCAGTCCACTCTTGGCCAGTATGTCACTGCACCAACAGTTTTCATATTGTTGGTGCTAAGTTAGTTCAAACAGCACCAATACTGAGGTCAAAAGGTTTGATTTACTTTCTGATGGTTGATTATAGTTTGGCCTGGTGGATGTGTGGAGTAACTTATTAGTCCAGACAAATAGGTTTTTACTAAGAAAGTTGTGGGTTGGTTTTGATTTCTTCCATTAGATAATTATATATATATATATATATATATAACTCTCATACTATCAGCTTTTTGAATGTATCCTCCATATTCAAAACAAAAGTACATAAAATTTCCTATGAATTTCACAATTCAGATTTTTTCTCGGACGAACCATTCATGCTCAAGTGCTAGTTGAAAATTGGTGTATTTTCTGTGTCTCTACAAAAACCCACTTATTCCACTCCAAAACTCAAATTTGTTATTAAAAAAGTAAATCTTGGTTAATTCCACCCAGTTAGGCGTGTGATCTTACGATCATTCGAGGTTGGTGAAATTGGATGAAGAATTCAGGTTGTACAATACCAAAAATCTCTACCGGGCTCTCATGATATAATCCACCGTGTCTTCACTTCAAGAATCCAGGATGGAAGTTAGTCACCTACAACCATGGGAATGTGGAGCTTCTGGCAAATTACTTCGACCAATTGCCAAAGACCTGTTGGAGATACAGTGCATGTCAGTGCCCCATCTGAACCACCTAGTTTGCAGCTAGTCAACGCCCCCATCAAATGCCTCGAGAATAACAATACACCTGGAGAAGATGGCATCATTGCGGATGCCCTTAAAGCAGGCGGAAGTACTATTGTAGATGCCATACACCAAATCCTGACTTACTGCTGGGACACCAGAAAGGTACCCGACAACTGGAGGACATCACTAATACGCCCATTGCACAAAAAAGGAGACAGAAGTGACATAAAAAAATACCGAGGAAAGTTGCTGTTACCAGTAGCCTAGGATTTTACAGGACAATGTGGAGAATTAGTGTGGCCACATTATTGGTGAATATCAGGGAGGATTTCGAAGACACTCTTGCAGCAAGCAGATCTTCAATCTAACAATAATTCTCCAATTAAAACGTATGAGAAGTGTGAACATCACTGTAATATTCGTGGACTTCAAGATGGCTAACGATTTGATTGACCGTCAAACACTCTTCACTCTTCGAGAGTGTAGTGTAAATTATAAAACATGCACCCTCATCGATAAAACTCTCACAGACATCTCTTCCAAAGTAAAATTCAGAGAAGAACTGTCTCATAGTTTCAAGATCACAACTGGAGTAAGACAAGGAGAGAGATGGCCTCTCACCCATTCTGTTCAATCTGATGCTCAACAAAGTCATCAGAACCTGGGAACTTGCACTGAACAAAATTAGAATCAAACCAGTCATCATTGGAGCTGGAACACGAAAATTTAAAATCGGGATCCTAGCTTTCACTGATGACATCGCAATCCTATCCAATGACTCTTAAGGATGCTGCCATTGCTGTTCAAACCCGATATGAGATAGCGGTGAAGACAGGACGACAGATGTCGTGCGAAAAGACCAAGTACGTCGAGAGTCTGCACCCCAGGAAAGCTCCGTTGATTACCATCGATGACAAGATTGGAAAAGTCGATCGATTCTGGTACCTTGGCAAATGGGTCCTCCCCAATGGTAGATATGGAACCTCCATCTTATATAAATGTTCTAAACTCAATGCAGCATTTCAGCTGTTGCGAAATCATTACAACAAGAATATTTCGAAGAATGCTAAAATCTGTCAGTACAAAACTGTTGTCAGACTTCAGTTCTTATATGCTGTGGAGACCTTGCTGATGAACAGGAAAAGCTCCATGGATAATCTGTTAAAAGCTGAAAGACGTATCCTGAGGAAAATTCATGGGCCAAGATTGCTCCCGGACGGAACCTATCAACTGAAAACGAACTACGAATTGTACCAATAGTTGGAGGTGGCTAACACCACCATGAAATGTAGGTGGCTGAAGTTATACCTCCTGAGAATGGACAGCAAAAGGCTAACCAAGAAGGTCTTTTCACTTATCTAAAGCAATAAGACTGAAAGCATGTGGCTCAATGAGGTACAAAGAGATTTGGACTCCGCTGGGAATTCCGACACTGATGTTGCAGATTGCTCCAAATTTTGTAATGTGGTTAACTCCTGGTCCCCTCCACCAAAAATTACTAAACCTTGGAAAACAATCTCACAGGAGAGAAAGGAAAAATTATTAGCTGGACTTAAAAGGTATTTGGAACAAAGGCGAGCATCAAGAAAGAAGTTGTTATAAGCACTCCATAGTGGGTTTGAATCGGTAATAATAGAAAAAATTAAAACCTGTCTACATTGTATTCAGCTTAAAACTAGGAGGAATTCACTAATATTGATGATTTTTAATAATAGTTTTGAGTTTTGGCGTAGAAAAAGATGGACAAAATATGCCAGTTTTTAACCAGCGCTTGAGCCCAAATTTTTTGTCTAAGAAAATACCTAAATAGTGAAATTTGTAGAAAATTTTATGTACTTCATTTTGAATATGAAGGTTATCTACAAAAAGTTAATAGTTTTCAAGTTATAAGCACAAAAAAATAATAATAATAAAAGATTTTTTACTTGTTAATCTTTCCCCCTCATGAAATTTTGTTAGCAAACCTCAGATTTGAATTAAGCACCCCAAAAAACATATACAATCAAAGAAATCGAAACTACCCCACAACTTTCCTGCTAAGGACCCTTTTGAACACAAATTGACTTGACTATATTGAGAAAGTTATGCACCATCTTCTTCTTGTGTTTTAATTTCATTTCCAGCTTAGCTTGTTTTATACTAAAATGTTTGTAAAATTTCCTTTCATCAGATGCTGTGACCACCAACTCGTTACAGAAATTTTTGAACATTGATTCTATGGAACAACCACATGGAACTATTGAAAGAGTCTGGATACTGAGTAGGAACATATCTGTCACATGGACAAGTGTGGATAGCTGACGGGGTGAGCCGTCACTCTGTCATCTGTTAGTGCAGTGGTGTGCTGGTGATTGGGCAGTTGAATGTGCATCGAACTTTTTGTTTTATTACCTTGATTACTTTCTCTACTTGTAAGTTGAATATCAATGCTAACAGTATAATCATTTTTGTGGTCTTCTTGTCCTAATAGCAGCGTTTCCTACCAGCTGTGCATTCCGCCTCTGTCATAGACACATAATTCAACCTGGCAATCCTTCCAGGTTAAAGTTAACCTCCAGATTAATGTGGAATCCATACTATGGAGTGCCCTGTAATTTCATATTAGCTTTTTCTTGTTTTGTGGAAATTACTGCGGGACTGAGTCAGTAACTGATTTTATAAAGGAGCTGGATTGGGAATCATAGGAAGACAGGAGAGTGAAAAGAGTGCTGATATATGTTGGTGATTGGGCTTGGAGGGATATTGGTTAGGGAATTGGAAGTAGTACAAAGAAAGGAGAAGATGATCATAGGCACAAGCTGGGTCTTGATTTCTTGCATAAGGGATTGGAATAAATTGCCAAGGGAAGTAATGAATAATTTACCAAACACGCTGTAGGAATATAAGGTTAAAATTCATAAATGACAAAAGTAGATGTGTGGAGGAAATTAACTCTCAAATTATACAAGATGATGATAATAAATAAGAAATAGGTTATTAGATGACAAAGGAATTAAATTTTCAATTCAGATTTCCCTTTTATGCCACAAAAAATACTTCACACCAACAGAATAATGTGACAGTTATGAAAACAAACACAAACAAGGATGTATACATATATTAAAAAGGAACATTCATTGCTTATAATTGGATTTTTATTTCATGAATTCGGTAATATATAAAACTACATAAAAATTTACTCGAAAAAGTTACTAAGAATTTACAAATGCATTTTATTGCTAGCTTGTCTATGCTATTGTTCTTCAAGATTTTATATCTTTACCTTGTTTTAGAGGTAATGTAGGATTTTTTATTTAACTCTGATGCACCAATTTTTGAGAATGAAGGTTGGACAATTTGACACGAAACTGTCATTTGCAATAAACATGAAATGAGTGATGGATAGCGATCACTGTGGCTCTAGTTGATGTCAGAACACACTGAATTGCATGCGTATTTGTGATACAAGAATTACAGTTATAATAAGAAGTTATAATTTCTAATTATAACTTTCAACAAGTTTCAGTTGAATTATTGATATTTTTTCTTTTTAATACCTTCATTACACAACTGCCACAAGCTCAAACAGGTATCATTGGGGCCTTTTCTTTATTTGTTTTCCTGTTATATTTTCATTTGACTAGCACAACATTGTCATGTTAAATTACTTGTTTGAAAAGAAACAAATTTTTCTTGTTTCTCAGCAGTCACTACATAGAGGAGCTTTGTATTATTTTGTAGATTTTTATGGCACTGTTGAATCTTCCAACATCATCAAAATTCTGGATTTAGGCAGCACATAAAATTTATCAGACACGTACAAATTATATTCTCCATTAATTTCAAGCTCTTTTAAAAGATTACATTCAACATTTTGGAATAACAAACTTTACATCATTGAACTCTAATTTTGTTTTTTCTTTCAACAACTTCCATATTCATTTTTAATGGTATGACTTTTTTTTAATGTTAATAAACATTTCCCTGGCAGCAACACAGTTGTAGTTAGTCATACTGAAATTTGCTGTTTTGTGTACTTGAAACATTGGAGGCAGTACTGTGACAGAATTTTTCTGAATTCTAAATTACTTACCTACAAAAAGTTAATTTCATGTAGTTACCTCTACTTATATTTTTTGATTGTTTTTCAGTATATTACAGAGCTTGTATTTTTAATATTTTCCAAAACTTGTCATTTTTTAATATCTTGTTTTATAACATTAGCTCAACAAGCAGCTGAAGAAAGGGAAACTCATGAACGAACTCCAGGAGGACAGACAAAACAACAGACTGTTGATCGTCGTATTGACATTCAGCCAGCAGAGGATGAGGAGGGTGAGATTCTTTCTTCTATGTCTTGGCTCTAAAATAATAGAATGAACATGTAGAAGAGCGGCAGTGACAAAAATTTCAAAATGCTCTCTATATTGGGTGACCTATTATTCATGTGGAAAGAAGAATGAAGTACATGACAAGATCTATAGGCATGCACTGGCTAGAACCTTCCATGTGAATCTCACATAGTAGGGTTTTGCTTATGTGCACCTATTAATGTTGCAATGTCTGTCATATTTCTTTCATTTGGATAAATGAAATATAGTATAGTTGTTTCTCCAATTTCCTGCATCATTACAGCTCTCCTACCCCCCAACATTAATAAGTGATGGGCTTACAGTCCCTATCCTTGCTTGTATTCCAGTTTTTCCTTTGACTATTCGCAGGATAATCATACTTAAATTAATGATAATTTAGTCATCAAGTTTGGTTTGTGAGGGGTAACGCTCTGGCCTCTCATTCAGGAGGGCACAGATTTGAATCTTGATCTGGCCATCCAGATTTTCGTTTTCCACTTTTCCAAAATCACTCCAGGTGAATGTGAGGATGGTTCCTTCAGATGGCCATGGCTGAATTCTTTCCCATTCCTTGTCCCTCTCCCCCATTCTTTCCCACCTCTTATGACTTTATTGTTGATGAGGCACAAGCCATATGCAAAAAAAAAAAAAAAAAAAGAAACCCTTGACTTTATGCTTGAAACTTGTATATATCAGTGTTGAATAGTATTGGACTTCGTTGAAATTATGTTATTGTTCACCATATCATTTTCTGTTTCGTATTGTACTGTTCAGTTTAACGGGGAAGGGTTATTCGCATCATGTAATGATTAGTATTATATGAACAGGATCATTAATTCATTCATTTATTCTCATTTTCATAGAGTTATCTAATAGGCTGATGTTCCTCTTTGTTTATTCAGAAATACCATTTGTGGTGTAACATACCTTCACTTCATTGACACACCAACAAGTGTCACACAGGTAAGCAATTTAAAATTTGGGCGTAGAGCATTAGGAAACAAATGATTTGAAAATGTCATTTAACCTAAGGTTAGACTGTATTTCTTCTTAGTCCGGAGAAAATTACAATGATTTGTTGAGACTCCTGAATGGCAGGCCTTCCATCTTGTGAACTAATTTTTTCGAACAATTTTGACTGCGGGAAGTATGATGGTTCATCAGTGTATGATCTATATGGATAGTAAAATTGTGAAAGTAATTTCTTGTACATAAAGTTATTTCAAAAAGTGATTGCTTAAGTTATTGATGATGAAGAGACTAAAAATTATCAAAGCTTTATGCATCACATTAAAAACTAGCGATCCTATTTCAATTAAACTTGCTGTATAAATAGCTTATGTTTGGTTTAACATAAAGGATACTTTTTATCCCAATAAATTACACATTTTCTGATTATACAGAGTTCCAAACTATAAATTTTGTTTGCTGTGCAAATGGCATGAAAAATCTAAATAAATGATTTCGACAAAGTTTACAGTGATAGCTTATAGGACACTTTTTATCCAGATATGTTATATTATTGCCATAAAAAAATGAAATGGTACACATATTTTAATACAATGGGAATAATTGAAATTTAATATATAGATAGTTTGTATATTAAATAATAAGTTTTCACAGTAATCGTCATAATATCTGTGAATTCAAAAGAAAACATAGTGGTTGTTTTTATATGTGTAAAGGAAAGTATTGTTGTCTCTCAAACAGATCACTTATTTGACAGCAAGTGGCAACATTGACTTTTATACACAATGACAGTGTTCAATTCTTACAAACTATAATAGACTGATTAATAGATCTTCAGTTATGCCACGTTGTTTATTTCATTACCTGAGATTTCTGCTGGTATCTTACAGCCTTCATCATTAATCATAAACAAAGATGGCTGTGGAAGTCTTAGGAATTTTATATGATATTTTATATTGTACTTAAAAGTTTCTCAGTAGTAATTATTAACAAGGCACAGGAAACAAAAGCTGTGTGCTGTGGGCATTGGACGATTTGCTGCTTCTCTGACAGCTGGCTATATGTAACACACTGTTGTGAGTCAGTGGCATGAACAGTCTTTTTCTGCCAGCATCAGCACCACCACTTGAATTCTTATTCACAGAGAAGCTTGTGAGCATTTGGGTCACTAATTGGTGGTAGAAACAAACTATATATAAATGTTACACATTTGTTCACACATCCCGAGTTCAGAATGAAAGGAAGTGACTCAAAAAAGAGGAAGATTGCTTCTTTGCTTTTCATGATAACATCTGTGTTATAGTTCATTAGTGAGTTAACATCATAGCTCTAAGATTCCATGTGGACAGACTTCTGGATACACCTGTTAGTAATTATTGTTAAACTATTTCTGAATTTCACAAGCTTTTATTTTAGGTTGTTTCATTGTTTCAGGTTACTTATTCAGCATATTACTCAGTGATTTATTCTAAACTCCCTAAAACATCAGAATATTCTTTTCCCCATTTTGTCTGAAATTAAGTACTGATTTGGGGTCTTGGTCATATCTTCCCTTCCTAATTCTTATACAATATGCATCCAAACGTTGTCACTAATATATTCCCACAAACATTTATCATGCTCTTCACCTACCTACTATCTTCTGATGTCTCCCAATCCAGCTTCTTTCCCATAAGTTTTTATTGTATTCAACAAACAAGTCTGCCTCCTTCACATCCTTTTGAAGTCTTGTTCCTGATACCCATAATTTGTATCGTATATTACCCACCATCCTTGTGTATTGATCTGATCAAGGATTTGTGTTTCAGTTCCCACACATCACATTCCTCCTACATCCCCTCATCCCCCTCATCCCCCTCTTCAGTAACTTCAGGGCTTTAACTGCCCACCTTCTGCCTAATTTGTTATGCCCAGTTAAGTAGTTATTGAATGATATGTCCATAAATTTACACTGCATTCCTTCAACAAGTAAAACCTTTGTTTTATTTGTCTCTAATAAGTTAGCATCTAGATAACCTGTGCAGATTCTTTTGTAACAGTTCACAATTCTCTACTGTTTTAATCTTATTGTTTAACACTGTCATGGGCAAACAATCCAATTTTTGATTACAAGTTCGGTGTATGGCTGCAAACCATCAGCACAACATCTCATTGCAATTTGACACTCCTGTTTTCACTTCCATGTCTTTTGATGCTGCAATTTCCTACTCTTATTCTTCACTTACTACTTCATATTAATTGCATCACTTCCTAGGGCTCCTTTTCATCCACCTCAATCATTTTATATTATTATTCCTGTTTTTATGGCTCACTTTGTCAAATGTCATGGATAGATTCGATGGTAGACTATAATTTTAGCTTCCTACATGTATATCGACTAAAAACACCTTGCACCTAGCCCACCGAGTTTCAAATGACTATTTCTCCTAAACCCATGTTGCTGTTTTGCGAATCACTTCCTTTCCTCACAGACATATTTATTGTGGTTGTATAACAAGCTCTTCATCATCT
This sequence comes from Vandiemenella viatica, assembly GCA_031002005.1. Lineage (NCBI taxonomy): Eukaryota > Metazoa > Arthropoda > Insecta > Orthoptera > Morabidae > Vandiemenella > Vandiemenella viatica. Next base: position 75,498,992 of record JARYHS010012519.1, read on the forward strand.
TGCCTACCATTAATCACGAAAAATTTTAATTCAATATTTGTGTACCTTCCTTTATGGCATGCTACTATTATAAGCTGCATGATGATTTCTCAATCACATCGAGTCATCGCATCTTGTACATGTTTGTTTGTTTAACAGTATCATCTTTTTACTGCTCTCCTGTCCCCTTTTTCCTCCTTAATGGTTTAGTGAGATCTGTTATAAAAATAGGATATTCAATGAAATAACTCTGGTATTTTCAGATCAAGATGATGGATACTCAGTGAAGCATGTTGCTTATGCTCGATACATTAGAAACCACCGTTTGATAAATGAAATCTTCTCTGATGCTGTAGTTCCTGATGTCCGCTCTGTTGTTACAACAGCTCGTATGCAGGTCTTGAAAAGACAGGTTCAGTCACTGACAATGCATCAGGTATTCATAATCTCAAATTCACTGTCCTTATTGTATTGGTACAGTAGAATGTGACTAGTAAAGGCCATCAAATTCCTTTGTTTACAGAAAAAGCTGGAGGCAGAACTACAACAAATTGAAGAAAAATTTGAAGCCAAGAAAAGGAAATTTATTGAAAGTAGTGAAGCTTTCCAAGAAGAGTTGAAGAAGGTAATTAATTTTTTTTATTATTAATATTTTTTTTTGTCAATTTGCTGATATGACTTTCAAATAGCTGAGATTAGTAAAATTATTTATATTTATTTTAATCTGTATAACCATTGTTGTAGTTGTAACATAGTGGTTTAAATGCATACCAAAATCAAATTGTGGTAAGCAATTGTTTACTGTTACTAACAGTTTCTATCTATCTATCGCTATAAAATAAAAACCAGATAGATTTGAAATATAAAAACTCAGAAACTACAGATCAGATTTCGATGGGGTTTTCACCGTTTTAAATATTAGAATCTCAATTGAAGTGTTTGGTAAGTCTTATGCTCCAACGTGACATAATGCTGGGCAGTAAATGAAAATCTGAACGTTCAGCTTGAAACAAAAAAAAGTGAAATACGATGCTTACGTCATACATCGTAAAAAAAAATAGCTATGTTATCACATGTAATGTTTACTTTCTTAAATTTGGAGTTTTAGTATTTAAACCACATACATGGCTATATTGAATGCGAAGAAGAAACTTCGTAAAATGGAAAATATTTAAATTAATCTTAATAATACAATGAAAAAATCTTTCGATATATTCTTTGTTTCTTGAAGTTACTATCTGAGGCCGCACTGCTACAATCTCTGATGTTGTGAAATTTTAATGGCTATGTTTAGTAATGCATATTTCACGGTTATGAAAATGAAAGTGAACTGTTAAAAAACCTTTAGGGAAGAACCTTCCGAGAAAATTGTAGCTTTTTGAAATTACGGTCTTTGGCTGCACAGCTACAATCTCTGATGTTTGCAAGCGAATTAAATACTCGCTCTTAATAGTAAGTAGTCCGTAATTGATGGCTTTTAAAATGAAACTGAACTGTTTAAAACTTTTAGTGTTGACATAGTGTTTTGTAATTTATTGATGAGTGATTCTGTCTTTATCACATTTCCTGAAAAAAATAAAAAACATTGTTTCTATTGCTGCACGATTCATTGTGGTTAATATGTTAAAACTTAGTACACATGTTCCTGATATGGCTAAAAATATTGGAAGAATAAATCAATCCCAACCCCACTCTTTTCTGCTACACGTATAGAAAAATGGAGCTACTGACATGAAATTTAATTCACAAGTGCAAAAAACTGGTAGTTCTATCATTATCGTACGCGAAAATCTGATGTTGAATTCTTATAGAACTTGGCGAAAAAAATCTAAAATAAATAACATTTTTTGATATCTCACTTGGTTTTCGAGATTTAACATGTCAAAAATCAGTTATAGTTCCTTGTGCTTTTGGTGACGTTTCTTCTGATCCAGGCTGTATTTCAACCTAACAACAACCACTGGGAAGAAAATAAAACACCTATTGTGCATTTCCACCTTGTAGATATAGTGGTTTTGGTGATGCAATATCTTGAGAACTAAGCGAGCACGGGGTCCCCCAGCCTGCAAGACAGCCTCAAGGTTCATTTCCTTGCAACAGATCCCGTTGCAAATTATGCAGTATGCACCCGCCTTCCACCACCTTTACCAACCCCGTAACTGGGGAAAGCTTTCCCATCACAGGATTTGCCACTTGTACATCCTCCCACCTCATATACCAACTCACTTGTAACCATTGCCCAGCCTCCTACATCGGACTCACAACCAATCCATTAGCCATCAGAATGAATGGACACCGACAATCAGTACATACCAAGAACCCTGACCACCCTGTATCTCATCATGCCACTATACATGGCACCAACGATTTTAATACCTGTTTCTCGGTCCGCGCCATCAGAGTCCTCCCAGATAAAAGCAGTATTTCAGAACTTAGGCGGATAGCGTTCTCGCCTCGCATTCGGGAGGACGGCGGTTCGATCCCCGTCCGGGCATCCAGATTTGGGTTTTCCATGGTTTCCCAAATCACTCCAGGCAAATGCCGGGATGCTTCCTTCAAAAGGCCATGGCCGCATTCCTTCCCATTCCTTGCCCCCATCCTTGCCCCCAATCCTTTCCCGTCTCTAAAGACCTCGATGTTGAGAGACGTTAATACAATAAAAAAAAAAAAAAAAAAAAGAACTTAGAAGGTGGGAACTGGCCTATCAGTACCAACTGGGGACCAGACAATCTCCAGGTCTAAATTTAAGATAGCACCAATTTTCCTCCCCACCCATCCCCCTCACTTCCACCTTCCCTCACAGAACCACCGCTCACCAGAGCCTATCTTTAGGTATAGATTGTGATTTCGAATTTTAGTTTTAGTTTCAAATAAAATCCCCCCCCCCACTTGTGTCCATTACTTGATTAACTGAGATATACTACCCTTCCGCGTCAGGACCTTGTACAGTTTTGCTTTATACTTGCCATTCATCTCCGTTTTCCGGCCTGTACTCTTCTACCCCCTCCCTCACTTCCTGCCATGATGTATTTCCCCCACCATGAGCCACCGAAATTGTGGCTCACGCAGTTGGCTGCCAGCAGCGCTTGCGTGCAGCCATCTCACTTCTACTGAGGAAGAGCCAGGCTCGAAAATTTTATTCTTTGTGTGTTCGTGTTTTTTTCGTGTACCAACGCCGCTGGAATCCCCTTCTTTGGTAAGCGGTGGTTTTTTATCCTATCCAATGTTCAATATATATATATATATATATATATATATATATATATATATTACTTTCAATTTGACTCATCGAGTTACACAGGATACCATCAACAAAATGTGGCGCCACTGTTATTGTAGAGTCCCCAAAAACTTACCTCTTTTATGAGCTTCAATATTCACTGTGTGTGCAAATCAATCTAGATCATACCGGGCAACGCTGGGAACACTGCTAGTAGAATAATAAAATACAATATCGTGGAGGTAACTTATCCATCAGCTGGGGATGTTAAGTCCTTGCTTGATATATTAAACTGTAGAGATCCCTAAATGCTTGTGATGGCTCCCATTTTCTATCCCTTTCCATTCTCATAGTCAACTTGATAAACACACTACAATGTACAGGCACTAATAGTCATCATCAACCAAAGTTTTGAGTTACTGACCGAATCTTCTTTGGACACAAGCCTCTTCATTTTCTTCTCTCTTCCCTCCGACTATTCGTCACCACCTTATTCCATTCCCCACTCTAGCACATTGTCCTCTCACTCGCCTATCCTGTGACTTTCCTCTCGTATGTTTACCTCGTATCTTCATCTGGTTTATTTGCACTGATCATTGATCTACAGATACACATTAACACTAGAATTCATAATAAAGGAACTCTCCATATTTCCTTTATGTCATAGGTTTTCCCTCAAGTTTCCCCCTCTCATTTCAATACTTACGCATTATGTTTGACTAAAATCTAAGGTTGACTTACTTTTCACTGCAGAAGATATATTTAAGGGCTTTAATATCCTTGCACAGTTCTAGGTACCGACTGAAAATTTTGGCTTTTCATATATGTATAAAACTAAGGAAGGGTAGGGAAATTGACCCAATAATTACCACAGATGTAGGTGGCTGGGAACGATGAACACAAAAAGAACAAACACAAGAAACACGCAATATTTTGGCGTATAGCCTTATTCTTGCAGACGTGAGACACTAGGCGGAGCCAGACATGTATACGACGATGGCTATCTGGTGAATGGCATGGCCGGCAAAGATGGTGGTGGTTGGAGGGGTTGGAGGGGGGGAGAGCAAATACTGTACGATAATCGATACTGTTGAAGATATAGTCTCATTGAAAATGGTAGAGCAACATAATAACTGAATGACGATACACATATAAATCAAATTTTGAAAAACTAAAGGTACGAAAAATAAAATATAAGCAATATAAATAGTAGTGATAATAAGTGCTGGGTCTGTTGGTAGGGATTTATTGGAGGATGTCTGGTGTCCAGAATATTCTGATAGGCTAATTCCCATCTACGTAATTTGGAGGAGGTTGTGTTATCAGTGAAAACTCAGATCGCCATAACAGAGTAAAGGACGCCACAGACGAGCAGTCCATCTGGCGCCAGGCCATTTTGCACTATTCCATTCAGACTCGGTCCAAACCAGGGGGTCACACACGACAGAGCCGCGCCGAGCCAGGCCAGTGCGTGCCTACAACTTTCGCCAGTCCGACTCTGGCAGTGTAGGGCCTACTACGTTGGCCCGGCATTTTAAGGGTCACCCGTTCGAGTCCGCCCTGGGGCTTGGTTGGTTTTATTTTAGTGTTGTTTTGTCTTCAAAAATGTGTCCCAAAATTACATGAAAGAAGCCTGATACAATATTTAGTACAATATAAACTGGAGCTGGCTAAATGATCGCACAGACCGAAGGCCTTTTCTCGCGAGGTTATGGAAAGTTTTTTTTTTAAAACCAGCAGTCATTTAAAACTTTTTTTTTCTCTTATATTTTATTTTACAGCAAAAAAATGAAATGCTTCTTAAATGAATTCTTAAAAACAATTGTCTCAAACGATGAAAATTAGTAAAAACGTATAAAATACAGAATACGGTGGTGTAAGTCAATTTTCCTTGTTTTAGAAATTAACATAATGCAAAAAATACTGTAATAAATTCTGGAACATAGATTATGTAATATATTCATTTTAGTGATGTCACCTGGAATCAAATTTAACACCAAGGTTATAATTGAATAAAGTGTATAAAATGGTTACATTTTACTGCTGACAAAAATGACTGAAACTAGTGGTTATTAAAAAACCGAACGAACAAAGTAGGTTGTATGACTTACACCGGTGTATTTATAACCAAAACTGATATTATTATTATTATTATTACTCCGCGATTCACTAAAAGTGTGTGATGGAGGGTGCATTGCACCTATCAAAAAGGGTTATGGTTTGGAAGGGTTATAAGAGATATGGCAGGAGGCGCCCATGGGCTATTGTGAGGAACCATCCCCGCATTCGCGTGGAGTGATCTGGGAAAACCATGGAAAACCCAGATCAGGATGGCTGGAGTGCTTTATCGAAAGCTACTCCTGTCGGATTTTAAGTTTACTCGCCCGGTAACCCCGCAGGGGCCTGGTACACAAGTGCCACGTACGGGTTTGGCGAACCCGCGGTGCCCGAGCTGGAAACTTGTGAGCGCTGCAAGTTTCCCACACCGTAAGCTCCTACCATGCTTCAACGATCACCGTAGGGCGTGGCGGTGGAACGTTGTGTGCCTAGGAAAACGGGGATCTTGGCTTCATCGCCCGGATTGCGAGGAAGGAACAAACCTCTATAAAAAACCCCTCAACCCCAAGGTCAGACACATGCCGAGGAGGCGAATGAGTGATGAGGGAAATCACTCGCTAGCGTGCAACCTCAGGGGCACCTGCGCACCCCTGTTGTATTAGCATTTCCTTTTAATTTGGTAATACTCGTGGGACCAAAATTAAGCCTCACAAGAAAACCAAACCAACCTGCGGTACGAGTGTGCCACAGGCTAATATAAATACACCCAGTTCGAAGAAACGGGTGAGGGTTGATAGCCCCCCCCGCATCTGACAGTTATAGTAACAGAAAAGTTTGTTCAGTACAGAACGCTTTTGTAATTAAGGAGAAAATTGAAGGATCGTTTGAAAAGGTGTCACCCTTCTAAATCTCAAAGGGTCAAGAGGGTCTTTTTGGTACGCTTAACACTGTTAAAAAACTGAGGAACAGGACACTGCTGCTGGAAACAGTCACCAGTAAGCAAGCTACCCAACTGCTGAATTGTGAGAGGCTCGGGGAGTTCGCCGTAAAATGCGAACTCCATAAGTCCCTAAACTCCAGTAAAGGGGTAGTCACGTGCCGTGACGTTATGGATTTAGGGACTGACGAGCTTCTTAAGGAATGGAAATCAGAGAAAGTGATCGAGGTACGTCAGATCACACGAAGGGTGAATGGCAATCTTGAAAAGACTGCCACCTTCGTCCTGACGTTTGACACTCCAGTATTGCCCAAGAATATCAAGGCCGGGTATTTAAACCTTAACGTCCGTCCGTATGTTCCGGACCCGATGCGCTGCTTCCAGTGTCAGCGGTTCGGACATACGACGGCTTCATGTAAGGGCAACCCCACATGTGGAAACTGCGGGAAGGGCGCACACGAGCCGGGTGTCAGTTGTACGCTTCCACAGGCTTGTGTCAACTGCTCCGGTTCGCATCCCGCCTGGAGCAGGGAGTGTCAAGTGTATCTTGAAGAACGCAAGATACAGGAGCTGAAGACCAAAGAGCAGATTCCTTACGGGGAAGCGAAGAAAAAGGCCAAGTTACTTGCCGCCCCAGTATTTGCAACTAGTTTTGCTAAGATGGCTTCAGCTCCCGTCAGGAAACAAAGTGTTGCTACCCAGACGTTCGTTCCAGACATGGGCACAAGCACTACGTGCTCGTGTCAGTGCAAATGCGATGCTAAACCCGCTAAGGTCATAACGCCTAAGACCGCGGACGTCGGTAGCAACACGTCTGCGACCTCGATCACACCAGCAGCAGTGAAACAGGACCCATCAGCAGTAGCAGTGAAATTACCAGCACCTCCAATACCACCACGTGCCGCAAAAGCAGTAGCACTTCCAATTGCTACCAACATAACTGGAGGCGACGCGAAGACACGTGGTCCAAGGTTTAAGCTGACGGACCCGATTCAGTTCGTTAAATCTCCCTCCTCGTCCCCTCCCAGATCACCTGGTAAAAGGGAGAAAAAGGGAAAGAGAGCGAGTAAGAAGAAGGTCAAGGAGGTAGTTGACGGGGATGATGAGTCGGATACGTCAGACTCATCGGAAACAGAGGAAACTGCAATGCTGGTGGACGAGCCTGATCCCGTTCCTCAGCGGGCAGTGACCAACGACCCACCCGAACCAGGTCGGGTGAAACCAAACAGGTAGGATGTGCCTAAAATCTTAGGCACATCGGCCTAGTTTTAAGACTGATGGGTGACCTCTTTACAGCCACCCATCCATATGTATTGTTTTTATTTTTTATATTGTTATTATTGATGTCTTTCTGGCCAATATACAGCCAACAAGACATGTAGTGTTTTTAATCCTCTTTTGAACCTGTTTGGCCCGTTTACAGCCTTCCAGGTGTTGTGCGGTTTTAAGTCCTGGTGGCGGCTTTAAAGCCACGTCTGATTTTATGATTTATTTTATTTGCTGTCTGTACGGCCGACCCCTTTACAGTCGACCATGCAGACAGTATTTTAGTACTTTCTTACTACACAATGATAGCTGGTAATAGGGTGCTAATGACTCCGCTGTCGACGCAACCTAAAGGAACAACAATATGTTTTGGTGGTCCCTCTACAACCACCAACCGAAGTATTGTGTTTTTAATTCTTCCAGTTTTTAGTGTGTTTTGTCATGTTTTGATTTTACTTCTGTCTGGCTAGCCCCTTTACAGCTTAGCCAGCGAGTTTGTTTTAGCATTTAACCTGGTTTGCCTTTTTATAGTGAACCAGTTATCTTTATGTCTTTAATTTTTATTAATATTTTGTAGCTACCGTTTTAGTACCCTTTTTAGCTGTGAGCATGCCGGCCATGCACTTGGCATTTCTGCCAGTATTTTAGTCTTGTTTTTTGTTCCGCCTTTGTGGCTGACACTTTTACAGTCAGCCAGGCGGGCGGTATTTCTTTTCCTGCTTTAATATATTAGGTTCCTATTCCTTCTGCGTGGCCGACCAAGTTACAGTCGCAGTAGTATTAAACCACGCTGTTAAATCAGGTTTTAGTTAGGGCACTAATAACCCCGACGTTGACGCGCCCTAAAGCCCAAACAACAACAACTCGCCCGGTAAATCCTTTCTATTCCATTCCCTAATCGCTCGTGGGAAAAATGAGTACAGAAATGAATCGGTTCTGGCACTGATTTCTCTTATCTTATTTTCGTGGTCATTTCGAGATATGAATGTTGCTGGTAGCAATATTTGCTGGCTGTCATTCCGAAATACGTCTGTCGTGAATTTTTCAATTAGCTTCCATCGAGAGCAACACCTTCGGTGTTCCAGGTCTTCCCAACCTAACTCCTTCAACATCACACTTACGCTTTCCCTCCAACCATATATACCTGTCACGAATCGGGCGGCTCTTCTTATAGTGAGATATACTGAGATTGCGTAATGTAACTGGAATTGTAAGAAAGAAGATCTTGAATTGTTTCTTTAGAATCAATTATGTCTTTAGAAATCCTATTCTGAAGTGTGCTATAAGTTAGCATGTAGGATATGTTTACACAGTGAGCACGCAGGATGCGTTTACAAACCAATGATTTAAGTCTGACTTATACCACTTTGCTGATAAACAAAGCACGTATTTCGTTCATCAGTTGAATTTCCAGTTCCTCCTGTTGGAAGCGGAATGAAAATCTGACTTGCTTCATATTTTTTACTAACAGATTGAGAGATTGATTTATCTACATATGTATTTGGTGTCTTTTTTATTGAAAATGTGACTGACCTACACCATTGTGACTTAAACCCTTCTAAACCGAACCTATCTCCGTGAGATAAAAACTTCGTAATCTTTATTTGAAGCCGTGGCCAAAGCTCATATTTTCAAACTTTCAGAATTGTTTTTGGCGTTGCACTAATTCGCTATTAATACTGGTTTTTTTAAAAAATCTCTGTGTACAAGAATGAAAGGACTAGGGTGAAAACGACCAACAAATGAAATTCTATGAATTTATTAGCAGTTCTAAACTAACTATTGGGTTTAATCTCTAGATATAATAAAACTATAAACGGGAAAGTCTGCACACATGAGATATTCTTTAAAAAATGAGTTCGGTTACTATCAACGCGCTACAGGAAAGAAATGAGCTGTATTTTTTTGATTTGTGTCTATCTGAAAATTATGATCAGGATTAAAGAAAAAAAAATCTGTTAAATTTTGACTGGGTTTAGCTTAATGTACAGTCCGTGGTTCCGCGAGTTAAATAAGGCAAGTTTCATTTTGATGTGAAGTCAGAAAGCTGAGATATTTAAGACAAAAGTGTCTACAAATTAGTGTCTACTTTTCCTTGCACGGGTTATCCCACTCCAGTCGTGGTGGGGATAGTCTACCAGACCCTCGGCTACCTGGCTCGGCGCGGTGGATTTTGGAGCAGCCGAAAATCCAACTCGGCCAGCCAAGCCACGCCAGTCAGTCCGAGCTCCCACACACACGACGAGTTTTGGATCTGCGCGAGGACATTTGGCCTGTTGGCTCGTCCGTGTGTGGCGGCCTTAACAGTTGTTAAAATTATTCGGCTTGTGGGAACTGGCATGGGCCTCAATGTTGTTGTATACTGTCTGCTTGTGGACATTCATTCTGATAGCAAGTGAATTAGTAGTGAGGCCTATATATGAGCTGGAGCAATGGAGGCATGTAAGTTGGTATACGAGGTGTGTTGTAATGCAAGTAGCATGACCAATGATGAGTAATGTTTCACCTGTGGTAGGATTGGAGTAAGTGGTAGTAGCTGGATGCATGCTGCATGTTTTACAGCGGGGTAGTTTGGGGGAATTACTGGGTGAGTACTTGTGAACCAAGATATTTTTTAGATTTGGTGGTCTGCTAAAAAGTTTGTGGGGCAGTGGGTAGGATTTTATGGGAAATGGTGTGCATCTTGGGGAAGGAACATGGGAAGTCATGCCCACGACAAAGGATTAGGTTAATTGACTCGAGACCAAGAAGAACTGGGTGATGAAAATGGGACTGCGGTTAGTATCAAGTGGAACAACACTGGAGGTGAGAGATCCAGACAGGTTTTGTGTGTATCAGGAAAGAGATTTTTCATAGGAGCAGATGCGCCTGCCATGGATGGCCAGACTGTATGGAAGGTAATGTTTGGTGTGGGTGGGATGACAACTGTTAAAATGAAGATTCTGCTGTAGATTTGTAGGTTTGTTATAAACAGAGGTATGCAGGCGTCCATTATGTAAGGAAATGTCGACATCAAGAAAGGTAACATGGCTGTGGGAGTATGTCCAGGTAAAGTTGATGGAGAGGTTGTTAAGGGAGTTGAGGAAGTCTATTAGATGGTTCTCTTTGTGGATCCAGATCATAAAAATGTCATCTATATATCTGAACCACACAAGAGGTTTAATGGAAAGATTGTTTAGGAATTGTTGTTCCAAACATCCCAGTAAAAGGTTTGTATAGGATGGTGCCATGCGGGTGCCCATAGCAGTGCCGCGTGTCTGGTGGTAAAATTTGAGAGTTGAAGGAAAATTAGTTGTTAGACAGGATGAGGGAAGGGTGTCTTGGGGAGGTTGTCAGGAGGTCACATTTCCAGGAAGTGTTCCATGGCACTGAGGGCCTGACCATAAGGGATGTTGGTGTAAAGGGAAGAGACATCTATGGAGACAAGGAAGGAGTCAAGTGGTAGAGGAATGGGGTCTGTGGAAAGTCGTTAGAGGACGTGTGGGGTGTCTATTAGGAATGAAGGGAGGTTCTGTACAGAAGGCTGGAGGTGCTGATCCACAAATCCATTCAGTAGGTGACCCATATGCCGCAGCTATAGGTTGCCCCAGATTTCCAATTTTGTGGATCTTGGGAAGAAGGTACAACATTGGTGCACAGGAGTTTTGCAGGGTAAGAAGGGACAAAGAGTTGGGAGAGAGTCGATGTAAGGAGCTTTGAAGGTCAAGGAGAGCACGTACTACTTGGCATATTGAAATTGTAGGATCTGTAGGATGTGGAAGGTATGTGGTGGTGTCAAAGAGCTGTCTCAAAGCTTCAGCCTCGTAGTCACTGTGGTCAATGACTACAGTCGTTGAGCCTTTGTCAGCTGGGAGAATGATGATGTTACTATTCTTAGACAGTTCTCTCATGGCACGGGTTTCAATAGTACTGAAGTTGTTGGACTCATTGAAAGTAGTAGAGCAACGTAATAACTGAATGAAGATACACATATAAATCAAATTTTGAAAAACTTCAAGTATGAAGAATAAAATATAAGCAATATAAATAGTAGTGATAATAAGTGCTAGGTCTGGTGGGAGAGATTTATTGGAGGATGGAGGCTTGAAGGATGTCTGGTGTCCATGATATTCTGATAGGCTAGTTCCCATCTACGTAGTTTAGAGGAGGTTGTGTTATCAGGGAAAAACTCTGATCACCCTAACTGAGAAACAGTTGTTAAAATTATTCAGTTTGTGGGAACTGGCATGTTTTGCCACTGGATGGGCCTCATTGTTAGTATTCACTGTTTTCCTGTGGCCATTCTTTCTGATTTTAGGTGGGTTTATATATATAAAACTAAAGCAGGTGGGAAATATGACCCAACACTTACCACAGATGAAGGCGGCTGAGGCGACGAACACAAAAAAAAACAAAAAAAAAAACCAAGAGAAGCACAATATTTCAGCATACAACCTTATTTGTGCAGAAGTGAGACACTAGGTGGAGTCAGATGTGTACACAGAGACTGCCATCTGGATTCACCCAGATGGCACATCTGACTTCGCCTACTGTAGGCCAAAATATTGCGGTTCTCTTGTGTTTGTTTTTTGTTGGTCGTCCCAGCAGGAAAACACTATAAGGCAATAAAACTAAGGAAGGATAGGGAAATATGACCCAACACTTACCACAGATGAAGGCGGCTGGGATGACTAACAAAAAACAAACACAAGAGAAGCGCAATATTTCGGCCTATTGCAGCCTTAAATGTGCAGAAGGTGAAGCACCAGGCGGCATCACATGTGTACACATAGACGGCCGACTGGTGAATGGCGTCTCAGGCACAGATGGTAGTTTAGGTGGAAAAGGGGGGGGGGGAGAGTAAGCTCAAATATTGGATTGATACTGATGACGATATGTTGTTATTGAAAGAGGTGAATAATAACTGGGTGGGGGGATATATATATATATATATATATAACTATAAGTGAAAAGTAAAATAAATGTGAATAGCATTAATAATAGTAAATACAGAAATACAAAAAATGTAAATGGTATAGATAATAAGTGCTGGGTCTGGTGGGCAGAGTTTATTGGAGATTGAGGCCAGGAGGATGTCTGGTGTCAGGGATATTCTGGTAGGCTAGTTCCCATCTACGAAGTTCAGAGGGGGTCGTGTTGTTAGTGAAAACTCTGATTGCCATAACTCTGCTGCCGGCAGCGCTTGCGTGCAGCCATCTCACTTCTACTGAGGAAGAGCCATGCTCGAAAATTCTATTCTTTGTGTGTTCGTGTACCAGCGCCGCTGGAATCCCCTTCTTTGGTAAGCGGTGGTTTTTTATCCTATCTGTTGTTCAATATATATATATATAGTAACCAGTAAACAATAGGAGCTAAGTAGCAAATAGATTTACAAAAAAAAAAAAAAAAAAAAAAAAAAAAAAAGGATAGCGAAATGAACCGCCACTTACCTTAGATGATGGTTTCATGGGGTGAACACACAAAAATGCACAAGAACAGGAAAGACAAGAATATTTCGGGACTTGGGCCTTCGTTAACAGGAAAATATTATGGAGGGAGGGTGGTGTGGGAGACCATCTCACAAAAGTCATTTTGAACAGCAGAATTCCAGAATGTTAAAATTTACCTCAAAGTATACGTACTGAAAAACTGAAAGCACAGTTTTGTGTTGAAAAGTGCACACATTGTTGTATCACTAAGAAAAGTTATATAAGAATGAAGTCTTTCTCAGCATTGTATTTGAATATTAGGCTTTAGACCTAGTTTAGGAGATTTCAGAAACTTATTTAGCATAGAATTCTTTTATAAGCTAAATATTGTTTTATAGCACCATTGTTAGCGGAGGTAGTAATTAAGTTAAAAACATTGCTTAGTTGCTGCACACGTAAGTAAATAAAGAACTAACAGCAAGCATTCTTTGCAACAATATATCAAGACGAGATGATATATTAATTGTGATGATAGAGTATAGGTAAAGCTATCAGAATGTAACTGTATTTGTAATACCCATAGGCTATTAGAAAATAATAAATAAATCACAGACATTTTTGATGTTGAACGGAGCACTCATAACAGTACCGACATTACGAAAATTATGCATATATTTTGAAAAGAATTACTAATCCGCCAAATGCATTATGTGCTCGTATTTATTTAAACCATGTAGATAATGTCCGACTAATTTCAATAGGCTATAAGGACGTTGTGTTCATAGTAGCAAATGATACTAAACTAAATGATGATTAATTTTTTGATAAACATATATGTTTAAGACAGAATAAAATATTGAGGTACCTAACTTATTAAACATAATAATAAAATATTAAGTAAAATCTTACGTCAGAGTAGTCTTCACAAAAGTTTATTTGAAGTCTTTGTAAACAAACATGTTGGGTCATGTCGTGCATGTTTTAACCATTTTTTCCGTGTATCTTCCTTGTGTGGAGCATTAATAAACATATTTGCTTTTTACATGATGTGTTTACACACTGAGACATTATACACCAGTTGTAAACTGTAGAACTAATTTTACAAACAAAATAAGCAACCTGCTGCTTTGCTTACAGTTTGCACGACCAGGGATGTGACGTTGTAAGAGAAAAATGGCAGCTACAGCCATTTTGCACCATAATCAAATCAGCGTATAAAAATGCAAAACTTTACATTTTTCTATTTGTTTTTTCAAGAAATAATGTTTTTTGTTATAGTAGATGTACAGCTACAATATTCACTACTTTACAGAATTAGTCTAGCACCCCATTGTGAAACATTTTGGCACATATTTCTACATTAATTGTTTGGCTATATGCCTCAAATTTCTGTTGTGCGTAGAGATCAGCAAGATTAACTAACACATTAATTTTCATTGTGGTCCTACACTTACTCAAAGTTACTCACAATTTACTTATGATGACAGGTAGAAGTACAGCAACCATCATCACTTGCGAAGAGCTTGTGCATTGTTGCTATCGGGCACACTCGTATAGATAAGACTTGAATACTGAAGCGTCATTCCCCACAGAAATTCAAAAGGAACCATTATACTGGAGGAGCTATGACTTAGAATAAGCGATCAACATGCAAAAAGAAATGAAATCCCATAAAAACAATTCTTTTTAAAATAGGACTAATTCTCCTGGTGGTTTGGTGACAAAAAAGCTACAAGATCTTGTATTGTATCATGTTTATGCTCAATAGTGTGTATTTAACTCATTTTTTTGGTCACTAAATAATCACGAGACTTGGCACTTTTTTTACAAGAATTGTTTTGTGGAATTTATTTATCACAACTTTCAGCAATTACAATTGTTGATGTTTAGGAGCTAATTTTTTAGCTTTTCAGTAACATTTCTCAATCAAATTTTTAATTTATTTTTAATAATGTTGCTTTTAACTTACCATTTTACCCCATATCGTTATAAGCATTTTACAAATTTACATTTCTTAACAGTCTACTGGAAGAAAGTGACTGATTAATAGGGTTTGGATCTTTATGACCAAAAAAATCGAGAAATATGCGGGCAAATATGACCTTAAAAATAGGTAAATATGACCTAAAAAAGACAAAATAAGACCAATCATTAAATTTTTTATACTTTAAAAATGCTCAAATGTACATAATTTATTTTATGTAGCTGTGTCACTTTCATGTAGACAACATAATTTGCTTTTATGCACTCACTGTACGATTGAGAAATTATTTTTTTTTTAAAGTTATTTTCTTGTTCCTGTAAAAGAATGAATTACTAGAATTTTACTTTTAAAAATGGAAATTTACTATAAATTTGTTGCGAATTAGTGTACATACCATTTTTTATTCTTGTTTGATGCCATCATTGCAGTATATCACCATATGCATCTTCAAGTTCTCGAAGAGGAATTTTCTCCGGTTGTCGCTTAAAACTGTCTTGTAGTGTGAGAAGCTTCGTTCGACATCGCAAGATGTGACGGGAGCTTACTTAAACAGAGTCAGGTCACTGCAATTTAATTGTGGGTCGTCTTCAGTCAAAACAGATTCGCCACCATGTAAAATTTCACTAATTTTGCAAATTGTTTTATATCCCTTATTCCTACACAACACTTTATCAAATTTGTTTTTCAGCAAACTAGCAACACTGCCCTCTGCTTGGCCTATTTCAGTTTCCACACTTTTAACGACCCGCAAACTTTCATTCAGTTCTAGACCAATTTCTTCAAGACGCGAAATCACAGTTGTGATGCCCATAAAAACTTGACTTTATTGAGCCGTGCTCGGCTCTTGTTGTATCTTTGCCTTCTCTTCCGCTCGCGATTTTTTCCTCTTTGGTCTTCCCCCGCTAGAGAGTGCTGGGGCTCCTGGTGATACGGGTATATATGTGGGGACACGGAACCGAGCGGGCAGTTAGTTGGGGCAGTTAGTCGGTGCAATTAGTCGGTTAGTCTTGGTCAGTCTGCCAGCCAGTCAGTCCGTCGGAAGCGGAGTGCTTCCCTGTGTCGCCGTGAGGCTGGAGGTCCGGTGGGGCTGCGGGGTCCGGGTTGGACCGGGCGGCCAGGGAGGCAGTCAGTCGGTCGGCCCTGAGTGGCCATGCAGTTGGAGGCATGCGATCGGCATTCCGCTAATGTTTCCCGGAGTGATAGCATTGCGGGACTAAGGAGGAAGCAGTCAGTGAGGCAGCCATCAGTCGATTAGTTATGCCTGGTATTTCTCGCAGTGGCCGTGACTCAGCTTGATGGTTTGACCGGGCCGCCCGTGGATTATTCTTCTGGTGAATTGGTGGGTCCCTCGCGACCGTGCTTCGACCACCTGCAGAGAGGGAATTTCTCCGATACACTCTTCGCCAAGAGTGCTGTCCCGAAGCTTGGGAAACACCGTGGCGATCGACCCGGGTGGTACCTTTCAAGCTGAAACCTGCCTTCTCGCCCTGGGACGGTATTGGAGGTAGTGGCCATCAACTGCAACCACAAGTGTCGCCTTCCACCTCGTCGTTAGCGGTGTGCCTCAGCCATAAATTGTGTTTGGTCCTACTGGCCGAGTGTTAGATGCTGGTAGACGAGAATGAGCCGGTCTTGTTATTTCTGTTATTAGTCTACGTGGAATTGTCGGCCGGTGTTATTTGACATTATATTAGTCATTTTCTCTGTCAATTACTACTACCAGTGTGTCGCTTTCTACCTCGTCGTTAGCGGTCTGGCTCAAATATAAAATTGTATTTGGCTAGTAGATTATTAAGAGCCAGTCTGGTTATTTTCTATAATTTGGTATAAGTAGGATTGTTTGTAATTATAAGGGTTATTCAAGGTATAAGTTGCAAGACCAAGGTTTGGTCCATAACATTATATCATTTTGTGATAAGAAGATTATTCATATCTTCGTTTGCAAGACCAGGATTGGTGGTATTTGATATTATAGTTGTAACATTTTCTGTAAGTTTCAGAATTATCATTAATAATTGTAATAAACCAATGTTTAAACAAGGCTTGAACTGCTAACCATGTTCCCACACACTTCCCACTGTATCCTTGTGGACAATTTCTGTCTGTTAGTAGTAGTAGCACCGCCTCATTTATGTATGCCAAATTTCTGAACAAATTACTGGAAAAGAGTTCTTGGACAATTTTTATGGAAGATTCTTCACTGCGTAATGTACCATTAGGATACATTACATATTTATATTATATCTGTGAGTGTATGAAACTTTTAATGGTCTCTGATAATAACGAACAGAAGAGCATCAAGTGATACAGAGAAGGGAGAAGAGACGGTCGGCAGAATCGGATGATTAAAGAATATGCATTTTTGAGTATTATCGGTCTGTGCAGGACAATTTATCCATGGAATTTGGACTGGCGCATGAAACGCTGCAAGTTGATTGTAATTTTATTTGTGTGTGTTGGTTTTTAATATTTGTAATCCCGAGACGCCCTGAGATTGTATGATCTGTAGAATAAATTGTTTATCTCAAAGATTATCCTTAGAAATTGGTTCAGGACAATATCTGTGACTAATCAGTGTGAATATCTTTTACTTTGTTTATTCATGTAGATTGTCTCTGGTATGTAATACACAAAGTTGTCTCGTTATGCAGATTAAATATAACTGATTAAAAAATTAAAAGGAAGGTACAATTAACCAGTACACTTCATTTGGAACCCAACGTGGGGCACGAAAAATTAACTATTTAAAACACTATATTTGTGATGAACATAATTTTGCCTTATGTTTCCTTATATTATGATGTTTTTTTTTCAGTAGTACGCCAGTGTGTGCTTGTGTATTATAAGTATATTATGCATATGAACTTAGCATAATTAAGATTATATTGCTTGTCAGAACAAATTTTCAAATACTCGGTGTGTCGAGAATTTAAAGTCATATAATTGAACGAGGAATTCTTTAATATTTTCATTCATTCAATAGTGGTGTAATAATTTGTTTAAGACTTCATTATATGAAATTACGCTCTGGTAAAGTATTAAGTTACGTGAGAGATAGTGAAGTCATGGAGTTCAATTTGCAAAATTTTTCGGGAGAACCGAATGTTCGAGAGAATAATATCGCTGGAGCGGCTGATGAAGACCGACAAATTATGGAAAATGATTTAATGAACATACCGAAATCAGTTGTTCCAGAGTGCAGTAATCTGCAAACAGAACAAATAGGAGATGACGATATAGACATGAGTTTAGACAAACCTATTGTCATTTTATTACAGCAAATGTTTTTACAAATGTCTTCTCAGATTAATTCTGTGAAAACAGGGGTCAATTCTGTGAAAACAGAGATTACTTCTCAATTATTCTGTATGAAGGAAAGCATCAGTGACCAGTTTCGATCTATGGGAGAACGTATCGATTCCTTGGAAAAGGTGCAGAATGGCATAAGTGCCAAGTTGAATGATTCAACGTCTAAATTTCAGGATGAAATGGACGCTAAATTGGAAGCTGTGCAGGCAAGCAATCGCGAGGACATAAAAACGAATTGCGAACGCATTCAGAAAGAACAAAATCAGTTGGAAGCCAGAACAACAAGTACGGAAGGAGCAATTTTGAATTTGCGACTTGAAACCGCAAATGAGCGTAGAAAATTGTCTGAACATATTCATGCTGTAGAAATAAAAAATAAAAACAATTTTGAATCTGTTCGGAATAAATTGGGTGAAATGGATGTATCTGAGAAGTTAATGCAGGATGTTATGGAAAGAGATAAAAGCTACCTGGTTCCTCAGTTAGAAGTAATAGCTGGAAGACTTACTGATAATGGGGTCAAGGTGAGTGCAGATAAATTCACATTACAGTCACAAGAAATGAAACTCCTAGAGATACAGGACAAATTAGCACTGCAGAAACCGTATAGTAAAAAAGGAGAATTGTACAAAGAGACACAAACCAATTTTATGAGGAGCAAGAAAGTGAAAAAGAAAAGAATAATTTCTTCAGAAACCAACTTCCTGAAGAAGAAGAAGGTGAAGCAGAAAATGAAAATTATCTCAAAAACCCATTATCTGAAGAAGAAGAAGGTGAAGCAGAAAATGAAAATTATCTCAAAAACTAATTACCTGAAGAAGAAAACAGTGAAGTGGAAAAGCCAAAGTTCAGCAAAACAGGTACTGAAGATTATCAACGGGTTTGGAAATTATATTAAAAGTACAAAAGAAGAAAAAGGGCATTACTGCTGACAAGATATGTAACAATTCAGAAGATATTGCCCCAAGTTCATTGGTCATAGTGACAAATCAACTGGAATAAGTAAAATTTTGCTAAACAATAAAAAAAATGAGTGTTTTAGAATTTAAAATGATAAAAAAAAGATGAATTAAACAATGCAACAATATGAAAATAATGGAAATAGTTAGCTCAGAGAAGAAGACTAACAGTTCCTTGAAAATCAAAGAGGGATGTGCCGAAGAAAGCAGCGATAGTAAGAAATATTGTTTGCGCTTATTTAAAAGTAGACAACATTAGTTAGAATGAATATGGAGGACTAATCTTGTGTAGTGATCGCTGATGAGTATGGAGGCAAGGTTATTTGAATAATAAAAGGGAAAATAAACATTATGGTTAATTAAACATATACAGAAATTGTGTCAATTATTATTCTTAAGGAACCTTTCTGAAACAACAAAGATATGAACCATGTCACGTAGTTTAATACTATATAATTTTCAAGGTCCAGGTACCTTCTCCTTGCGAGTAATGCCAAAATTATGTTTATTATTGACGTAATCGGTGGTAAAGCATATTGGTTTATGAAGTATAAGAATATTCTGGAGTTTTGTGAATTAAATGTGTAAATGTTTATCCAATTATATAAAGTATAAGTACTTCATATTGTGCATATGCATATTATATTTAAAGTGGATTCTGTGTCATTTTAAGAAAAGGAAACGAGACATACTTTGTGTAAGTGAATTGTCAAGATCTACTTCATGTCTTGACAATTGGAAGACCGAGGGCAATGTAATGTACCATTAGGATACATTACATATTTATATTATATCTGTGAGTGTATGAAACTTTTAATAGTCTCTGATAATAACGAACAGAAGAGCATCAAGTGATACAGAGAAGGGAGAAGAGACGGTCGGCAGAATCGGATGATTAAAGAATATGCATTTTTTTAGTATTATCGGTCTGTGCAGGACAATTTAGCCATGGAATTTGGACTGGCGCATGAAACGCTGTGAGTTGATTGTAATTTTATTTGTGTGTGTTGGTTTTTAATATTTGTAATCCCGAGACGCCCTGAGATTGTATGATCTGTAGAATAAATTGTTTATCTCAAAGATTATCCTTGGAAACTGGTTCAGGACAATATCTGTGACTAATCAGTGTGAATATCTTTTACTTTGTTTATTCATGTAGATTGTCTCTGGTATGTAATACACAAAGTTGTCTCGTTATGCAGATTAAATATAACTGATTAAAAAATTAAAAGGAAGGTACAATTAACCAGTACACTTCAACTGCTATCAAAATTTGAAACTCTTTTCTTTATGTTTTCATAATATTCACAGTAATAGCCAACTGCATCGAGCCATGTGCCCCAACGAGTAAGTACTGGTTGTGGTGGAAGAGGGGCGGAAGGTGCGTCTTCTTTAAATTTTGCCACTCTCATTGGAGCTTTAACAAAATCTTTTTTACATTTGATATTAATCTATCAACATTAGGGAAATTTAGTCTTACTTCTTTGGCAACTCTATGTAAGTTAAATGCACCATCGAAGGATACAACATCTTCAGACATTTCCCAGCCTTTATCATGTACAGCGCAGCGTCGGTCACAAATAGTAAGATATGTTCTCGCTTAACTTCACCGCTCCATAACAGTTTCATAGCGTTGTCGAAACGGACGGCAATTGTTGAGTGGTTTACTGATTCAAGAGCTTCACAGTCCAGTAAAAATATATCGCCCGGTCTGTCAGAAAGTAGGGTTCAAATGATAAAATTTACAATGTATCTCCCACAAGCATAAGTACTTTCATCCATTGATACCCAGATCTTATTGGTGCCTATCATAGTTCTGATTGTCTGCAGTACATTTTCATAACAAGACGGTAAATAGTTCTTCCTCAATGTTGATTCGGTTGGAATCGTCTGTGTTGTGTATTTCTCCAAGAACTATTTGAAATGCTCATTGTTCACTTTATTAAGTGGGATGTTGGCTGATACCACCATTTCGCAGAGTTATTTAGAAAAAATTGACAATTTGGAAGGCAACGAAGCTGTAGATGAATCCAAGAAAAGTCGCTGTTTGCTTTGTCGAGTTGATTGTCGTATTACGTTATTCTTGTGTCTTGATGTATTGCAGTGCTGCTGCACATGAAATCACTTTGTTGCATTCACTTTAGTTTCACATAAGTTACAGAAAAGAACTCTTTCATCTGTGGTAAATTCTCCTCTCCAAATTCCTTTACGTAACTTTGCACTTTCAGAAAGTTTTGTTTTTGGCATGGCGGGTACTCACTGATCCACTGCAGATTTAACACTGGTTCAGGATTATTTTCAAAAGCATTGGTGACAGTGCGTGAGTGGCTGAAGGCTTTGTGCTTGTTTCGACGCGAAGAGTCTGGTATGTGGGGAATACCTGACTTTGGTAGGGAGGGGTTTCCCGTTAAGCAGCAGTTTTGCCGTACTGAATCATAGGAAGACAATTGATTCCTCTCAACTCATCGGTGGGTCACTACAATGGACTCAACTCCCGTGATACCGTCGCATGTGAGACATTGATTGATGCGGCTCGACACAGGCATGCTGCTGCTGCATAGTCGAATGTAAAAATCGGGCGGAACATTAACGTTTAGAGAGTGACAATAATTTATAACTTTAATTCTTTACTGGTGAATTCTGAACAATTTAGTGACAATTAGTTTCATTCCTTTCTCCAATATATAACAGTAGTATATTTCTTTGAATAATTATCTTAATTTCTTTTCATCTGTAACTTCTATCAAAAAATTACCAAATTTTTCCTCAAAATATGACCATAAAAATTGTTGAAATATGACCAGAATTAGGAAAATGACCCGAATATGCATTTATAGGCTATATAAAATACATTTAAATACAATCAGAAACGTTGAATCAGTGTTTATTTCAGCATTTCAGCACAAAAAGAAGGCAGGAAAAAATATGACTTTTCCTAAAGACCCGAACCCTACTGATTAATGTACTGCACAATCTGAGATGACTACATTTGATACTAATGGTTATAAATTGGAAAAATGTAAAGAATTATGATACTCAAATTAATACATGTGCTTATTAATAATGTTTAAAAGAAAATCAGATTGCAACAGAAATGATTGTTATATATGGTGTAGCCAGTGCATGTGTTGTAACTATCAAAGAGAAGTTTTCAGGTCTAATCCAAATGTACAGTCCCTGGCCAATTTATTAGACGCATTACAGTTTTTATGCAAATTTTGATTTGTGGCTAACTTATTAAGTTTTTTAATACATGAATTGCAATAAAATTATTGTGTGTAGTCTGCTTCATGACACAGGTGATATAAAAAATAAATAAAAAACACAGTATTTGTTGAAAACATTTTATTTCAAATAATCACAACAAAATATTAAAATATTGTGAAAATGAAAACATTAGTTTTAATATCTCGTCGAGCCACCTTTCGCAGCTATGAGAGCCTTAATACAACGCGGCATGCTGTTGATGCAGGATTGTACAGTGTCCTGTATTTGTGGATGATGATGCCACACAGGGATGATCTTCTCCAAGTGCTGCGTTTTTGTCTTGATGACATCTTTTGCCATCTTCCTCTTCATGAGTTCGCATACATTTTCTATGGGGTTCATGTCGGGACTGTTACCTGGCCAGTCCAACAGAGGGATATTTTGTTCCTTCAGAAAGGTTTTTACCGACCTGGCTGTGTGACAAGGAGTGCCATCCTGCATAAGTCAGAGAATGGTTCCCCATTCGGGAACCATTCTCTGACCTGCGGTATTAACTGTTTTTGCAAGATTTCTTTGTACTTGTCTTGCCTCATTATGCCTTTAACCACATAAAGACGTCCTGTACCCTTGCCACTGATGACAGACCAAATCATCACCTTTGTTAGGTGTTTTGCGGTCTGAATAATGCAGTCGGGATGGAATTTTTCTCCTCTTCGACGGTGCACATGCTGACATTTGTTATTTAAAATTTCAAACGTGCTTTCATCGCTGAATCATACCTGTAAAAATCAAGAAACTTAATTAATATATTATGAATAAATGTACATAGCATCTATCATATTGTAAATAATAATTTCAAAGTTAAATTACCATCTCCAGAAGTCCACATCCTTATCACACCACTGTTTAGCCCACTTCAGATGTTTTGCTTTCATTGCGGCTGTTAACTTGGGTTTTCTAGCAGGTCGACAAGCCTTGAAATCAATATCCTTCAACTTTCTGCGAACAGTGCGTTCAGATGCATTCACATTAGCCTTTTCCAGTTGAGATTTTATCTGTTTCGTTGTTGCAAATCTGTTTTCTAGACAAATTCTTTTGAGAAATCTTTCTAACCTTGAGGTGAAAATTGGCTTTCTTCCACATTTATTCTTCCTTCTGGGGCTCAATTCTTCACCTGAATCAATTTTCTTCTTTATGTGCCTCACGCTAGCGTCTGATAATTTCAACCTTCGTGAAATTTCCCGATTGGAATACATTTTTGTATTAACGAGGGCTTTGACTTCTGCTTTTTTTATGTGGTGTAATATCTCCTCTTTTACCCATTTTTAAAGGTCACAATCAGTAATATCTGGTTATTAAACAATCACTTATGTCGATATTACACAAATGATAATAAAAAGTGAACAAAGAAACAGATCAGTTACACGTGAGAACGCCACTGAACAGGTCCATACCTGTACACTGTACTATGCACACTGATAGCCACAATAAGTCAACAATCCAATGTCAAATAGCAACAATAGACATAAAACTCAACACTGAACTAAGTGCCATAAATAACTGTTATAAATTTTATGATTAATTGCATGAGAAATAGTACTCAACACATAATTATTACAAATAATACTAAAGATTTGCAGTGCGTCTAATAATATGGCCAGGGACTGTATATCGATGTCACTACTTGTAAAATAATTTTGATTGTTACAGTTTTATTCTTTGTTTTGTAGCATTGTGTGCGTGCAGTAGATGAGGATACATTCCAGCGCATGGTTGAGCGGCAGTACGAACTATTGCGCAAGGAACGCATGAAAGGAACTGATGAAGTGCAGATTGCTCCTACAGATTCTGTAGAGGACACTCAACCCAAACCTGAGGTGAGCATTGACATTGCAAATACATAAAAGTATTCAATATGAATGTTTACAACAGTACTCTGTAATTCATACTGTAGGCAGAGAATAAAGTTATCAGGTAATGATCCTACTACCTTGTTCCAGATTGCTTAAATTAGTCAGTACCATACATCATGATTCTATTAGAAAATTCTTCCATTTAAATGAAGCCCAGATTTTAAAAGGCATGTTGAAAACTGATTACCATTATTAAGTTCCTGGCTTATTTGGTTAATTAACATAGATTATGTAATAATTAGTTGTTAAGGCTACATATCATGGAGAAATTTGATGGTTTTAGCATATTGGATTGAAAATCATACTGTATACTGTTTTTGTTTGTTTGATTAATACAGTCAAAAGCAGAAATATTCTGTGACAAGTTTAATATGAACACAGCCCAAAAGTAAATCACTTAGCCAGTTCATTGAAGCATTTTTAGAGACTATGAATTTCATGACATTCGACATGCAAGGCTGTATCAGCTGATGTATGGCTGCTGAAAACTTTTTAGCTCAGCCCGAGTTCAATTTAGGAACATGCCAATCCATCTAAATCCCCACCCCAGTTGAGGTGAAATGGCTTATGATGGAAGTTTAAAGCAGCACATTTCTGAAAATACAAACAAACAAACAAAATGGACCCTGGGTTTTAAAGCTGTTAAGGACCACTTCACTTTGCTATTAGGAGAGAATGGTGTGTGGGAGGGCTAGTAAACGTTCAGGGCTCATTTTCCAAGCTTGGCCTGTTTTATTAAACTAGATGATTTGTGCGAAAGTTTCGCGAATAAAATACGATGAATAGTGAGGTTGAATGCTTGTAATATAATGAAAAATAGAACTGTAATTTTGTTTAGTGTAATAGGTATGCATCAAAATACTTATAACATATTACAAAACAGGAAAATTTAAAACACACTGTATGTACAACAAACAGTCACTAATGTTAACAGAATACAACTAACCTGAACAAAATGCATGCAGCATGTCAACATCTCTGTAGTCTGTGTTGCTGTGTGAATAAAAAGTTTACATTGGAATTGTATAGCAAAACAAAAATGTTTCCGTAACAGAAAAAAATATCAGAAAAGCTACTTGTTGTACAAAAAACAGTTTATTGACATCTCTGTGATATCTGCTGCTGCAATCTAGGGACATGGCTGTGCCCTGTCTCACACGCGCGACCACTTTAAGCACCAAATTCCGAAAAATTCTTGTTTAATTTATGATTTTACCTAGTTGGAGACATTAATCTTTAAAACAATATGTCATTTATCAATTTTGGTTATGTATCAAAGGAGATAAATTATCGTAAAAAAACTAAACAAAAAAAAAAAGTTGTAGAAATAATGTTGATACTTTTGCCCTTTAAAGGTCAAATTCCAAAAAATTCCTTTTATCGAATATGGTGTGACCAAAACGGACACCTTGGTCTTTAAAATTATACCTCATTTATCAATTTTGGTTAGGCATCAAGTGAGGAATAAAAACAGTTTTAGAAATTGATATTTTTGCCCCTTAAGGGTTGAATTTGGAGAAAGTTCTTATTGAAAAAATGATTTGACCAAAGCGGATACTTTAATATTTAAAAAGATACCTCATTTATCGATTTCGGTTAGGTATCAAGGGCGATAAACGGCTCGTGTCAGAAAAATTTGTTGTGGAAATATTAATACTTTTGCCCTTTAAGGGTTGAATTTTGCAAAATTCCTTTCTTAAAAAATGGTATAACAGAGCCGAAAAGCTTACGAAGACCTAAAACCTTAATATGATACCTTGTTTATCAATTTTGTAAAACTATCAAGAGATATAAATGACTTGAGACACAAAAAACGCATTTTAGAAATGCTAATAGTTTTGCCCTTCAAGGGTTAAATTCAGAAAAAATCCATTCTTAAAACATGATTTGACCACAGCGGAGACTTAATCTTTAGAGTAATACTGTGTTGAGACAGTATTAAGCCAAGAAGTATTGTTGTGAGCTGAGATGCATGGATCAAAAAAAAAGTAATTGTTGAGTTAGTCTGAGCCTAGCCACCACAAGAGCCGGTCTGAAGCTGGCCGCCGCGGGTGTCAGGCGCCAGTTACAGCGTGGCATGCATTATTGTATAGTCTTCCCTAGTATAATTGTATAGTGAACCTAAAAGCAATAAAATGTTGTCCACTGATCATGTTAGGGAAGTGCTTTGTGACAAGCTAGCGTCAATGAGAAGTAGTAACACTGTGTGTAAACTTGATAGTCAGAAGCGTGATCAGAAATTGTGATTGGAGGAAATGAAGTAATTTATAGCCTTATCCACGGTTAGGATGAATAAGTATAATTAGTGGTGGTGATTGGGATAGATGTATGTGCTTGGTAAATAAATCAGATGTGAACTTAAAAGTGACCTGTGAATTGCTTTAATAGAGAAATTGAACCTGCAAGACAAAACAATCACGCATACTACCCACCATACCATTATCGCCCACATATGTGATGTGGCGGGCAAACTCATTAAATCGTTACAATATCTCATTTATCTATATCAGTTATATATTGATTGAGATAAATGGCTCGTGCCACAAAAATGCATTGGAGAACCTTTGATACTTTTTCCCTTTAACGGTTGAATTCCAAAAAAATTCTTTCGATGTCACCAAAGAGGATACATTATTCTTCATAATTCTATTTCATTTATCGATTTTGGTTACATATCCAGGGAGATAAATGGCTGGAGAAATAAAAAAAATGCATTTTAGAAATTTTTGCCCTTTAAGGGTCGAATTATGAAAAATTCCTTTCTTAAAATATAATGTGACCGTGATGGAGGCCTTAATCTTTAATATGATACCTCATGTATCTATATCGGTTGGATGTGAAGGTAGATAAATGGCTTGTGACACCGCATTGCAGAAATATTGATATTTTTTCCCTTTTAAGGGTCAAATTCTGAAAAATTCCTGTCTTAATGTATGATGTCACTAAAGCAGAGATCTTGATCTTTTAAAATGAACTTCAATAAACGATTTCAGATAGGTATCCAGGGAGATAAATGACTCATAACACAAAATACAGCATTTTAGAAATATTGACATTTTTGGCCTTTAAGGGTCGAATCCCGAAAAATATCTTTCTTACAATATGAAAGGACCCAAGTGGAGACCATAAGCTTTGAAATGACACCTCATTCATTGATTTCGGTTAAGTATGACGGGAGGTGATAGCTTGTGTCAAAAAAATACTTTATAGAAATAATATACATGATTACTAAACCCTGTTCCAAGATAAAATTTCACTAAGACTCCCCCAGAATAATGGTCATAGAAAATCCTGACTACTCTATTGCTGCCTCCAAAGTTGTTTAAATTACTGCTTTGCTATTCATCGTAATTCTTCCCATTAACAACATTCTTCTTCTACTAGGCTGCTTTAGTGTACCCTGCCAGGACAAACTAGTAATCTTCTTTCTCTCTCTTTCCTCCTATTGTTAGCCTCCCACTATTTTCCACTGAATATTTCTCTTTCTTTGGTCCAACAAGATCTGCCAATAACTAGTTAATGTTTGGGTTTGATGCACTGTGGTAGGTTGATATCTTTTCTCAGTTTACAATATCTACTGCAAGATAAATAACCGTATTCTCCTTAATCACATTTTTACTTCTTCTTTTTGAGTGGGTTAATATTCATGTTACCTTAAAGCCAAACCCTTGTCTCCCTTTATGCTGTGCAAACCTATGTCTGTCTTCATTACTTAGTCCAATCACAGACATCTCTTATGCTCCATATAGGAGACAGTCATCAAAATATGACATTTTAGTTTTTCCCGGCGAATTGTTGAAATAAATAATTCTCGGGTTTTCTGCCGGTTGATATATTTATTTGGATCTTTCAACGACGTTTCGGCAACTGCCATCGTTGCCTTCATCAGGTTAAATCACATGCCATCCAGTTGCTGAGCTACGGGATGCAGCCACGAGATGCAGAGATGCAACCAAACCGGTTTGACCCCGTCTATGGCCGTGTGCACCGCCGACCAATCAAAGAGCAGCGTGAAGCTTCCCTTGACAACAGGCTATAAATAGGAGCCAGGACTGGCTCGCGAGTCAGTCGTGTCTTGTCCTTGCAAGTGTGATTTAACCTGATGAAGGCAACGATGGCAGTTGCCGAAACGTCGTTGAAAGATCCAAATAAATATATCAACCGGCAGAAAACCCGAGAATTATTTATTTCAGTCATCAAAATGTTTTGAGAATATGCTTTGACCAGCAGCAAACCCCCTCCACTACATGCAAACTCTTTTATCATGTGCGCTGCCCAACTTGATCCACCATACTTTTGGCCTTACCACCTACACACAGTGGCACACATGACTATGAGATCAATGGCAATTGTTGACCACTATGGACAGTCATTCACTCCAGGAACCCAACACTTCACCGGAAGATAAAGTA
Organism: Vandiemenella viatica; assembly: GCA_031002005.1. NCBI lineage: Eukaryota > Metazoa > Arthropoda > Insecta > Orthoptera > Morabidae > Vandiemenella > Vandiemenella viatica. The sequence goes on from JARYHS010012519.1 coordinate 75,527,644, forward strand.
GGAGAGCAACTTTCGAACAACTCCACAAATTGAAGCACATCCCCAGTAGGAAGACACAATTAGTACGAGAGAAAAGCCTCCTTCCTTTCAAACTGTTACTTATCACATGACACTATGGTAGCCAGAAACACAAAAAAATGGATAGAGCAATTTTGAGGAATTTTCAGGCTGTAAGTTCCTTACTTATTTATTATAAAATAATTATACTTTCAAATTTCTGGTGTCAGGTTAGTATTGTAGGCTTTTTATTTACCTCTGTACCCAGTACCGGGTTTAACACCTGCTGAAAATATATTGTCTTTCAACTAAAGTAAAATTACTTCTCTAAGATCAACACTTTCAAAAAAAATATTTTTACTTATCTTACTGTCACTCTTCATTAATTAACTGGTTCATTCTGTCCTCAGTTAATTTGCAGGTCCCCCGAAGGTTAAATAACTATTGCTTTTGAATGGATTAAATAGTTCCATCAAATGAAAATGTCAATGAATCACTTTTTATTTCATATTTATTTCTCTGTGAGTTTCATATTCCATCACATGCAGATAAGGCAGTGGACTTGTCCAAAGATACTATAGTGCAAATACACAAATATTCCAGCGTATAACTCGCAAACGACTACTTGATGAACCACAAACAAAAATTCTGACGATGAATGACGACTGACCATGCTTGCTGTTTCTGTGCATTTATATAAGCCCTACAGAAAGGCTATAAAGAGTGCTGACAAACGTTTCTCAAACTCTTAACAATACTTTAACAATTAAATATACAAAAATAATTACAAATTGTACAAAATCACTTGCAATCATTATTATTATGAAAGTTAATACTGTTTACATGCATTTACACACAAAATTATCAACATAAACCACTCCAAACTGTTGTGAATTGTCCACCAAACATTGTGGATCACATCAACGCTAACAGATACAAACTTTTAATTAATGTTTCATACATAATATTGGCCTTGATCGTATAACGTATCATTTACATAATTTCTCCACAACACATTGTTCATTTACAAGACAGATATACACAAATTCACAATTAATCACATGAAAAATATACAAATCTACAATTAATCAACTTCCATCTTGCTATACATAGTTCTTAAAATACAGTTTCATAAAAGGGCTGGGACTGAGGGCTGTTATAAATCCTCCCCAGGATTCATTTGATTTTACACGATTAAAATTGATTGAATCCTTTAGGAAGTAAGAAAGGTGACATGAACACAGAAAATCGACTTCCTCGATTCACAGTTCATAAATTATTATAGTTATCACACTTATACAACCAAAGTATACAATCCTTCATTCCATGCAGCATCTATACACCTTTTACAACTCTTATACTAGTCACCAGAAATATATATCTATTTACAAATCAAATTATTTTCTTACAAGTTCACTTTCTTAATTACTATGTTACTAAATAATTATGTATTATATCATCTTAAGGCTGAGATACAAAGTCATTCATTCACTACAAGCTATACACATTCTGTCAGTTTGTCAAAGATGATAAGTTTGTTTACATTCCACAACAACTTAGAATCCACTGTCACCACAGGGCAGTGATTCCCAACTAGACAGAACTGTTTCAGTTGTTTTAGACATCTGGATTATTTACTTTATCCATTCTATAATTTTAACACTTTATCTAGGGTAGACAAACTAGTTATCTGTATGCACTTTATTGACATAATTTTATATACGTTTAGTGGTACTTTTCTAACCAAACTCTCGTTCATTATATGGTTTGAGCGCTTCAGGATTATATACATCTTTGCATTTACCACTCTATGGGTACTAGCTCATTAGTTACTTCGTGGTATACAAACTATCTTGAAAGGGCCTTCAAACATGCTATTTAACTTACAAATCTCTTGGTGGAGAGCTGATGATTTACTATCGACTTCTACTAACACCAAATCCCCAACTTTATACTGTGTATACCTTTGACCCCTATCATGTTTCCTTTTTCACCTTGTTGCCTTCTCCTTTAAATTGGCCTCGCATTCGGGAGGACACCGGTTCGAATCCCTGTCCATGCATCCAGATTTGAGTTTTTCATGGTTTCCCCCAATCACTCCAGGTGAATGCCCAGATGCTTTCTTCAAAAGGCCATCGTCGAATTCCTTCCCATTCCTTGTACCCAGTCCCATCCCACCTCTTATGACCCCGATGTCAACAAGATGTAAAGCCATAAGTAAAAAAAAATATCCTTTAAATTTTTAAGAGCTAAAGCTACATTTTTTTCATAACTAAAACTCTTTCTGTTTGGAAAACTATTACATTCTTGCATTAACCTGTCAGTCAGTTTCTTAAACATTAGTTCAATAGGGGGTATATCAGTTGTATCACAAGGTCTGGAATTAATTACATTCTGAAAATTTTCCATGTAATACGCTCACTTATTATATTGGTCTGTACAATGTGTCCTAAACCAACATCTTATTTCTCTCATTAGGTGCTCTACTGGATTTCCAGTTAGATTATAAGCCGAGGTGTAAATAACTTATATCCCTTCCCATCTGAATTTTTGTATCCAAATTTTACAGGCAAATTGTGGAGCATTGTTTGATAGTATCTTCTTCAGTTTACCTACTTTCTGACAATATTCATCAGTTAATTTCCTAACCAAAATGTTTGCATTGTATTTCTTTATTGGCTAAAGTTTAACATACTTTGAGAAAACATCAAATAAAATCCAGGTCATCCCCGAGACATGGGTAGCAGGCCAAACACATCATCAGAAACCAAGTCTAATACTACCTTTGGAATAATACTTTGCATTTTCCCAACTCTCTTAACATTATATATTTTAAATCTTTGACAAATTTGGCAAGAATTTAACAGCATGGAAATTTTTCTCCTCTTGTTATTGAAATAGATAAACTCCTCCCTTAATACCTGATAACACATGAATGGCCCATAACTATGGTGGTGGTGCAAAGCAACATTTTTTAAAAGACTTTCTGGAAGCCATAACTTCCCACTTTCTTCATCTTTATTAGTCCTTCTAAATAACAGTTCTGCATGCAAAGTGTAGTATTTCTGAAAGTTTGTGGTCTGGGTTATGAAGATTAGTCTTTACTTCTGAAATAGCTACATCTTTAGCCAGTTCATCTTCAATTCCTCTCAAGTAAAGTTTTTTGGTCTCAAATGATACTGCTTTTAGGTAAGTAGTCCTAGCTTCAGTTTCTGGTCCCAGGAACCTTTTTTCTGAATCTAGACCGAACCATTAACGTGACAAAGCGTCTGCAACTTGATTTTGACAAGAAGGCCTATACCAAATCTTCAAATATGTTCCTGCCAAACCAGTGCTCAATGGGTTAACCGACTGTAAACCAGTTTACACTTCAACAGAAAGTGTTTTATGATCAGTAAACAAAACAAATGTGCCTAGAAGTAGGCATCTAAACTTGGTTAAATCCCATACAATAGTTACGGCTTCCTGATCAGCACTTGTGTCTCTAGTTTCAGCTGGTTGCAATTTCCTACTGGTAAAAAACTAGACTCCATTTCCCCATTACTTTCCATCTCCTGGAAGACGTGCACCTAGACTGTAATCCGAGCTATCTTGGCTACACCGAAATCTAGACCCCAATCTGAATAATGCAGGATATTTAATTGACATAATTCATCTTTGATTTTCTGAAAATTCCTCTCGCATACTGGACCACACTCCCTTGGCATTTGGCTGTGTCAAATTTATTAAAGCTGGGATATTTAAAGTTTGCTCCTGAAGAAACTTCTTATAACATTCCCACCATCCCAAGAAACTTTTTAGTTGCTTACTGTCTCTAGGCTGGGGAAAATTCTTAATGGCTTTAATCTTATCATTACTAGGCAAGATACTCTGTGGCATAACACAATGGTCCAAAAACTCGACCTCCCTTTCCACATTTCTTCAACTTAACAGTCGTGATTCTAAAACTTTCTGAAGTGGCACCCAGTGTACTTTGGGTGTCTCAGACATTAAATGAATATCATTATATATATCTACCTGCATGAGAAGTTCTTTTCCTAATACAGTATCGAAAGTACGAATAAATGTAGCCACCAAAATGTTTAAACCAAACAGTAAAACTCTAAAATGATAGCAACAGTCATCAAACAGAAGGACAATACACTTACACAATTCTTCTGAAAGTCGGGACGCAGTCAGATTGGTAGAAGAGATGTATCTGTTACCTTTAAATCTTTACAATGATTCACTGGTAGGTGGAGGTAACTAGATGTCTTGTATTTTTTTTAAGATGTGCGCATCTAACACTAGTCAAACAGAATTGTCTGCTTTAATAACAACTGTGAGAGGATTGCTGTAGGGGTTCATGATCTCTCTATAAACCACCGTTCCCCCATTTCAACATTTTTTTTTTTTATTTATTTACATCATCTCTTAGCCAAAGGGATTGGGTAAGGTTTAATAAGGGAACGTCCATAAACTATGTAGCTCCATTTTGGCATCCACATAGCCTGATGCAGTTTTTGCCTCCACCCCCCTGCCCTTTGTACAGCTCATAGATTTTTTCCTATTGATTTCACAAGAACTTTTGTACTGTTTTCTCTTGTGAGACCATCATATATTACATATGGAGATAATTAAATGATAGAAATAAATATTCACATTCTGTTGTGTGTTCTGTACCCATTTTAACTGTGACAAGTAATAAGAATGGAAAGCTACATGGGTTGGCTCGGAAGCCCCCCCCCCCCACCCACATGGCCCAACGTAGCTTTCTTCCCAACCCCTCTTCCCCCTGGACCAAGATATTTAGTTTTTGGATGCTTCCTAAAGAAAGGTTCTTCAGATTTTACAGTAAGCTTCTTGCACTGGTAATTTTTGATAAAACCTAGCTTTGTCAGAGAAGACATCCATATATTCCTTAATTATCATACATTTCAATTTCCTCTGCTGATCCGATGGCAATCTCTTCATATTATTAGGATAATTCAAAACCATCCCTTCATCTGTTTCATGACTAGCAACCAGTTCATTACTCTCACTACTTTGTCTTTGCACATTCATACAAATTTGTGGTAACATTTGCTCTCGAGGCCTAACTACACTGACATTCTTATATTTAACTTTCACTTCTATGATCCCTTTTCAAACAGTCCTTTCGAAATTAATCCCCTATTCCCCACTATCTAATTTGATCCACAAGTTACCTTACCCATAGACTAAAACAGCTTTACTTTTGTTAGCCAGTCCATACATGGAATGCAATTTACATTCAATTTAGGTGCTATGTACTTGCGTATTTCTACATTCACTGCCACATACTTCATTTCATCAACATTTCTTGCTTAACTGTCTTATTTCGAGAGCCAATAGCAGTAATAACTATCATATTATTAACTTTTAACACTTCTACTTGGTTAGTGTTCTCAATTTCATTAAACAGTACCTCAGCCAAGCATGAATCCTCAGACCTCCCTGTCAATAAGAGCGTCTATTTAACTATTAAAAACATTATCTAAAACCTCTTCCTTAACCTCAACCTCTTCCAATAAATCATCTCAGGATTATTTATAAAAATCGAATTGACTTTATAGCAGTTATTACCTGGACCCACATTCTTTTTCACCACTGTGGTTCCTGATACAGTGGCTGCCCCCCACGCTGTATTTCTCTTTTAGGCTGTTGGTTTAGTTTTCTCACCTCATTATCATCATCTCTCCTCGCATAACCATAACGACCTCTTCTCCTGAAGTTCCAGGATGACTCCTGCTTCCCACCGAGTGTGGTGGTGTAACGGTTAGCATTCTGGCCTCACACTTGGGAGGACGGCGCATCCAGATTTGGGTTTTCCATGGTTTCCCAAATCATTCCACGCAAATGCCGGGATGCTTCCTTCAAAAGGCCATGGCCGAATTCCTTCCCATTCCTTGCCACACATCCTTTCCCATCTCTAAAGACATCGCTGGTAAGAGTAAGCAATTAAAAAAAAAAAAATCCTGCTTCCCCTCCTATGGTTATGTTTGTAATACTGATCAGAGAATGACTCCTGGGCATCCAAGTGCCTCAATAATTCTGAAGCTTTTCCAGTATTAATTACTTCCATAGTGGCTATTAGATTTATAGTTTGGGTATGTAACATAGCTCCTCTTTGCCATATGGAAGATATAAATACTTGCACCAGGTCAAACATTTATGAGAAAATCATGCTGTGTCTTGCTACCAAGTTTATTGGACCTGCCAGTCATCAGTTCTCACGTCTGCTGAATTTTCCTGCTCGTTGAATAGAAATGTTTAAGAAAATTTTCTTTGAACAAGTTATAATCACTTACCTCCCTAATCCGGTCTCCCCACATTCTAGCTTATGACTTTAAGTGCTTGCATACAAGTTCAGTTTTCTATTGTCTGATATCACATTAAAATACTCTGACCTCTCAAAGTTATCAATAAATTCTACAGGATGCAGCTTCCCAATATGATCATAAAATTCAAATTCTTCCTTTACATCAACACTAACTACTTGATTACCAGTTAAGGGAACAACACTTCGACTTACTTGAACTTGGAGCCCAGCCACCCTTTTCTCCAGCTGATTTATGCTACATTCCAATCCCTGTACAATTTGTTACTATTGCTGCACCATTCCGGATGCCTTCTGTCTCATCTCGTCGACTCTTTCAGCACATTTAATATCACTGGCTTTGAATAAACCCACATATCATACCTCATCTTATTACAGTTTCCTCTTATATCTCTAACCTCCTTATTATATTTACAGTTCACCTTATTTATTAAATCAACATACACTTCATTGTCTTCATAAATTTGAGTTACCTTTTGAATATTTTACTCTTTCATTACATTGTTCAGCTGCTTCTCCCAATTCAGAGTTTAAGTTGTTAATGTCCTCTTTAATTATAGAACCAAAACCCTGATTAATTTCAGAAAACTTACTATTATTATTTTGCTTCAAGTCATTTCTAAATTCAGGAAATTTACTATCACTTTCTTGCTTCAACTCATTTCTAAATTCCACAAAGTTACTGTCAAGATTCAATTCATTTTTAAATTCAGTGAATTAATTGACTGTTAATTTCCGAAAATTTTGCTTTGAAAATTTAGTATCATAAGTAGACAGTTCAGAATCAAGATTGACACTTAATTGTGTTGCAAATGATTCTAAAAATGCTTGCAAATGTTTACTTTCAGTGATATTCAACCAGCTACAAAATTAATTTAACGCCGAAAATAAAGAGAAAAGAAACTGACTTGTTTGCGTGAATGCGCCCGCATGTAGCGCCTCCTATAAAGTCTTCCTAGTAGAATGTTTACAACAGATTAGTCAGTTGACGCAGTGTGCTTGGTACAAGCACATGTTCATCTCCGCCCACTAGGTACGGTAAATATTGTATTTTGATGGTTTTTTATCTTGATTTTAATATGACATAAGGGATTATACCTTGAAAATGACAAGAGTTTTTACTCTCTTTTATAGCATGATAGTAGGTGCTTCTGAAGAAGACCAGCTTATGTTGGTCGAAACCGGTAAAGACTATTAGAATTATCGATGCAACTGGTTGGCTGTACTGTACATCTGTTCAACTATTTACCGTTGCTGCAAGCAGTATGTTCAAAAAAAAAATAAAAAAAAAAATGACTTTATCAAGTTACCACAAACAAATATCTAAATACTCAGTAATCACCGTTTGCTGCACACATTTATAATTTTTTCTTTCTTCGCGTTGCACTGCTCTTCAAAACACTACAGACGCACTTCACACACAAGTACACTGAAGATCCAAAGAAACTGGTATACCTGCCTAATATCGTGTAGGGCCCCCGCAAGCATGCAGAAGTGCCGCAACATGTCGTCACATGGACTCGACTAATGTCTGAAGTAGTGCTAAAGGGAATTGACACCATGCATCCTGCAGGGCTGTCCAAAATCCATTAGAGTATGAGGCGGTGGAGATCTCTTCTGAATGGCATGTTGCAAGCATCCTAGATGTGCTCAATAATGTTCATGTCTGGGGAGTTTGGTGGCCAGCGGAGGTGTTTAAACTCAGAAGAGTTTTCCTGGAGACACACTGTAGCAATTCTGGACTTGTGGGGTGTCGCATTGTCCTGCTGGAATTGCCCAAGTCTGTCGGAATGCACAATGGACATGAATGAATGCAGGTGATCATCCAGGATGCGTATGTACATGTCACTCCAACTGCACATGCCCCACACCATTTCAGTCTCCACCAGCTTGAACACTCCCCTGCTGATATGCAGGGTCCATGATTTCATGAGGTTGTCTCCACACCCGCACACGTCCATCCGCACAATACTATTGGAAATGAGACTTGTTTCCAATCATCAACAATTCAATGTCGGTGTTGACAGGCCCTGGCGAGGCGTACAGCTTTGTGTCATGCACTCAGCAAAGGATACACGAGTGGGCCTTTGGCTCTGAAAGCCCATATCGATGACGTTTCTTTGAATGGTTCACACACTGATACTTGCTGATGGCCCAGCATTGAAATCCGCAGTAATTTGTGGAAGGGTTGCACTTCTGCCACGTTGAACAATTTTCTTGTAGTATCTTTTTCCAGCCACAGATATGTCGGAGATTTGATGTTTTACTGGATTCCCAATATTCACGGTGCACTCTTGAAATGGTTGTACGGAAAATCCCCACCTCACCGCTACCTCGGAGGTGGTGTGTCTAAGGATTGCAATCCCGCAGTGTTTTCAATCCCGCGGGATCCGCACGGGACTTGCGCCAATCCCGCGGGATCGTGCGGGATTGGTACAAACAATTTTTAACGCATATATTTAAAACGTAGTTACTTAAAAAGTTAATAAATTTAATAATAATTAAATTAATAAATAATTTTTAATGTTAATTGATAAAAATTACAGTTAACAATATTTTGATTGGCAAAATGACATTAAAACTTTTTAGCGTGTCTTAAGTGTATTTCGAGGTTTTACATTTTTGTTTTTTTAATCTAAAACAATTTTTAAATAAATAATAAAAATGGAAAATATTGAGTCTTAGGTATTATTATGTGCCTTACAATACATCACATAAGTTTAAAAATATCGTTTGATTAGTGGCCAAGTTACCAAGGTTTTTTTTAAAATAAAATTCTAAATAAACGTCCCATAACACCGAGAAAAGCATTCCATTTCACAAAGTGAAGCTAATATACTCTGTAAAGTGTAGACTTGGCTCAGAACAAGATCTCATAACTTTTTGTCACTGCACAAGCAAGAGACTTGGCCTTTTTTCCGTGATTCATTATTATATCTCCTGGTTCCTTGATTGATATTACAGTTGATTCAATGTTATTAAAAGAAACTACTCACCAACACGTAAACTGTCAAGTATTTCAGATTTACCTATGTGGCGTAATGACGTTTTTAGAGTGGAAATTATTATTTTTTTAGTAAGAAAGGAGACTTTCTCGGTGAATCATTGCAGTGAAGTCCTCATAGGTTGTATCTCCAGATTTCATTGCAAACACACGAAATTACACACGTGAGGAAGACGGTGGAGGCAGCCGTCGAAGTATGGTGTTCCTACAACACAATTCGTCGATACACCCGTGAAAATTTCATTATAACGTTTTTTACCATTAGTCGAAATAATAACAAGGAGAAGAAGGATTAATCGAAAGCCTGAGAGACGCATGTAAGCAGGCGGCTTTCGTCAAAGAAACGCATTAAGGCAGCGGCCAAAACAACAACAAGTCAAAGGATATACAATTTCCTTTTGATAGCTGTTAAATAAATAGGTACGCGATCGTTAAAATTACCATAACATTAGTTTCATATCAACGAATAATCAAATTTTCAGCCGCAAATTAGGAAATTGTCACAATTACTTTATCTGCAAATACAGAAAATGGGAATAATGAAACCATGAATAAAAAGCTGTAACCGTGTAGTTCAGATAACATGGGCGACACTTAAAAAATAATGATATAGTTAGAAAATCGTACTAAATACGCACCATAACTCAAATTACAGAAATGTGTACTCGAAACAAACGTAAGTTTTGATGAATACGTAAAAGTGTATTTATTTACTTACGAATGACGAAGGTTGACAAAAACAAATGCTTGTTCACATGAGTCAAATACCAATTGGAAGGATACAGGCAAACAGTGCAAAATATCCGACAGAGACCGAGTGGGGCAGCGAGTCACGCAGACTGACACGCGTTTCCGCCGGATTTTGCGGATTGCGGATCCGCTTAATTTTGTGCGGGATCCGCCAGACTGTCTAATGATCCGGGTTACCGCTTTGCTGGATTGCAATCCCTAGCTGTGTCCCTCCTCTCATTCACTGACTATAACACCATTTTCAAACTCACTTAAACCGTGATAACCTGCCATGGTAGCAGCAGTAACCGATCTAACACCTGCACCAGACACCTGTTGCCTTGTATAAGCATTGCCGACCGTAGCTCCGTACTACGAGTGTTTACATATCTATGTGTTTGCATAAGCATGCCTATACCGGGTTCTTTGGCTTGTCAGTGTACTTCACATGCTACACATGCTCTTCAAACACTACAGGTGCACTTCATTCAAGACATACACTACAACTCAAAAATTTTACGTATTGGTGTTATGGTATCATTTAACTTATAGATGTCCTATAATAACACGTCCTTCCAGAATCAACATGATATGCGAATCGTTAATAAACTTATTCAGCTGTCGTCAGTTAATATTTGCTGTAATCACTTCACCCTCCAATTTACAGTTCCTGTCATTAGTCGCCAGAGGGTTTTGACTTCCCTCAAAGGTTAGAAATACTTCTTTTGAAAGGATTAAATACAGGGTGATTATAATTAAAGTTTAAGTTTCAAAACCCTCTAAAAAACGAACCACTGATTATAATGACATCAAAATTGAATGGCATATTATTGAAGAAAGGGGAAAGAACATGAACCGAAAAAGCATCGATCCAATCGGTTTTTAACTGTCCTGAGCAAAAAAACTGCATAAAAAGCATCCATCCAATTGGTTTTTAAGTTTCGCGAGACTGGCGCTAAACATGTTCAGTATGCTGTCCACTGTTGTGTGCAACAAGATTAAATCGGGAAACAGCATGTTCCACAACCGATCGAAGCATCACCAGGGTCAAGTTAAGAATGTGGTGCACAATGTGTGTCTTCAGTTCAGCTATGTTGGCAATCAAAGTACTGAACACAACATCTTTCAGATAACCCCACAGTCAGAAATCACACGGATTAAGATCAGGTGATCGGGCGGCCAGGCTGTAGGGGAAATGACTGATAATTCTAGCATTTCCGAAATGCTGCCTCATTAACTGCTTCACTTGATTTGCAATGTGTGAAGGAGCGCCATCTTGCATTCATGTTCTTTCCCCCTTCTTCAATAATACGCCATTCAATTTTGATGTCATTCTAATCAGTGATTCGTTTTTTAGAGCGTTTTGAAACTTAAACTTTAATTATAATCACCCTGTAGTTTCATGGGCACATTGTGAAACAACACAAAACAATTTTATTTTAATTTAGGCTGTAATACATTTTTCCAGATTGTTTTTTATGTTTATCCCAGGAGCATAAGGATCAAAAAATATAAAGAATTGTGCGTATTCATTGTTTGAATTGTGATTTATGGTTTTAAGTTAAATACAAAAACACCGTACATAAAAAAACTTTCAGTTTTCTGGAATTTTCCCAATAACATTTCCAATTTTTCTTTCTCTAAAAACCTTAATGAGCTATTGCAAACACTTAAAAAAAAAAAAGGGCCAAATTGGTCAATAGAAAAAAATGCTAAGGTTTTTCCAAGTTTTCCAATTTTCCTAGCAACTTTTCCAATTTTTTCTCTCTAAAAACCTTATTCAAACTATTACAAACATTTTTAAAAAATAAATAAATTGTATCATAGAAAAAAGCAATTTCAGTTTTTCCAGAGTGTTCCAATTTTCCAGGTGACTTCTAAAAAAATTTCTTTCACTAAAAACGTTATTCAAACTATTACGAACATAAATCAGTCCTTCCGGTTACCAATAAACAGCATTTAATTTTTATTTATATAGATTTATTTCCCTTACCATGTTAACTGAGCATGGTGGTTGAGAGGTAATGTTCTGGTCACACATTCTGATGGCTTTAGCTTCTAATCCCTTTCCAGTCATCCAGATTTAAGCTATCTATTATTTTCTGAAATCACAACAAGAGAATGCCATGATACTTCCCCCAAAAATATCATGGTCAAATGCCTTCCTGTCCCTTACCCCCAGCCCTTTCTTGGCTCAAATGATCTTGATGTCGATGAGGTGTAAAGCCCTAAGTGAAAGGGAAAAACCTGTCCCTTGAAATGGTAATCTTATATATATATATATATATATATATATATATATAGATTGTTTGGAAACAAAGGCGCTGAGAGCGGATATATTAGACATTGGGATAGGAGGAAAACCACCGCTTACCAAAGATGAGGGCTCCAGCGGCATCAAAACACGAAAAAACACACAAACACAAACATAATACAAATTTTCGAGCTTAGCTCTTCATCAGGTTGTAGGATGAGGTGGCTGCCCCGCGGAAGCTAGCAACCAACTGAGAAGACCACACGGGGTGCACATGGTCGGCTGCTCGGGGTGGAGAGGGAGGGGGGAGAAACAACATGGCGGGAGGCGGGGGTGGGGGTGGAAGGACCTAAGCCCGAAAATGATAATTAGACTGCACAGTGGAAACGCGGTTGCGGTCATAAGGTCACTGGTATAAAACAAACAAGGAAACCCGGGGGGGGGGGGGGGTGGAATCTACTGAAAACGATCTATAAGTGCCCCCATAAAAAATTATTCCACACGCAAAATTATTGAAAATATTACACACGAAAAAATACTACACACGGAAAAAATATAATAATATAAAAGTATATTGCAATAGATCTAAGTACAAAAAGAGAAAGCTCTGGTGAGCGATGGTTTTGTGGGAAATGATGGCAGGTAAGGGGCAAAGGTCGGAGGAGAGAGGAAAATTGGAGCTATCTTAAATTTAGTCCAGGTGGTTGTCTGGTCCCCAGTTGGTACTGAAAGGCCAGTTCCTATATAGAGACGTATGTTTTCCTATATTTCACTTTTCAGCCACCACTATCTAGCACAGATCACTGGTCTTTGTGTGTGGAAGTGGCATGGAGTTTCCTGTTGTGCACAACATTGGCCGAATGTTGATAGATGTGGGAGATATGATGGTTAAAAGTGGTTGATGCAGGGCATTTTCGTATTTCGACCAAAGACATGTGTCTCCGTATATGTCACGCTGCTGCCACAACTACATAGCATAGACCAATGGTGTTAGTGTGTGTTAGTGGTATCGTGTCTCCTATCGTGTGATATGTTGGTTAGATGTCGGTAGCTATGGGGGTGTGGGAGATTTGGTGGTAGAAAGTGGTCGACCTGCGGCACTTTCATATTTCTACCTAAAACGTATGTGTCATGGTGTATCACTTTTCAGCCAAAACTATCTAGCGTAGATCACTGGTGTTTGTGTGTGATAGTAGCACAGTCACCTGTCGATCACAACATTGGCCAAATTTCGGTAACTGTGAGAGTGTGGGAGATATTGTGGTTCAAATTGATCGATCAAGGATATTTTCATAATTCGACCAAAGACGTGTGTGTCTTTATATTTTACTTTGCTGCCTGAACTACACAGCGCAGATGACTGGTGTTTGTGTGTGGTAATAGCATCAAGTCTCCAATCGCGCACTATGGTAGTTAGATGTCAGTAGCTGTCAATCCAAATTCTTTACAAACACGAACAAAATCGTGGGTACCCGCTAGTTTAATCATAAATAAAAATAATCAGCTTGCTGCATTTGTGCATTATTATTAATGACGTGAATTTATTTTAGTAAAGTACCTTACTTTGTGAACAATTCTACTGTAACTTAGGAGCAATAACAACTTTTATTAATGTGATTGAAAACAACAAATTCGCAGTTCTAATAACTATTAACCTAATGATCTAGTCTGTAGTGAGTTGATGAATGTTTATAGTAAGGTAAGTTGATAAGTGCACAACTTCCTTTCCTTTTCTATTCCAAATTTGAATCCTAGTCCCCCATTCAACTGCCATACACTAGAAAGTCATCGTTTTTATTCCCACAAAGTGACCTGCTCTTCTGATAATGGAAGATTTGCAACCAAAATTACTTTATCTGTGTAGCTGTGCATGATTTAGCACCATCTTGCCATATTCATATTTATAAGTTAGTTTAAATTAATAGTTCTCTGCTACATTCTTTAATCTCATAACATGGAATAATTTTAAAAAATTGTGTAAAGATATATACATTGAATTTATAACTTTGATAATCTGGCAATTTGAAAGTTGAAGTTCCTAATAACAGCATACTAAATTTTAACTAATTTTACCAAACTGAATACCGAAACACATCCAAAGTGGAAAGCAGGCTTTTTATATGATAATGCTACATTGATACGTTTTATTTGGCTGCAAGTGTTATTACAACTAAGAGTTTGTGTCTGTTTGATTTTCTGCCACAGCCAATGGAAGTGCAGCCAAATGGCGAATCCGAGCAAGCTCACCCACCTTCAGTGCAGCAGCCACATCATCAACAGCCACCATCACATCCATCTATGCAGTCACAGCCAACTCATCAGGCACCTCCTCAGCAGATATCAATGGAGCCTGGATCACAGACAAAACTGCTACCAGAAGGTGGCAGTGTAGTGGCACCTAATCCTCATGGGCCTCCAGTCCCACCACCAACAAGAAAAGTGTCAACACCACCATCAGTTGGGCCCCCACCACCACATCATGTAGGTGCTGCTTACCAGGGATACCCACCTCCTCCAGGTCCGGGAACTGGTCCTCAGACCGTGCCTGTGCCTCCAAGACCACCACACGGCTATCCTCCGTATGGGCCACCACCTCAGCAACAGCCAGCATACCACCAGGCACCAGCTCCGTATGCCCAGTATCCACCACACTCGTACTACCAACCATATCAGTATCATGTACCACCACGCCACTATCACCCGCAACAGCATCCGGATGTCAACTCAGCAGCTACTTCACCTCACCAGGTATGCTGCAAATGACTGACTACTGTCGTGACAAATTCCATGTATCAGCTGTCCTGATTGTTTCAAATTTTAAATTTTCTCTGCCGGAATGGGAGACTGCTTGTCATTGAAAAGCTTAACATAGTGATTAAACCATTTTACTTTTATTTGTATATCATAGTTTATGCTAGTTTGTCATTTCACATCATTGTTGGTCTTTTTGAACACTTTATCTCTATGTAATTATGTGTCCATTGCTTTTATAAGGTCTTGTTAATTGCCTTATAACTTGAGGCAGCAGTAGATATTGTAGTGTCTGCACAAACTGAAATGATAAAAAACATTGTTACAGATGGTTGGTATGCATATTCAGCTGAATACATGTTGCCAACTTATTTTCCATTTTGACTTATTAAAATGATTTTCCTGCTTTTGTGGAAAATCAAGTCAGTTAGAGAAAAGTATGTGACCAAGTTATAGTGTGCAGTTATTAATTATGACTTTGGGTGACATTTACAATGGCTACAGAAAATACGATCACCAAAAGTAATGTTTTATAATCCAAATCCATTCGGCTTGTTTTCCAAGAAAATTTATAAAATGGCTGTTTTGATCTAGGTTTCCCATTTTCTTATTGAAAACTGTATCACTTAGAACTTTACTGTTAAATAAATGTATAACCTCTGAAATTTTTAACTTAAACTATTTCAGAAAGGTGCATTTAAGAAAAATGAAAGAACACTTTTCTGTTAATGCAATGAAGTGTACACATTGTATCCAATTACTCGAATTCTTATCTCTAAGATTGTGTGTGTTGTTATTGGAAATGCTAAATGAGAGTATAATCCCATAGAGAGAGAGAAAACAAGCTGTTGTGTCTATTTACTCACAGCTTTTGTTGCATAAAAATATATATTTCCATGTTCTCAGTAATCTATATAATCATTGATATTTCACTGAACCCATTGGATGGTTGGCATTGTGTTATAACATTGTATCAAACAGAATGGATATACTGCAGCAGGACCACATTCGAGTGTTGTCTACTTTGATTTCGTGAAGAAATATTTTACAGATTTTGTTGATGATGGGGATATTGTGCGAAGAGCATATGCAGATTTAATGGTTTCTTTACAAAAAAAAAATCCACATTTCAAATAATGAACTAATAAAACCTTCTCAGTATCAATTTAAGCTACTATGGTTATAAATATGTGGGAATAAGGTTCCAGTGAGTAGAAAGTAAAACCTAAAGCATATTTGCTCACATTGCAAACAACTCTTGAATTTCTTGCTTTATTGAAAACCTTAACATTTTTACTTGTAAACTGTCTTCCCAACTCTATATTTTTGCTTTTAATGATTGAGTACTTTATATAGCCCTATGGTGGTATTGTGCTTGAGTAGGAACGTGGACATTTGGGAACTATAAATCGAGTTTTGTTCCAAATTTAGATCATTGATGAAGGCCAGAGTTTAAAATTGTTAATATTATTATTTTATAAGTTTTGTGGTAATGGGTTTCTATTTCTCTATTTACTTGGCAGACTATTATTTTTTATAAATAATCACAAAACAATTAATTTGGTAAGGTAAACTTTTATTTCCCACTGACACTGGTTCGTATCCCTGTCCGGGCATCCAGATTTGGGTTTTCCATAGTTTCCCCAAATCACACCAGGCGAATGCCAGGATGCTTCCTTCAAAAGGCCATGGACAAATTCTTTCCTGTTCCTTGTTCCCAGTCCCATCCCACCTCTAATGACCTCGATGCCAATGATGCGTAAAGCCATAAGTAAAAAAAATCTTTAATTTTCCTTTGTTGTATGATTGCTGTTCTGTGTAACATCTGTTACATTGTAGAGCTACCATAAAAGATTATCCTTGGTGGAAACAAAAGCAGACATTATGTCATTATTCATTTCTAAATTACTTAGTACTGAGTGTTAATACATTTCTCCTTATTTTTCCATGCAGGGTGTGGATGGAAGTGGTGGTTACACTCCAATGGCTGAGGTAGACCGACCTCCCATGGAAGATGCTAACATGGAACGCGGGACATCAGCGGAGCAGTCTGCTGATGGTAACATTCATATTTGAATTTCAGAAATGCTGGTTTGTTTTGTATGTAGACGCATTTTAATCAGCATGCAATTATATTTGTCAGAATAAATCTTATATTCTTTTGTTTCATCAGTTTGTAATAATTTTCATTAAACTGAGATTTAAGTAAAAGTGAAAAAATTATTTCAAACCCTACCATCATCCCCTGTCCTTTTGTATTAAGTTTAACAGGCTATCAGTATTCTCTGTAGCATATTGTATTTTCCCAGTTCACTTGTGCTTAATTGGCTGTTATAGTTAATTGCTTTCAGCATGTACCACATAAGTAACTTTTTTTCAACAGTTAATTGTTTAATGTAATTTCTGTTGAGTTGCCAAATAGATTTTGACAGCATTCATTGAATTAAAATATTTTCTTAAAAGCTTGTTGAAAGGATTATTTTTCTCAATTTGGAAGTTTTATTAGTTGAAAATTAGTCTGTAACATTGCTTTAATTTGTTTTCTGTGATATAAAGCAACTTTTGAATCTTGAAGTACTTTTTCAAGAATAGTATTTTGGGGTGCTTAATGTAACTTTATAATGTGTAAATGAAAAGTAAGTCTTTAATGGCCTAAGTCCTCTAATTGATAAACGAATATAATCAGTATTGTACTTGTAAATAGATGGCAATACTTGGGCACAGTAACATAAATATCAGGTCTTCTAGATGTTTCAGATGATTAAAGAAAGAGGTTTGATTAACATGATTGCTTTAGCTTGCCAAATATTAGCAAGGATTGCCACATTTTTTTATTATTATTTTATTTTGCATATGTGCGTACATGTTTTCTGATGTAATTGGTGCCAGCATTTTTAGTATGGCAGTTTCTGTATTTATTTAATGCCATTTTAAAATAACCTTATAGATCTGTGTTTAGTTAAAAATGAAAGGTGTATTAGATTTAGAATTTCAGATTCATTTACACTGTTTCAGATACTGTTGTATTGAAAGGAATGCCAAGTGATATTGACCAAGCAACAGATAAAAATAAGGATGGCGATTGAAATCATGAGAGGGTGCAGCCAAGTATAGTTTACACTTTGCTTGATGGTCGTTATAAGTGTTTTCTTTAAAGTTAGTATAAGTATGAAGTGGTTTCAACTAGTATTTTAAATATACGTAATTGTTGCTGATGTTAGGTATACTTGAAAGTTTACATTAGGATACTTAACTATACCTTATATGCCTTAAAAGTAGGAACTCTTTATTTGAAAATATAATTTTATTCAAATCACTAACTTAGTTTCAATTCCCTTTCATTATTATTATTATTAAACTATTGGAATTCATGGAAATGCTGGTTTCCCTGATTTTTCATTATCAGGCAAGGAAGATGGTAGTGTTGTCTTCATTTCATGGTAGCATATATCTTCTTTCATGTTGTAAATCAAAATTAAATAAAAGCTTTGTGGAACTATGTCATTTTTTACGGCACCAAGCAATAATAGTGGTGATGGTGCATGGAAAATAAAATGCCCTGCTGTGTATGCAGTGGAAAATCTTGTTTTAGGATTTAGTATGGATTTTGGCATGCATATAAAATTTTTTTGTTCATAATAGATATCTGCAATAGATACATTACGCACATTAATAGTTACCCTTATTTTTTATCATGAATTTAACTATAACCAGATTTGAAGGCAGGTATTTTGCCAACCAATAATCATTTGCCTGCAACATATTATAACTATTCTACTTAAACTCCTGTAAAGGTAGGTTTCCATTCTGACAAGTTCCTGGCACATGTCGAACAACTTGTGCCCGGCACATGTTGCACGTAATTATTCAACTGTTTCCAATTGCCTGGGACATCTGCAACATTTGTAGACAGGTCTCGAGTGGAAGACTACAGTTGTAGTTTGTACAGGGAATCAAATATAGTGTTTTCCAGTTTCTTGAGTGGAGTGATTTGTTGGTTCAAATATTTGAGTGATATGAACAACTCGGCTACTGCAGCTTCTGTTGTAATGGCAGGAGTATACTATAAACTTCTTTAAAAAAAATAAGTAAAATAAGGCGAAAACAACCAAGATGGTGGATTAGAAGTTTTCTAGCAAAAACACATTTGGAAGGAGCTTATAACTCGATGGCAGACCTACGTCTTTGTTAAATATTGGGATCTCAGAGAGTGATTTTTTCCATACTTCTTCAATACTGCATTCCAGAATATTGGCAATTCATTGCAAGGCGTCATTTCTATTATTCGACTTCTTGTGGTCGCATCAATTATGTTCCATAACGTTGTCTCCTGTTCATAGAGTTCTATAATCTTTATTACATTATTCTTCGACCACTCCATGAAACAAGCACTACACTAGCTTTGAATAAAGTACAATTACCACAGACAAGAAAACGTGCTGCTCACAGAGTTTAGACAGTTAGTGTGCTGCGCATGCGCGCATGTCCCTGGCAGATGTCGCAGTCTGTATCCATCAGCTGTGGCACAAGTTGCGGCACATGTGTCCCGCAGTAGTTTGGCACATTTCAGTCCCCGGCACTTGTGCCGCAATATGTTGCAGACAGTTTCCATTTCAACAAATTTGGGGCACATTTGCAGGCACTTGTCCTGCAACATGCTGCGAGACAAATTTATAGTAATGGAAACATACCTTAATGCAATTATATTTATTACTTCTCTAAGGTGTTTTTTGTCACAAGCAATATCTCCCTTCATACTTAACCGAAATCAACGAATGAGATGTCATTTTAAAACTAATGGTCTTCACTTTGGTCAGATCATATTTTAAGAAAGAAATTTTTCGAAATTCGACCCTTAAAGGGCAAAAATGTCAGTATTTCTAAAATACTGTTTTTTGGGCTATGAGTCATTTACCTTCCTGGATGCCTATCTGAAATAGTTTAATGAAGTATCATTTTAAAGATTAAGAGCTACACTTGGTGACATCATATATTAAGCGAGAATTTTTCGGAATTCGACCCTTAAAGGGCAAAAGTATCAATATTTGTGCAACGTGTTTTTGTGTCATAAGCCGTTTATCTCCCTTCACGTCTAACCAATACAGATATAAGTATCATATCAAAGATTAAGGTTTCCTCCGTGGTCATGTTATATTTTGAGAAAGGAATTTTTCGTAATTCGACTCCTAAATGGCAAAAATATCAATATATTTAAAATACATTTTTTGTGTCACGAGCCATTATCTCCCTCCATATCTAACTGATATAGATAAATGAGGTATCATGTTAAATATTAAGGTCTCTGCCATGGTCACATTATATTTTAAGAAAGGAATTTTTCGTAATTCGACCCTTAAAGGGCAAAAATGTCAATATTTCTAAAATACGTTACAGGGGAAAGGTATCAATGGTTTTACAACACATTTTTGTGTCACGAGCCATTTATCTCCATTAATATCTAACCAAAATTGATAAATGAAGTATCATTCTAAAGATTAAGGTGTCGGCTGTGGTCACATGTTTTAAGACCGGATTTTTTTTCTGAATTTAGCGCTTAAAGGTCCAAAATATCAGTATTTCTAAAATGCGTTTTTGTGTCTTGAGCCATTTTTCTCCCATGATAATTAAACAAAATTGATAAATGGGGTATCACTTTAAAGACTGAGGTCTTCATAAGGTCATTAGTTCCGTTAAACCATATTTTAAGAAAGGAATTTTTCAAAATTCAACCCTTAAAAGGCAAAAGTATTAATATTTCTACAAGGTATTTGAGGTATCATTTTTAAATACTTAAGTATCTGCTTTGGTCACATTATATTTTAAGAAAGAATTCAACCCTTAAGAAGCAAAAATTTCATCATTTCTAAAACTTTTTTTTTAACCTTATTTCATGCCTAATTGAAATCGATAAATGAGGTATCATTTTAAAGACCGAAATGTATGCTTTGGTCACACCATATATTATAAAAGGATTTTTTTGGAATAAGACCCTTAAAGGGCAAAAGTATCAATATAATTTCTAAAATGGTGTTTTTTTTTATGAGTCATTTATCTCCTTTGATACCTAACCGAAATCGATAAATGTCATTTTAAAGATTAAGGTCTCCAATTAGGTAAAATTATAAATTAAGATAGAATTTTTCATAATTTGAGGCTGAAAGTGAAGACGCATATAAAACACTTCGGAGCAAACTCCCTGGATTGCAGTGCAGATTACACAGAGATGTCAATAAACAGTTCTTTATACAATAAGTAGCTTTTCTGATATTTTTTTCTATTACGGAAACATTTTTGTTTTGCTATACAATTCCAACGTAAACATTTTATTCGCACAGCTACACACATCACAGAGATGTTGATATCCTGTGTGCATTTTGTTCATGTTGGTTGTATTCCGTTAGGTCAGTGACCGTTTGTTGTACACACAGGGGTGTTTTAAATTTTCCTGTTTCGTAATATGCTGTAAGTATTTTGATGCGTACCTATTACACTAAACAAATAAATATTTCTAACAAAAGTGCGGTTCTACTTTTCGTTATATTACAAGCATTCATCCTCACTATTCATAGTATTTTATTCACAAAATTTTCAAATGGGTCATCTATTATTCTTTTATTTATTTATATTTTTTGTCAATATTTTGGCCGATCAACTTATTTCAGCATTTCAGTGAAAAGCTTAGTACCTATAACCCGTTGATAGAGGCAATATGATAGTGCCCATTTAATTTTTGAAATTTGTATGTAAATCCTATTTACATGTCCTGATAGTGTGACCATATTTGAAAGAAAAAAATTAACTGAATGTTTAATACATTTTGTTTCACATCTGTATCAGGTTCAATATTTTTCTGTTATTTTAGAAATTTAAAAACTTTTGGTTACATAAAGAGAGATTAAATTTGGTTTTGTGCGAAATTTATGATTAACTGAATAGTAAATTTCACGTTAATAGAAAATGAAAAACTAAAGAGAAAGTAAACCCATCACTTAACAAAGTTAAAGGCAAGAGGGCAGAAATAACACTAACACAAACTGCGCTGTTTTGGGAGAACTCTTAATGTAGGAAGCTGACAAAACATGTAGTACGTTAATGGGTGTGAATATGCAAATGTTTTTCATTATTGATATCAATTTAACATAAAAATAACGAATGATAGGGAAATCAGCCCCATTGCTTACCAGCTATGAATGCAGGCGGCTAGTGTAGAACAGATTTTACAGTATTTAAGAAAACATTAATGCAAATAGAGAAGAGACATGGCAAGGGGATCAGATTTGCACTTATGAGTCTCATCACATGACTGGGTTTCACCACATCATATGGTAAGATGTGGTGTGTGCAAATTCAATCCCTCACAACATATCTCATGTACATGGATCAGGTTTCATATTTTAAAATGTTCATCTTTTTGTGTTCATCACTGCCTTCATCTTTGGTAAATGTTGGATCCACTGCCCCTGTCCTTCCTTATTTTCACTGCCTACATTTGAAACAGTATCTTTGTGTGATTGTTTATCATCTGACTGCAAGGAATATCAGCAGTTGAATTTGTCAGTATAGGCATTATTTTGGATGAAATTTGAAATTACAAAAAGACATATAGCTAAAAGATAAAAGTATTTTAATAATATTAAGGGCCTCTGTTTTTTTTTTTTTTTCTTATTCTAGTCTTAACACAAAGCTGTCGTCCATCAGGATGACTGATTCCTAGAAAACGGATATTGAAAATAGTTCTAAAAATATAAATGAGTGCCAATGTCAGCTTTAGAGTAAGAACAAAATTAAGTTTCACTTCTTCAAGAGCAGCGTTTATTTTGATCGTGCAGCGTCAATGTCTTGGTTTCAAAAAGAACAGGTGTTCTGTGCAAGGCACGTCTACAGTTCATCATACAATTCAGTGTTTACCATATGACAGTCTGTTACAAATTCATATCAACAATACCTATCTCATCAGAAAAAAAATAAAACAGTTGCCACAATCTAGTTACAAGAGGAAATTGTTATACTTACAGACAAGTCCCGTCTTCAGTAAAGATGAACTCATAAAATTAGGGTACATTGGATACCAAGCAGAATGAGGCAGGGTAGTGTGGTACAAAGATAATAACTAGATGAGTTATCAGAATCCTAAACTAAAATAAATTTAAGTAGTAAACAGTAAAATCTGAAAAATATAACATAGAAATAGAGTAACAAGCTATAGGTTATGATTTTTTTCTATTTGGGACTACATGAAAATAAAAATAGGCTCGCACCGCACCTGCCATCAACACAGCCACATGATTGGTGTTTTGACCATTACAATCAGAGTTAGTGGTGGAGGTGGGTAGGTCCAAATGGATACGATTCTGCAGACCTGTATTAGTTACGATAGGGATGGATGTACATCTGAGTGCAGGTCGGACCTGTATCCGCGCGCCACCTGTCCTGGGCGGCCGGAGCTGGAGCCCTACAACAGCAGAGGATTTGGATCTGGAGCTGTTCATGTTTCTTACGTAATTATTCATTACAGTTCCAATTTTAAATCTGTATTTTGAAAAGTTTAATGTTAATTATTGTGCAATTTGATTACAGTTCAGTTTAAAGATAAGATTATTACTGAAAAATTATTTCTTAATCACTAACTACTATTAGATAATTACAGTAACGATTAAATGTATATGAATATGGAAAGGACAGATAAAATACATCCAACACTCACCAAAGTTGAAGGGAGGAGGGTGGCAGCAACATTAAACAACACACAAACAAAGAAAATACAATATTTCAGGCTAAAACCCTTTTTCAAGTTAACTGAAGTAAATGGCGGGGCTTTGCGCAGAAAAAAAGGTTTTAACCGGAAATAATGTATTTTCTTTGTGTGTTGTTTTGTGTTGCTACTGCCCTCCTCCCTTCAGCTTTGGTGAGTGTTGGGTGTATTTTCTCTGTCCCTTCCACATAAATATTGTCTCGCAGCAGTTCTTTCCTTTCATTGTTACCTGTATTAAATGTATATGGGTAGTTAAGACCCGGTAGAACTTTTTTATTGGTCTTGTTCTGGTGTATTTTATGGCATGAATTTAAGGTGAAATTTAACATCTCTTTATTGCAGAAACACAGTCATAATGAAGATCGGTCCCTTTTCTTAAGGTTTCCAAGGCACATTATATATATATAGCATATCTAAATATGATTATGTAGCATTATGCCGAATGACTCTTTTGGCCACTTTTTGAGCAGTATTTTATAATCCAGCATGAACAAAATGCACGTCCAGCCATTTCTAGAATGTCTAACAATGGCTCAAATAATCGGTTATTATTATCAACAATTAAAACTTACTTAAAAATACTTGAAACTAAATGGGAAATAATCTTAAATAAATTGCAAACAATTGTAACTGCACTGAATAAAATATACATTTTCAAAGCACCGAAAAGACGTTACAATAGCTGACACAATATAGCTTGTTAATTTCATCTATTTAAAATGCTTGATATCTCACTTGTACTGGTAAGTTTGTGGTATCTGGAAACATTTTGCATGTTTTGAGACATCAGAAGAACCATAGGGTGATTTAAGAGTAGTAGAAGATTGGTACTTGTGCACAAGTTTATTTTTTAAGCTATGTGGCCTGCTGAGAGTAATGCAGGGTGTTGTGGGTACATAGAGCAGAGAATGGGACACATTTCCATAAATGCTCTGAAGGCGTGGGATATACGTATGTTAATGGACCAATTCCAGAGGATTGTCAGGTTGTTGGAGTAATGGGTATTGATAGTGTCTGTGCATCTACATAGCTGCTAAGCTTCCCATTCATGTTTGTCTTATTTGTCCCTCTGATTTCCTTTCTTTTTCTTTACCTTTCCTTACTTTTGTACTTCAGTATACTGCATCACTTTGCCACACCCGGCCCAGTTGAACCTTAACCTTCCAACTTTTTTGACTACTCGCTTCTGCTGATTGTGCTGAAATTAGTTTTCATAAAATCCATTTTCATCTCTTTCTCTTCAAATTACTAATTTTAAATGCCTGGTTTTGAAAATTTCATTTGTTTGTGACCATCATTAAGCTCAATACTTGGTACTATTTTCTGTGTGGATTTTCGTCACCTACAATGTTCTTTTTTTCTCCTTCACAATATTTTATCATGTCGTTGGAATTTTTTGTTGTGAACCAGCTTACTGTTAGCTCAGTCATTAATCTCATTTTTTCTTTTTAACTCAGTCCTACAGATTCGACCACTGTAGAGTCCCCTTACCGCTTTTGCATGTGACTGTTGTTTGTATACATTTTCATCACCTATTGTTCTCTTTCATTCTTATATGTTAGATGCATAACTAGTAACACTAAATAGGCATTGTTTTGCTGACACAGACTTCACCCAAGTCTTGCTACTTTTTGAACGACCTTAGTCAATATTATCATTTATTCATTTTTTTCCAGTTTCACTATTTCAGAGATAATTTTCCATTTCCATGCTTCCTGTCTTGGTAAGCTTAGATCTCACATTATATTCCTTTAATCCTGCCTTTCACTTAATATTCCACAATAAAATTTCCTGTGTCTGGCTGCCATCCCCAAATTCATTCTTCACTTATAACTTCCACTTTCGACAGTGCTTATCAGTCACTCACATAGTCGTTCATAAATGTTTCCTAAAGACCCAATGAACATTCATACCACTTTGTTTCCCCACACAAAATCTTTTTCATATTTCCTAGCAGTATTCATCTTTTACATAATATTCTGAATCACTGGCATCAAATACTAACCAAACAAACACAAAAACATCTTTGCAGACTTTCCCTCAGCTTGCTGTACACTTCCTCTCCCACCCCTACATTTGACCAGGCTGTTCTTATTATGGACTTATTATTTAAATTTAATTTAACTTTATATTTAGTACTACAGACAGGAAGGAGCACTAGTGTGATAATATGGTACCAAACCTCCAACAAACCTATCTCTTCCCAGTTTGATACACCTTCCCTTCATTCACATACATATATTTTATAAATCTTAATATTTACTAACAAATAAGAACAATAAAGGGTTTCAAACATAGGTCATTAAGTAACAATCAAAGCCTAGTTTTTCCGTAAGGTGTACCGTCTATGATTCCAAAAAATTTCAATTGCAGTGGTAGATTAAGCTACGAACAGTAGTGAGGCTACAATAAAGGCCATTGAGGCAGTGAAAAAATATATATATTAATTATATTAATATTTATATCATCTTATATTCATTATTTTTGTAATATTCCCCCTACAGAATTATCGATTATCAGTCCACTACCACACCAGCTACCCTGACTTTGTTGATTGCTTTCCACATTCCCTCAGCAGATGTAGGTGTGATCATTTCTGATCTCTTTACTGTCTCATTTACTACTAAGAATATAAGAGCAGGAAAGTGCTTTGAGACAATAAAAGTAAGAAGGATAGGGAAATATGACCCAATACTTACCACAGATGAATGCGGCTGAGAACGAAGAACACAAAAAAGAACAAACACAAGAAACGCTCAATATTTTGGCGTACAGCCTTATTCTTGCAAAAGTGAGACACCAGGCGAAGCCAGACATGACGATGGCCGTCTGGTGAATTTACAGCAGTCACATATGAGGCCCGCTGCAAAAAGCTGCTCTCCCATTGGCCGCTGCATAAATTAGACTTCATAGGAGGCCCGCAACAATTAGCTGTGCCTTGACTTCCTTCCGGCGTGCATGTCTATCTTGTTGCTGTTGCAAATCTTTGATGTTGTGTTTCCATGCTTCACTCAAAAAGAGACCACCATGTTTTTGGTAATCAGTCTAATCTCCAACAACTCTCTAATCATAGAATCCCAGAAATATGCAATCCAAGCCAGTACTTCAGTCTTGTTGAAGTTTATTCTGTGGAAATTTTCCACAGTATGTTTGGCTAATGCGGACTTGTCTAGCTGTAGCAAGCACAGATGTCACTGATGCTTGATACGGTGTTCCTCTATGGTTCTGACAGTTTGGCCGATGGTTGTCCTTCATTGTCAGCATCATATTTTGTATCTTTCCTGGTGGTCAAAAGATACTCCTTATGCCATGTTCTGCGTGAATTCGTCCCAGAAGTATTCCCAGCATAAGGTAGCTTCTTGTTCTTCAGCTGTCGATCTCAGTGCATGGGAACGAAATTCCTGTTTAATTTGCTCTTGTGTATATCCATTCTGCCTGAAAAACTGCTGAAGGTGCCTTAGTTCGTCTTGCAAACTATCACTGTTTGAGATGGCTTGTGCCCTATGGACCAGCATGGTCAGTATGGTAATTCGCTGGGCCAGGTGGTGAAAGCTGATAGCCCCTGAATATCACTCCATGTGCATAGGTAAGCATTCACAGGAAACTTAGGTGTGTCGATCTTGTCATCAAGATCAAGCTTTTTAGTCTTGAAAACATAAGACAGAGGAGGGCAGTGTGGAAATAGTAAAATCACAAACATATAACACAGAAATTTTTGGGGTTAAACGTTTCAACCATAGAACAAGAAGTGGATAGGGTGGTAGTCGAGAGCTACTAACTAGGTCACTGCATAAAGGTATTTAACTTTGAAGGCAGAGAAATTTGATGGCTGGTGTATGGGGAAAACTTAATAATAGGAATAACAAAAGGGAAGATGGGAGGTCAATAATATATGCTCAGAAAAACATCTGATACAAATTTTTTTTTTAAAAATAGACGTGTGTTTCCCTATAATTCACTTTTCAGCCACCACTACCTAGCAGAGACCTCTGGTGCTTCTGGGTGCCGATAGCTTTGGGGGTGTTTGAGATATGTGGTTAAAAGTGGTCTATGCAGGGCATTTTCATATTTCGACCAAAGACCTGTGTGTCCCTATACTTCTCTTTCCTGCCACAACTACATAGCACAGACCTTTGGTGTTTGTGTGTGGTGGTAGCATCGAGTCTCCCATCGGGCACTATGGTGATTAGATGTCAGTAACTATTGGGGTGTGGGAGATAGAGATGTACAAAATAGTTTTTAAAAAACATTTAATTACAAAATACAAATACCTTCTTGTTTTTGTTTAAGATGTAGGTATTTAAATACAAAATGCAAAATAGGTATTTTCAAAATACTTTTATTAAAATAAAATACTTTTAGTGTTCACTTATTCTGTATGTTATTTATTTCATGGATTTTAATAAATTCAAAAAACTCCCTAATATATATATATATAATACAAGAATTGCTCATTTAAAGATATAAGATTTATTTTAAAAAATTCGGATAAAACAGTTTCAAAAATAAAAATATTGTTGTGCGTGTCACTTTGAAAAGCTTTGAATTGTGAGATGTAGAAACCAAGTGCTAATTCAATTAAAGCAATATTGTTTCCCCAAATCACTACAAGCCAATGCCGGGATGGTCTGTGCAAAAGGCAATGGCCAAATTCCTTCCAATTCCTTGCCCTCAGTGCTCTCCTGCCTCTTACGAACTCGACGTCGTCGAGGCGGAAAGCCAGAATCAAAAAGGAAAAGAAAGCAAATCCGACTTATTCAAGCCATTTTGTTAGCAAGATGACTCTTTTTACTTGTGCGTCAATCATTGATATTATAGAAAAACTAAAAATTAACCCGTATTGAGAAGTGTAGGATGTTTGTAACATTAAAAACGTAGTGAAGGAAACAGTGCAGAAAAAGACAATGCCGCTACAGAAATGGAACAATATATTTCAAAATCAATCTGGAAAACAAAAATAAAATAAAAAATGCTTTTGTGGCATCAATACCAATTTAAAACTCAGCAGCTGAAAGTAAAATTTCCCAGACTATTATAATTTGGTTTGAAATCGATTTTCACTCGAGCATATTAAACCAGAGTTACAAATTAAAACCAACTTCAGTTTGTCTTGTGGCGCATCTTATAACTACTTTATAAAAAACAAAGCTATGAAAAAGCAGTAAAATAATCACAAGACTTTAATAAAAAAATAAATACTATATACTTGTTAATAGCAAAAAAATTGCTTAAAATTCAACTACAAAGTACAACTTTTCTCCATAATATTTTGTTACTTATCCTACTCAACAAGCCATACTTATTATAATGTCGATTAATAAGACTGATAAGTTCTTATAATATGACAGAAAGATACCTATAGAAATTACCTCTGTCCAGCTAAAATTATAAAAATAAACTGGATGCTTCCTTCAAAAAGGCCATGACCGAATTCCTTCCCATTCCTTGCCTCCCATCCTTTCCAGTCTCTAAAGACCTTGCTGCTAAGAGACGTTAAGCAGTTAAAAAAGTAAATGTATCATTATTACCAATGTCATTCTTATTTGCACAACAGACTGAATTCTCATTTGAATTTTCTGGCATTGTTATCACTAGTTTTAATTTACTGATATGAAATAAAAATTTATAAGAAAAACTAAGAAAACTATTTTTCATTTTTGAAATACAAAATATCTTTCAAAAAGTATTTCAAATAAAATACAAAATGCTTTTTATATCGGAGTACGAGGGTGAATCAAATATAAACAAGACTTTCGGGCGCAATAGTGGTGGGAGAACGTTCCCGCTTCGTTTGGCGATAGGTAGGTTTGTCAGGAGTGGGGGAAGACCGTTAGCCCCCCCCCTCGACTCGCTCAGTGCCAACCGTCACGATGTCGGAGCAAGAGGTACACTCGTCAATTGCGCAACTTGTTATAATCAAGTTTCTCGCTGCAGAAGGCGTAAAACCGGCAGAAATCTTGAGGAGATTGACTGCCCAGTTCGGGAAAGAGACACTGTCGCGAGCCAGAGTGTTTGCATGGCATAAACAGTTTGTGGATGGTCGTCATCATGTTGAAAATGAGAGCCATAATCGCAGACCCCGCACCAGCATTACAGAGAACAACATCAGCTGTGTTAGACGGCTTATTGAAGATGACAAGCGTCTTACCACTTCTGAAATTGCAAGTAAGGTCAGAATAAGTTATGGGAGCACTTACTCCATACTCACAGAGGAGCTTGGGTACCGTAAGGTGTGCGCCAGGTGGGTTCCTCGCCTTCTCACAGCAGAACAGAAATTGAATCGACTTCAGGTGTGTGAGCGTCTTCTGGCACGATTTCGGGAAGAAGGGGACCCATTTCTGACTCACATCATCACCTGTGATGAAACTTGGGTGCACCACTACACCCCTGAGTCCAAACAAGCGAGTATGGAGTGGAGAAAAAAAGGAGAACCTGGACCAGTGAAAGCCAAGTCACGACTATCGGCTGGCAAGGTTTTGGCTACGGTTTTTTTTTACTAGCGTGGTTTGCTGCACCTCGATTTTTTGCATGAGCGCAGGACAATCAATGCGGCCTACTACTGCGACATTTTGAGTGAGGTCCGACTTGCATATCGCCGCAAAAGACGAGACCTACCGATGAGGAAAGTGGTTATTCTCCATGACAATGCTCGCCCCCACACAGCAGCCTTAACCAGGGAAAAATTGGAGAAATTGGGGTGGGAGACACTGGACCACCCTCCTTACAGTCCAGACCTGTCACCCTGTGACTTTCATGTGTTTGGTCCTCTCAAGGAAGCTTTGGGAGGCCAAAAATTCAACAGTGATGCTGAGGTGGAAGCCTACGTGCGCAATTGGGTGCAGACACGACCTGCATCTTTCTACATGGAAGGAATTGGGAAGCTGCCTATCCGCTGGGAAAAATGTGTTTCTAAAGCAGGAGATTACGTAGAAAAATAAGATATGTACTTTTTTGCACTTAAAATAAAAATAATATTTTTTAAAAAAAAGTCTTGTTTATATTTGATTCACCCTCGTATTTAAAATACAAAATGAAAATAGGTATTTTCATTTGAAATACTTGTATTTCAAATAATGCACATCTCTAGTGGGTGATATGGTAGTTGAAAATTGTCGACCTGGGGCACTTTCATATTTCGACCAAAGACGTTTGTGTTTCTGTGTTCACTTTTCAGCCAAAACTTTTGATCACAGATCACTGGTGTCTGTGTGTGGTAGTAGCATAGAGTCACCGATAGTGAACAAAGTTGGCCGAATTTCGGTAGCTGTGAGGGTGTAGGAGATATGATGGTTGAAAGTGGCCGATCAAGAATATTTTCATAATTTAACCAAAGACGTGTGTCCGTATATTGCAATTTGCTGCTTCAACTATATAGCGAAGACCACTGGTGGTTGTGTGTGGTAGTGGCCTCGAGTCTCCCTTCGTTCACTATAGTGTTTAGATGACGGTAGCTATGGGGATGTGGGAGATATTAGTGGTTGAAAGTAGCCGACGTAAGGCATTTTCCTATTTCTAACAAAGACGTGTGTGTCTCTATATTTCACATGGCACCCAGAACTACCAAGTGCAGACCACAGGTAGTAGTAGCCTGAAGTCTTCCATCATGCACTATGGTGAATGCACGTCGGTAGCTGTGTGGGTGGGGTAGATATTGTGGTTGAAAGTGGCGGACCTAATAAAAAATAGATGTGTGTCCCTATATTTCATTCCACAGCCAAAACTACCCAGCGCAGTCCACTGGTGAGAGTGTGTGGTATTAATCTCCAGTCTTCCACCGTGCATCATGGTATTTTCATGTCGGTAGCGGTTGGGGTGTGGCATATATGGTGGTTGAAATGGTAGATGGCAATTTCATATTTCGACCAAAGACATGCGTGTCCCATGTATTTCACTTTGCAGCCATAAATACCCTGCACAGATCACTGATATTTGTCTGTGGTATTAGCCTAGAATCTCCCATCGTGCACTATGGTGGTTACATGTCAGTAGCTGTCAGTCAAAATTCTTTACAGGTTCTTTACAATCACAAATTAAGTCATTTGCACCAGGTAACTATTCAAATATATGTATAAGAATATGGGAAGTGGCACTGGTATGGGAACACAAGCATGTGTAGTTGATGAAGTTTCTATTGTTAAGGGAATTGAGAAAATTTGGTATGTAGTCTTTGCTGTGGGTCCACATCATAAATATATCATCTATTAATCTGAATTACACAAAGGAGCTGAGGAAGCATTTCTTCAGGAACTTTTCCTTCAGATGGCCTGCTTTTCTTGATGTGGACATCATCATTTAGACAAGGTGCCCTCAGCAACAAATTTACAACAGTAACTACACTTTGACTGTTGCCATCACTTCCACACCAAACATTCCTCTTCATACAGCTTTGCAGTCCTTGGCAGACACATCTATTCCGATCATGACTCATTGTCCAAGTATTCCCCAAAACTATAACAATCTTACGTTTCCCACTGCTTCCCTCCTAATCTTGCACAAAAGCAAACCTGTGCTGTTGCCCACAATTCCCATTCTGCACATGTGAAAGCTGACCACAGACCACTATTTGTCAACTAATTCGCTCCTGGCCTGTACTTCATTAACCAGATCCTTTGCCATGGCTGTGACTTTCTATGTTCCTTTCCTGAGATGTGTGTCCTCCTTCCAAAAATCCTACCCACTGCTGCATGCATGTGCATGAGCAGACCTCCAAATTTGAAAAACATCTTGGTTCACAAGTAATTCCCTTCTGACTGTCCGAGACTTCCATAGGGATATTTGCCATTCAATAGCCCTCACTGTAAAACATGTACAATGGATCCAACTAGCACTACCTATTCCAATTCTATCACAGGGGAATCTTTTCCTATTATTGGACAAGCCCCATGGACACCACTAACCCCAAATATCACTTACCTGCTTTCACTGCACTGCTTTTTATATCAGTCTCACTACTAAAAAAGTGTCCATCAGGATAAACGGCCACAGGCAGAAGGTTTAAACTACCAACCCATACCATTTTGTCAGCTCACACAACTCCCAACAATCTTAACACCTGTTTCATGGTTAGAGCTGTCAGAATTTTTTTAGACACCACTACCTTTCCAGAACTCTGGGGAACTGACATATCAACACATCTTAGACACCAGACATTGCCCTGGCCTCAACCTATGCTCAGATCTCACCAGCAAACCTTCACATTAATTCAAATAGACAACCAATTTACATTTTCCCCCTTTTAAGAGATTGGAAATATATTTTTAGAAAATTCTTTTATTTTAACTCAACTGGTCAAAACAGATTATTCCTTTCCACAATTATATGTCAATTTTCTCCCTCACCATCTTTGCAATCACCATCCTTGCTTCTAGATTCATCTTTAGCTCATTCATATGGTAGATCTGGATGTTTACACATCTTTCCCAAGACCATATTTCTCCCTTCCAACATTTGTTATTTGCCTAGATATTTGAGAATTTTTTGTGATGTTCATCTGGCCTCTTGCTTTCATCTGTGTTAAGTGACATTATTTTCCCTATCCTTTTTTATTATAATTGCCTAATGGCAGTTTATGTCACCATTATCCAATTTTTATCTAGATTAGTAACAGTAGAGATAACGGCATTTTACAGTAAATGTGATTTTAGTACTACTGCTCAAAACAAAATACCTTTCATTAATAAACACTTGCATTTACTTATTTCCACATTATTTATTATATTACCATTCGGTGACTGACCACGATACTATCACACAGGTCAGCTAGTGTACAAAAATTGTTCATTTAAAGATATACGAGTTCCTTGCTGTCATCAAAGAGGATTTAACTAACATCAGCCCAGCTTACTAGTACCTAAAACAAGATGATGTTAGAGCCATTTCTGAGATTCCAAATAAAAGAATTGTTGATTTTTTGTAAAAAAAAAAAAAAAAAAAAAAAAAAAAAAAAAAAAAAAAAAAAAAAAAAAATTTGTACCGGAGACACCTTTTTAGGTAAACTTAAATAAAATATTATCTAAATATGAAATTTCATGCAAATCGTGAGAGCCATTTCCTAAATCCCAGATTTATACAAGAATTGCTCGTTTAAAGATATGTTTCCAATAATTGTTGGAGAGAAACCCCTTAAATTTTATTACCTCCCACCTGTACACACATCTCCCAAATACAAATGAACACATTTCAGCGAAACTTAACATACACAAAACTTTTTACCTAGCTCAGCCACTTAGTTCTGGATGATACTGAAACCAAAACAATAATTTATATTTTGTTAGTGCAACTGCAAATTTGGGAAATTTTGTATGTGAGAGTACTGGGATGTCCCTTATATGAGCATTAAAAAAAAATAATAATAAAAATGTTATGAATGCCCTCCAATTTTATTTTAACTACCAATAATTATTCCTTTGTAAAATTTCAACAGAATGATGGTAACTGTGCCAGCTGGATCACAATGTATGTAGTATTTTTGGACAAAATAATTCCTTTACGTAGGACTATTGCATTTTTGTTTGTTTTATTGAACTATAAATTACAATAACAAGTTATATTATTATATATGAAAATAAAACCATTTGTGTGCATTATATATTTTGAAATAAAACCCTGGTATTGAGGATATTTCCTTCTTAAGGCCTCTTTTCAACAGTCTGGATAAAAAATTGGGTTCTGCCATACAGGAATTATTTTCTTTTCCAATTATTAGGCTTTAAAAGTCTTGTAATAATTTGACTGCCCTTTCAGCCTTATAATTGACAACTTTTAGAGACTGTCGCAAAGTCATTTTTCTTCAAAGATGCATTTTTGTTGAGAAAACTATCATTGATTTTAAAGTGAGGAAACAGATTTTCTTCTCTTAACACAAATGCATCCAGCAATACTTCTGGAAAAAAATGAATTGAAAAATAAATAAATAAAAATTAACAAGACCAGCATTAAATAATCAAATAAATAATATACCATAAAATCCTTACATTAAGTAATCAAATTTATCTGACATACAAGTTCATTTCTTCTTCTGAAGGGACATACATTTTCTAAAATTCTTTATACTGTATTTCTTTAAGATGGTTGCCATATTTGTGTTTATCACCAAAAGTAATAGGATTACTATATCTTCAGTCTAATGTCACAAGTGCTGACAAGACTGGTTCAAGACTGCTTTAGAAATTGTCTGTTTCTATGCTGATTCAGTAATTTAAAAAAAAAAAAAAATGAATAGCTTGATATGGTGCCTTTCTTGTCAAACTGCCTTGAAGCCAGGGCTAGAAATAAGTTGTCGTAGTGAACCAGCTAACATCTTGCAGTGCTTGTGTGTCTTTCTTGCTCACTTTAAATTGAGAACTTAGGAAAAAATATCTTGTGTGAATAAATAGCACCTGTCATCCATATCACTTGATGCATTGTACCAGAAGGCCTTATTTTCAGCTCTTAAGCAATGTCTCCACCCAAAAATATAACACACGTCTCAGTCAGTTGTATGCAGGGAGTTAGCTACTATAGGGCTAAGCGGTGCAGTGCACAGGGGCGTAGCTACTATGGGGCTAGGCAGTGCACCGGGGCCCCTACGATCAGGGGGCCCCCAAGCATACCTCTGGGAGCCCCAAAGCGCGGTTGAGAGGGCCCACGAGCCTTCATGGCAAATTGGCGACTTTTTTTTTTTTTTTTAGCTCTACTGTTGGCTAAGGGGAGCCCCTGATACACAGGAAGCCCCTCACTGCTCAGGGGCCCCTAAGCACAACTCAAGGGCCCCCATCCTCAGCTCAAGGGGCCCCTACCAGCAATACAAAGCAAAAAAAAGGTCGCCCATCTGGCCTAAGGCCCAAAATAATTTTTTTTCGCTGGGGCCCTTGTTGATCTAGCTACGCCACTGGCAGTGCAACGTGACCCCTACGCTCAAGGGTCCCTCCAAGTGTACCTCAGGGGCGTCCCAAGCGTACTTGAGACTTTTTTTTTTTTTTTTAGCTGTACTGTCATCTGAGGGGGCTCCTGAGACACAGGGAACCCCTTACTAAGGGCCCTCACTGCTCAGGGGCCCCACAGCCTCACAAAACAAATAGAAGGTCTTCCATTTGGCCTGAGGGCCCAAAATAAATTTTTTGCACCAGGGCCCTTGTTGACCTAGCTACGCCACTGGTTGTATGTAGTCATCTATCATGGTAGATTTATTTTAATTCAGCCTAAAGAAAATGTAACAATTCAGTTCGTGTGCAATTGAATTATTTATATTTAAAACAAAAACAAAAAAATCAATTATAACATTCATTTGAATGATACTGGGGGCAATATTTTTCCAATCAGCCTTGAATTTGTTAAAAGGAAGATATCAGAGCTACTCATCACTTAATGGATCATTGTTTCAAATGCACTTTCTAAAACTAATTCATAAACATGACGACTTGCAAAAAGTATCAACTCTTTTTCTAACAGTTGAAGTAACCTATGTCAGATGCAGTTGTATCACAGTGAATTATTTGAATTTTATCACTTAGGTCTCAGTTATCAAGAGCTTTCAGAACAGTTTCAGCTTGGTCTTCAATGTATAAGCCCTTTAGTTTTGATACCACAAAAAGTTTTTCCATATATAATTATGATTGGTAGTCATTCTTCTTTGCAACTTCTTATGTCTAGGATCAGACAACAATTTCACACACATCTTTTTTAAAATCAGTCATTATAGTTTCTACCTATTCCTTCCTCATTTGTGTCTGAATTCATAGAAAAGAAGACTTACTGAAACAAAAATTAGTGCCAAGTCCAAGTGCCTTCACAGTCGCACGAAAAATATAAACTGAATCTCTTCCACTTAATTGGAATCTATCTGAGGAAAACACTAATTTGGGAGGAATGATTTATTTTCTTCCCTGCTTTGCAGCAGTTCTAGATTGTATTATTTGGGGCTGGGTCAGTAAATACTCTTCCTGATTACCTTCAGAACTACATGAAGAGTCATCTTCCTGAGGAAGCATCAACAAATCGTAAGATCCTGAAAAGGTTAATGACTTTTTTGACAATGTACATTTAATCCTTGTTTCTTCATCTCTTTTCCTTCTATTTTTCACCTATGTTTCTTCTTTTTCAACTAGTTGTGTTTTCCATCACCCCCCCCCCCCCCCTCTCTCCACACCTGCCAAGCAACCTGATCACTATGGAACTCTCCATTACTGTAAGAAGATTTTATCCTCCTCTGTTTCTGTACTAGCGAGGGCATTAGCATGTTCAGTGTCAAACAAAACACCCAATTCTCATTTGTTGAAATCTTCTTTGTGTCACTTATAAACGTTCTGAACTATGCCTGTTTTTTTTTTTTTTTTTACAGCTATCTCCATACTTCGGATAGGTTCACTAGCTATTTTACACAGTTAGGTACTACTTTTATTTATTTAATGTACCTTTTTCAACGAGTATAATGCACTTATTAGAAGCAAGGTGCCTGCTTTTGTCATCATATTATGATGATTGTGATGTTAAATAAACATTTTTATTCACAGAATTAATATTGTATCTTTTGCCATTTATTTCCTTTTGTTTGTTCGGTTCACAGCTCCTCTCATACCAACAACAACTTTTGACCGTGTCTGGAATATTCTTGAACTAACTTTTATTCGAAGATTAACAAATTCTCTTTCTATGCAAGATCTATCAGATTTTCTCTCCACTTCTCACTATGCAACTATTATTATTTCAAAACTTAATCCTCTGCTCAATTATCCTGTCTTACTCGTTCGCCTCTTCTACCAACAATCTCCTCACTTCTCCTTTTTCCAGAGATATTCTATTTTCCAACATATCAAAGGAAACAATCTTTATGCATTCTATTTTCATAGTCCAAACTTTCGTGGTAGGCGGCATGGGTCTACATATAAACACACTGAATGGTTATTTTCGAGTTGGCGATACCGCTGCCTCGCGACTGTTAACGTGTCGTCATCGTGACGTCACGTTCACGTTCACGTACAGTCAATTTTTGTGGCTATTTTCTAATATTTCTATGATGAAATGCGAGCTTCACCTCAAACATTGAACATCTGGTTGTGTTATCGGACATCTGCGGCCGCTTACCAGCGGCCGCCTGCATCTGATGCACCTTCGGGATATTAGTTTATGTTGATATTGTACAGCTTTAAATTATTGTGACCGAGCGTAGCGAGGGCACAATAGCCACAAAAATTGACTGTACGTGAACGTGACGTCACGATGACGACACGTTAACAGTCGCGAGGCAGCGGTATCGCCAACTCGAAAATAACCCTGAACGAATAAAAACACAATTGGTTTTCGAGAGAAGCGAAAATTTAAAAGCATCCAAGAAAATGCCACGCACAGAGGAAATAATGATAACACGTACGTCAGTGATATTATTTTTGCTGATCACACGCAGACATACATTAATATCCATGGAGCCTATGAAGTCATACCAAAGATAATCCTAACGCGCCTTTGTTTTGTTTCGATTGACGGAAAAGAAATGTGTGGTTTTTACTATTTTCCTTCTAATTTTTATGTTTTATCTCTCCATAAGAACCTTCCCGGTGCCGTAACGAAAATATAAAAAAAAGAATTAGCCGAATTGGTCCAGGCGTTGTTGAGTTATGCGCTTACCAACACATTTTGCGATTCATTTTTATATTATAGATTAATTCATGATTTTATTTATTTTCATGAATTGCTATATTACACTTTCATTTACAGTCAAATTGACTTTGTACCCATAATTTTAAGGTTTGCCTCTCCTACTAAATCTACAATCTTTTTTATCATTTTGTAATCATAAATCCATCTTTATGTATACTACCTTAGAATTTTGCAAATTCAAACAACAAAGTTTTTTGACAGTAGAATGAGCATAAGTGAAGCACCCGATACCGCAGCCCTCCAGACAATTACGAGCTAACTGAAGCTGTGAAGTTAACTAACCATCAATAAAGAGAATAAACCAACCTTAAATTGTAAAAATCAAGCTTTAAACATACCTAAAACAGCTGTACTAGAAGATAATCCATCACAGTAAATGCAATATTTCGGTACTACGTAATTTCACGATAACACAACATTTTTCAAAACTTTAAGAGTTTTTAATAATAATAAACAGCTTAAAGTTAATAAATCTTGTTCTAAAGAAACTGTTTTAAGTCATTTAAAGTTTAAAAAGCGGGTATGTAATTCATCAAGTAAATTTACCCTATAAAATCCGTGAAAACCGTATGTTTGAAGCAATATTAGAAGTCAGCTGATACAGTGAGACTAACTTAAAGTCCTCTAGCACATCATACTTAAATTTGAGGAGGTTTTACACAGTTTAAATGCCATTTTAATATAATATGATGGACTATGCCATGAGGTCATAGAGATTTTTAATTATTTCAAACCAGCCTCGTAAATTCAATGGAAGCAATAATCTTCAGGAAATGAAACTGTAAATTTTAAACCACGTTTTGTAAAACATTTTGAGTAACCTATAGTATCGCAATAATAATAATAGAAAATATGATATTTTGCTCATGATGGCGATGTTATGATGAAATCAGGAAGTAGATATTTTCAGAAATTAATTACCGTGCAGAGAAAGGAGCTACAGGTGAGATTAAAAGCTTTTAAAATAGTTGAAAACCTGGAGAATCGTTTAAAATAGGTCTTTAAGCCATGATAATAATTTTTGCGGTGTTGAGGACCGGAAAAATAGCTTTTGCTACAGAAAAAGAAATTAAACATATTTGCTATTAAACGAAAGATAATCTTATTAAAAGCTCTAAAAACTTTGTTTAAACACTCAATGATCAAAACTGGAAAAGTTATTAACAATTGCGTCACATCATGTAAAACCAGTTTTTACGGTGAATCTGTTAAACCTACAGAAAATTTCATTAGAACAGAAAATGTAATTTACACAAAAATCTATCTACTGATAGATTTGTTTTTAAAAAATGATAAATGATTTTAACGCTATTTACAACTATTGCCGGGTTTTGAAACCACTGTTTATTGCTACTTTCTCCGATTTTACAATACCTTCATCTCTTTTACCTTAAACATACTGCTGCGTGAAGA
The DNA here is from genome assembly GCA_031002005.1 of Vandiemenella viatica. Classification (NCBI taxonomy): domain Eukaryota; kingdom Metazoa; phylum Arthropoda; class Insecta; order Orthoptera; family Morabidae; genus Vandiemenella; species Vandiemenella viatica. The sequence goes on from JARYHS010012519.1 coordinate 75,567,515, forward strand.
ATTTAAATTTAGTTTCTTTAGAAATAGAATTTTTATGGTAATAAATAACTCATTAACAGTGATAAGTGGGCAGCCACTCAGTTTAAATTACATGCAAGTGTAGTTTGTTCCTTAAACACCTATTACAAAGTTTCTGACCATGGGCAGGAAAAAGATCATTTTTATTGAAAAATAGGTTTAACTGAACCAATTTTTCAAAGAGAAGAGTGTAATAAACGACTGGCCAATAACTATGACATCTCTAAAAATCACTGTATTGTAATTGAAATTTTTTTCAGAAATTACTTCTCACTGTAGAAGTTAACTCTCAAAAATTGCTTTAAAATAACAAATTACAATAAGCAATCACTTGGCTTGTAGGACCTGTATTATTGCTTTTGTGGCTTTAATAGAAGATGCAGCTGTCAATACACACACAAGAAATTTATCAAACCTCCACAGTAATTATTTATTTTATCTTAAGGTTGAGCATCTATTTATATGCTCAAACCTAGCAATTTTGATTAAATCATGCTGTGCATTCAAATCATCATTGTTGGGGATTGTGGAAGGTCTGGCCAAAGGTGAGTTGGTTCATAGTGATTTAAAGAATTCGAAAGGAAGTGTGTCATTGTAGAAATAATCACTGTTTTTCTCAAGAGCATTTTTCAAATTATGACAACTCATCTGTCTAACAAACATGCAGTAAACTCTCATTTACTATATGATATCCATCGTCGGCAACGTGGTGCACCGTTTCCAGTGTCTGCCCTGTCTTAAACACTTGCTGCTTTAATGTTTTCTGTCATTCATACTTTTGAGACTGGCAAAGCATTAACGAATTGTAGCCATCTGTAAGAACCAGATGTGCACTGGGGTTGGTGCAGAAACTTGAATCTTAACTCTGACCGTGTGTAGCCTTGGATGTAACAGTTTTGGCTTAAATAGAATAATACGGTTGCCACACAGATTTTAACCTAAAATCTATGAAAAGGTAAAGTTCAATAAATAGTTCATTGACATTTAAACAATTATATTCTTCCAAATTCCACAAAGCCAAAAACTGTACAGGCAATCAGACGAATTTTCCAAAGAAATGTTTTACAAGTACGATTAACCGGTCAAGCCAGACCACACCCCAATAGTTCAAAGAATTAAATTACTAGTTGCAAAAAGCTAGTAAAAGTTCGTCACATGCTCCCATTGTTCAAAATTTTAGTTAATTTAGACAATCCCGAGGTCTCACTTGGAGAAATACTATTTTAACACAACATTATGGTTAACTTGAATAAAACAAGTGGCATCTTTCCAAAATAAAACTTTCACTTATGTGCTATATATATAAATCTTTCCGGTCAACTGAGCTACATGTTATCGCGTTCGCGGATCCTGGCAGACTGAGATCGAACAACTGCACGCATGCGTCTATATCACATAGCTCTTCCAGCTTCTCGAATATTCCTAGCAACTGTTCTCACGCGACCCGTGGGAACGCATTCTTTTCCTCTTTCACAGGGGTGGCTGCTGGGAAGCTCGTCAGATATGAAAACGCACGTCTTAAGTCCTTGCATTAGCTAATCTGACCTTGACTATAAAAATAATTCAATCTGCTTGAAACTTTACTATAAGTAAACGTTAACTTTAGTTATTATGAAAAATATCCTAACTTTAATAATTTAGCAGAAAATAAATAATTTAGATATAACCTTTCGCAATCCCACTCCAGGTGAATGTTGAAATTTAAAATACTATCTTAAAAACTGTAAAACTGCTTTCTAACTTGAATAAACATAGAAAAATTACTTTAAAAATGAAATGCGGATAATATTCTATCCAATCTAACTCGTGGTTCTAAGAACAAAATTTTGTCATGCAGTTACAAAATTTAATAGATATCTTACACATCACAGATAATATTTTGCTGCTGGTTGGAGAAAATACTCAAAACGAGATAGAGACAAATAATAATGAAGTGATGAAACTAATGGAATGTGGTGCAAACAGGTTAATCTCCAGCAAGTACCAACAAACACAATATATACTAATGAAAAGAAGATTTAAGTACTACTTTACTGTGGAGCTTGTAGAAAATTCCATGAAAAGAAGCCAAAAAAAGTAAGATATTTAGTAAAAAAAAAAAATACAGGAGTTTTAATGATTATGTTTGATTATTTATGCCAAAGAACAACTGCAACAATGAATAAGATAATCAGTACTGGGAATATGACATTTCTAATCCTGCTGTCAACTATTATATTACACTGTAGTGAAATTACCTCAGCTATTGCAAGTTATGGAGCAAGCACGTTATTACGTTCTTCGGTGGTTTAATTTATATATATTGATTAATTAAAAAGTCCACCAGAAGGTTATGTCGAAGATTTGTTTGTTGTTTTCAAAACGAAGTCAGCGATATTCACAAGCATAGATACACATGGAGGAAGGAATAATATGGAGACGACGCAAGAGACCTTTACCCATGGAGGAAGGAATAATATGGAGACGACGCAAGAGACCTTTGCCACGCATGGAAGTGAAGCAGGCCGGCGGAGGAGTGGGGGGGCATGGCCGGAGTGGTGGGGACTTGACCGCTTCCCAACAAACACGGGGAGTATGGTTAAACACCTCAAGGGGACTCTAGGATAAACGTGACGCCGCAATCTGGTGTTGGATTATTATGTAACTCGATGAGACAAATAAAAAATGAAGAATAAATTTTTTTGATATCCTGCTTAGTTTTCGAGATATTCTGTCTCAAATGTGAAATGGTTTTGGTTGAAATTCAGAAGAAAAAATTATTCAAAGTCAAATTTTATGATGAATTTTTATTTAAAAAGACGAGACAAATAAAAAATAAAGAGTAAAATTTTTCGATATTTCACCTAGTTCTCGAGATATACTGTCTCAAAAGTGAGGTGTCTTGAGTTGAAATGCAGAAGAAAAATTTCGCAAAAGTCAAATTTAATGATGGATTCTTATGTAACACGACGAAAAAACTCGATAATAAGGAATAAATGTTTTCGATATCTTGCTTAGTTTGGGGGATATACAACAACCAAATTGAGGGGTTTAGGTTTGGATGCAGGCTGGACCAAAAATTAATTCTGTCAAAGCCACAATGATTACATGGTTGACATGCAGAATGGATATTTCAGTTTTATTACTACCACTTGTGGTTAGTCTGAAATGTGTCCTAGACCAGAAAAAAGTAAGAGGACCCACTCTAGGGATGAGCAACCCAGACATTTTGTAGGCTGGTACCAGAAATAAAATGTTTCCGCATAATTTATAGTTAATATAAAGTGTATCAACAAAAAGTAAAGAGTGATACTTTACTATAATGTATGGTTGGCATCATGCGGTGTTCTTTTAAGTAACTTCAAGCAAGTGTGCTCCAATCATAAATGCGATGATGAGTCACTGTCTGAACAAGCCTATACTTTTTTCAACAAAATAACTTATCACGCTAGAAGAACTCTACTTCAACTTCTGTTTAAAAGGGCAGAGGCTTTATTATTACCTTTAAAAATAAAAGAGCCGTTTCACAATTGTTGCTATTACAGGAATGTACAAGTAACTTTATGACACAGAATTTGATTAATTATTTTCCTTTACTTCACATTATTAATAATGAATTAACATGTGGTTAAAGGTAGGGACCGTGCACAAACTACACGGCCTGGTCCGGGGGGGGGGGGGTGCTGGAAGGCTACGTTGAGCTATGTAGGGAGAGGGGGGGGGGATTCCAAGCCAGGCCACGTAGCTATCCTTTCATAAAATTTGTCACAGTTAAAATGAGGAATGGAATTCACAACAGCATGTGAATATTTATTGGTTTAATTCTAGATGGCGATACCGCTATAGCACCTTTCTGCCACACGCAGCTATCAAAGAATTATCCGTACCACTTTTATGACATTTTTCTTCTGGTCCAGGCTGTATTTCAACCTAACCTCAACTGCTAGGAATAATTTAAAAAAAAGCTAGATCCCTGTACTGGTAGTAGGCCTAAAGTAGTTGTGTAAAAGGTACAAAATATTACAAAAATTTAAAAATAATACTATCGTGCTCTTCATTTACAGCCAAGAAAATTACTTTTACTGTCATAGGTAAACTATAAATTTATGACACTGAAGGAAACATATTGCAGAAGAGGTATAACGCATAAATTATTGCCATAAATAATGTATTAGTAACTTACTCTATTTTTCAGATATGATGGGTATGCAGGAAAAATATTTGGTACTGCATTTTCTCTCAATCTGGTTGATAAAAATGACGTTCTATCCACTTGATCTTCTGAAAAATGAACTGAACATAAAATGCTAAGATTAGTTGGAGTCCAATTTTGTCTCCTACAAGCCTTGATCCATTTCGATCGCTGATCTTCATTCTTAGGAAACCTGTGCCAAAAAAAAAAAAAAAACAATGTTCAATGCATTTACAATACAGCAGTAGTTATTTTTAATGTGAACAAGGAACTGTTTATTTCTAGTCCTCAAATTTTAGTCTACATTAAAATAGATATATTTCCACATTCCATTTCAGTTCTCCTATTAGAATCTTTGATGAGAAAAATTTCAAAATCGGTAAAAATAGGTATAGACGTATTTACAAACAGAAACAAGTCTTATATGAAGCTTTAAAAATAACCTAAGTCAATGGCCTGAAATAGCTATTTAAAAAATTAATAAAACTCACAGCTTCTCACATAACAGTTAATTTCATCATCCATTGTCAGTATAATCAGCAACGTGACGAAAGAAATCGTAATAGTAAATTCACTGAATCACGAAGTAAAACACGCCCCTTTAAATCTCATTTTAAACACTCGTTAAAAAAATAATGCTAGTCTATTATGTGCAAAATAGCAAGGTTTGCTGATTTTCTACACTACACCAAGAAAAATTTGCGAACAAAGTCATCCCATTGAGAGCTATGACTAAATATTTATAGACGTGCTGCAAAGTTTGCTGTGTCTACCGCTCACTTCAACAACGATAATTACAATTCAACTTACTTATGAAATGATATTCCAGGTTCATTCCTGTCTGGCCTATTTGTGCAACCGTACGCAACACAAGCTGGCATTTTTAAACACTTATACACAATACTAAATGAAATAATCACTGCCTCTACCACAATGTGAACACCTTAATTGTTGGGAAGCGCCATATGGTCGCTGCCGGTGCTGCCACCATGCGGGAGAGTTTAGTGCTTGCTTCACCGATTTAAGCTCACTTCTTCTCCATATAATTCCTTCCTCCATGCCTTTACCACGCATGGGAGTGAAGCAGGCCGGCGGAGGAGTGGGGGGGCATGGCCGGAGTGGTGGGGGCTTGACCGCTTCCCAACAAACACGGGGAATATGTACAAACACCTCAAGGGGACTCTAGGATAAACGTGACGCCGCAATCTGGTGATGGATTATTATGTAACTCGATGAGACAAATAAAAAATGAAGAATAAAATTTTTTGATATCCTTCTTAGTTTTCGAGATAATCTGCCTCAAATGTGAAATGGTTTTGGTTGAAATTCAGAAGAAAAAATTATTCAAACTCAAATTTTATGATGAATTTTTATTTAAAAAGACGAGACAAATAAAAAAATAAAGAGTAAAATTTTTCGATATTTCATCTAGTTCTCGAGATACACTGTCTCAAAAGTGAGGTGTCTTCAGTTGAAATGCAGAAGAAAAATTTCGCAAAAGTCAAATTTAATGATGGATTCTTATGTAACACGACGAAAAAACTCGATAATAAGGAATAAATGTTTTCGATATCTTGCTTAGTTTGGGGGATATACAACATCCAAATTGAGGGGTTTAGGTTTGGATGCAGGCTGGACCAAAAATTAATTCTGTCAAAGCCGCAATGATTACATGGTTGACATGCAGAATGGATATTTCAGTTTTATTACTACCACTTGTGGTTAGTCTGAAATGTGTCCTAGACCAGAAAAAAAGTAAGAGGACCCACTCTAGGGATGAACAACCCAGACATTTTGTAGGCTGGTACCAGAAATAAAATGTTTATTCAGTCACCTTAATGAAAATTCTCTTGATCAAGATGTGTTGTCTAATTTCACAGCCCTACTTATTAGGACAATTGTAAAAAAATTATCTCTCAGTTAGATTTAGATACGGGGGGGGGGGAGAATGTTGTACAAAAAAAAAGAGACTAAATTAGAAACACATTCCCCAAATTGATTTTGTTCAAAGGCCAATAACTTCTTTATTTATGAAGCCCATTTTTATTTCTGCATGAACCTGTTTCGACATAAATAGATGAGAAAGATTTCAAAATCGGTAAAAATAGGTATAGATGTATTTACAAACAGAAACAAGTCTTATATGAAGCTTTAAAAATAACCTAAGTCAATGGCCTGAAATAGCTATTTAAAAAATTAATAAAACTCACAGCTTCTCACATAACAGTTAATTTCATCATCCATTGTCAGTATAATCAGCAACGTGACGAAAGAAATCGTAATAGTAAAGTCACTGAATCGCGAAGTAAAACACGCCCCTTTAAATCTCATTTTAAACACTCGATAAAAAATAATGCTAGTCTATTATGTGCAAAATAGCAAGTTTGCTGATTTTCTACACTACACCAAGAAAAATTTGAGAACAAAGTCATCCCATTGAGAGCTATGACTAAATATTTATAGACGTGCTGCAAAGTTTGCGGTGTCTACCGCTCACTTCAACAACGATAATTACAATTCAACTTACTTATGAAATGATATTCCAGGTTCTTTCCTGTCTGGCCTATTTGTGCAACCGTACGCAACACAAGCTGGCATTTTTAAACACTTATACACAATACTAAATGAAATAATCACTGCATCTACCACAATGTGAACACCTTAATTGTTGGGAAGCGCCATATGGTCGCTGCCGGTGCTGCCATCATGCGGAAGAGTTTAGTGCTTGCTTCACCGATTTAACGTCACTTCTCCTCCATATAATTCCTTCCTCCATGTAGATACAATACAGAGATGCACTTCTCATGGAGGAAGGAATATTCCTTCCTCCATGGCACTTCTGAGCCGTTGCAAATAAAATCTCTGTGAACTAACTGGATGAATCTCTCTGTAAAACTGAATACGGAATGAAGTCAACTAACTCCTCTGTCCAGCCGATCTGTTTATATAGTCTCTATCGAAATTATGAGAATTCTTCAAAGGCATCCGCCCGATATTTCTCGAACATTAACAATCACTCAAACGATTACAAAATTACTTAACTACATTACAAAATGATCAGAAATGGTAATTAGAGATACTTAAATACAAAATTATTTTCAGAAATCCTTTCAAACTGTAGAAAATTGTCCTGTAGACATCGTAACTTACATTAATACATGGAATTACAAACATTTAAGAAATTCTCTTGCACCATTCGGTTCCTAAACATATTAAATGGACTTTAAATAATTTTCTTACATAAAACAAAGTCTATATACACTGATTTACAAGAAATTACAAAACAAACATACCAGATCATATTCAAGCAAACTTTAGCTCACTCCAAATACTTCATACAGTATAATACTATTCAAAATTCGGGTATGAGGGCTGTTACAATGTGATTGGTGAAACCTGCAAACCTGCATCAATGAATCCTCTTGCATCTTACAGGAGCTACCCTCAACATGCAGTTAAGTCAGTATCAGAATATGTCCTATAAATAAGAAAATGAGCACCATATTATTGGCTTAAAAAATGAAACTGCTAAAATAGCGGACATTCTGGATAAAGAGGTTTCCAAAAAAATAAATCTTAAAAACTGTGTTTCAAATGAGTGGTAGCAGCAGTGGAACAGTTCAGAATTTGGAAGAAGGCTGTGTATGATGTATTTCAATCAATCCTGAGGATTAATACTTTGTCACTGACCTGTAATCATATGAAACATACATGAACAGGATCACAGAGCAAGTGGTAATGCTCTTGCCTTGCACTTGGTAGAATTCTGACTTGAATATCTGTCCAGCCATCCAGATTTTGGTTTTTGGAAATCATCCAGTTGAATGCTGAGATGCAGGGGCAGATCCAGGGGGGGCGGCTAGGGGGCACAAGGCCCCCCCCCAAAAGTATCTAGGTCCACCCCCGACACTGTAATTTTAGAGAACTTTTTTTATTTAGCTCTACGAATTTGAGGCCTGAGAAGGCTATAAAGACTACCCTAAGGGCGGACTCAAGCCCCCCCCCAAAACCCACTGAAGGCAAGCCCCCCCCCCAAACCAAAATCCTGGATCCACCCCTGCTGAGATGGTTCCTTAAAACGGCCATGGCTGAATTCTTTTGTTGCCACAACTCCTTTCCTGCCTCTAATGACATCTACAAATGTGAATCCATTAGTAAAAACAATATATATATATTAATAAGGTAGAGAGTGTGATCTGTGCTCCTGCAGATTTCCAGGAACTCCTGATCTTACACTGTTTGAATGCACATCTGTAGATGATCAAGTGAAACCGTGCAGATCGAAGTTCATGGAAAAAACTGCTCTATTAATACGGATAGACAACAACTTCTGGAAAGAACTTAAAAAGTTGTCAAATGTTGTGTCAATTGCAGCTATGTAGGAGTATCGACTTTAATATTGCTAGCAACTTCTCAGGCTACCACAAACTTTGTAAAGAAACCCAAAATGGACCAAAAGTGCTTGTATGGACTGTTATATGGAAGCACTGATACCAGAAGAATGGTGTCTAGAATTTACTAAAGCTTATTCCTCAACAGATGGTAATGACAAAGTTTACCATTGAAAATCCAATTTGAGATTGTCAAAGGTAACAGGTTGTGTTGATTCACAGTACTCTAGTAGTTGTAAAAATAGTTGTATCATGTTATGTAGTATGTAAAATTTATGCTTAAAAATTTGTAAATTTAGAAAATATTACACAGAAATAAAAATTAATGGTTCATTGTACATTTTAGAGGACATACTATATGAATGAATAAATAAGTAATGTACGAACGTAGCTTTTCAGGGCATTGTAAATTAATGAACTCTTCTCAGGCTTCCAGTCGAGTATAAATGTCGCAACTCCAGGACGTTTTGAAGGCTTCTATCTCTACCCTCATTTTCAACCTCTAGCCCATTAGAATTCTGTCCATCAAAATATTCCATTCACCACAGAATTGGAAGAGGAAGATTGCCTACCACTTCTGGATATGTTGCTTACAAAGTGTGCCGATAGTTCACTTGGACACACTGTTTATCGTAAGCCTCCCCATATTGACCTGTATCTAAACGCCAATAGCTGTCACTATCCTGCACAACAGAACACTATTTTAACCACCTTGGTGCATAGAGCAGGAAGGGTTAGATAGATAGATATGTTCACTTTGATCCCATGTGAGAATAGTCTCGGAGAAGTGGAACAGTACATACTCTTATTAATAATGTCAATTATATTACCAGCAATTGATAACAACTTAGCTACCTAACAACTAAATAGTATAATCAGTATACACTGTAATTTGCAAATACAATCCCATGTTAATTACTATATTTGTAGAACAGTGTAAACACTTGTTACCAGCATCTAATAACCAGTTATTTTCTTACCAACCAGTTACCATAATAAGTTTCCACTGTAATCTACAACTACATATATCATGTTAGTTATTATTTACGTGGAACAGTACATACACTAATTAACAATATCAATTATATTACCAACAACTGATAAGCAGTCAATTACTTAAAAACCTGTTAGTATGACAATAATTTTTCTCAGCAAAGATAGCCTGCTGGTGAATTGGACTACCTCCGGAGAACCTTCTTGAATAATGGTTACAATCAGGGGCAGATCAGCCATGTGTTTAGAAAGAAGGAAAATTGACAGAAAGATCGCATTGCTACTAAGGGTCTTGCCTTTCTTCCGTTTATGAATGGACTTAGTTTTAAAATAGGTAGACTGCTGTCTCAACATGGATTCAAGACTATTTTCAGGCCATAATTAAATTAAAAACTTGGTTGATTGCTTTAAGGGTGACCTAAGATTACATACTCCTGGTGTTTAGATTGTATATCTTGTGAATGTGGTTATGCTTATATCGGACAAACACAGCGATGTATTGTGCAACGGTGTGTCAAGCATGCAAGGAATGTTCACCTGGGGCAAGAAGAGAAATTAGCTGTCGTCAAACACAGTGCCCAAGAGGAACATGCATTTAATTTTGAAGAAACTATTATTTTAGCCCAGGTCAGAGATTTTTGGACAGCACTTTACAGAAGCTGTTTAAAATCAGAACAGCCAATTCTTTAGGTAACATGGACACTGCATATCAGCTTAGTGTGGCCTTGAACCCAGCTATCAAAATGTTGCACCTACTTCACATTGGTAAGGAGCAGAAGAATGGACGACATCATCATGCTGGGTCGGATTTTGTCTTTCGCTGTTTCTTGTCACTGCATAAACAAACAGTTGGTTGAAAATGAGGGGAGAGATAGACACTGATATGTCCCAGAGTGAGCCATTTATACACTGCTCGAATCTCGAAAAGAGTTTGTTAACAAATAAATATTACTTTTACATATTTCCTTGTCAATCCTCAAACTGATGATACTTCATTATTACACACATCACCATTATTAATAATTTGATGCTGTCCCTTCGTCAGATCCTCTTCTTGTCATTAAGAATCCTATCTTCATGTACTGCTGTAGGTTATTCATAAAAGCAGTTTATATTCCTATTCCTTCAAATATTCACATAACAATATATGTATTAAATCAGATTGTCTGTTAAAAATACTTACACACAGGGCCAGCGCTAGGATTCTCGGGCCCCGGATAAGCGTTGTAAGCA
>JARYHS010012519.1:75579320-75655811 GCA_031002005.1 Vandiemenella viatica
TCCGGGCATCCAGATTTGGGTTTTCCATGGTTTCCCCAAATTACTCCAGGCAAATGCCGGGATGCTTCCTTCAAAAGGCCATGGCCGAATTCCTTCCCATTCCTTGCCCCCCATCCTTTCCCGTCTCTAAAGACCTCGATGTTAAAAAGAGACGTAAAGCAGTTAAAAAAAAAAAAATTCAATAAACTGGTGTCAAACTAATCCTGACTTAACACCATCTTTAGTAGCTCACTAGACTGGACAGAAGAGCTTCTTATCAAGAACCCAGATATTTCTTAAGCTACACATACACCACGAGGTTAGTAAATTCTCCTCTAGATTTCCACCACATCAGATGTTCACAGATCAACCACTCTTCTACCCTTTCAATACTGTTACTTAGGCAGGACTCTTACAGTTGCATATCAGTCTCTCTTGCCCATCATTGTTATCAAATTAATCGCTCTGTAATTTTTAACCCTATTTGTCATTCCTCTTTTATGAATTGGTACTACTTTTGCTCTTTTCCAGCCCTCTGGTACGCTGCAAGACTGCAGACTCGTTTTAAATTATACATTCCTTCCCCTAATTTTTCTAACGTAACGGTAGAAATTTTAAGATGCGTTATTTAGTGGTCCACCTGCACCGATATTATTCTTTATAAACCCATCTTTCTTTCCTGTTATACTGTTGAAAAATAGTGCCACAATAATGTCGCATCAGAGGCACGAGGATGCAAGATGACCGTGACGTACCATACGTAAGGGACTTCACCAATATAGGGGTTGGATATCGGTAATCCGTTAACTAACAACTTGCATCTTGGATAAAGTTCTAACAAAAATTCAAACCATTCAAAATTATTAAACCGTGAAAACACCTTGGATAAAATAACTGTAAGGTACTACGGTCGCCACTTTCCTCTATTTAACCTTGGGAAAGAAAAGGTTTAGTTCTTAACTATGGAAATAAAATCACTGATAAAAGTTTCACCATCAATATATATATATATATATATATATATAGGATAAAGGAAACAAAGAAACTGCCGCGAAGCACTGAAAATAAGATAGGATAGGGAAAATAAACAGTTACCCGTCACTTACCACAGATGAAGGCAGGAGGGCGAGACACGTAAAAACACAGAAACACACGAATTGCACAATATTTCGACCTTAGTCTTACTCATGTGGGAGGCGAGACATATGGCAGGGGGAAAGATGTGGTCACATCCCAACCCGCCACATGAATGAAGCACAGGCGGAAAACGCGTGGTAGTGGTAGAATTGCCGGGAGGGAGGGGGGGGGGGGGGGAGAAATAGGCTTGACCAGCGATAAAAGTGAAACAAAACAATATAATATAAAATTTCACACTTTTCGCAGGCGTCATTATCGAAATCTATGTGTAGCTTAATTCAAAAAGTTGAAAATAAATAATAAAGTTGTAAATAAATAATAATAAAAACAATAGTAAAAAATAATATAATATATATAAAAATAAAAAATAATGAAAAATAAAAAATAAATAACCGACTGTAAAATGAAATGAGAGATGGCAAGTGACAGGTTTAACGTAGGTTTAGGCCAGGGGTGTGTCTGGTGTCAAGGATATGTTGATAGGCTAGTTCCCATCTGCGGAGTTCTGAAGGGGTGGTGGTATTCGGAAAAACTCTAATTGCTCTGACTGTGAAACAGGTGTTGAGGTTGTTTGAATTATGGAAGTTCGCATGAATTGCCACGGGATGGTCTGGGTTGGAAGTATAAACTGTTTGCCTGTGGCCATTCATTCTGTAGGAAAGTTGTTGAGTGGTGAGACCAATGTAAGAGGCATTGCAGTGGATGCAGGTGAGTTGGTAAATAAGGTGAGTGGTAGCACATGTGGCATGTCCAATTGCAGGGAAAGATTCGCCTGTGACAGGATTAGAGTAAGTAGTGGTGGCAGGGTGCATGCTGCAAGTTTTACAGCGGGGTCTGTAACATGGGAAAGTTCCCTGTGGAGGTCTAGGGGAGTCGGCAGGTAAATACTTGTGGACCAAGATGTTGTACAGATTGGGCGGTCCTACCCACTGCTCCCTGCACTTGCTTCAGCAGACCGCCCAATCTGTACAACATCTTGGTCCACAAGTATTTACCTGCCGACACCCCTAGACCTCCACAGGGATCTTTCCCATGTTACAGACCCCGCTGTAAAACTTGCAGCATGCACCCTGCCACCACTACTTACTCTAATCCTGTCACAGGCGAATCTTTCCCTGTAATTGGACATGCCACATGTGCTATCACTCACCTTATTTACCAACTCACCTGCATCCACTGCACTGCCTCTTACATTGGTCTAACCACTCAACAACTTTCCCACAGAATGAATGGCCACAGGCAAACAGTTTATACTTCCAACCCAGACCATCCCGTGGCAATTCATGCGAACTTCCATAATTCAAATAACCTCAACACCTGTTTCACAGTCAGAGCAATTAGAGTTTTTCCGAATACCACCACCCCTTCAGAACTCCGCAGATGGGAACTAGCCTATCAACATATCCTTGACACCAGACACACCCCTGGCCTAAACCTACGTTAAACCTGTCACTTGCCATCTCTCATTTCATTTTACAGTCGGTTATTTATTTTTTATTTTTATATATATTATTATATTATTTTTTACTATATTTTTATTATTATTTATTTACAACTTTATTATTTATTTTCAACTTTTTGAATTAAGCTACACAAAGATTATATTGTTTTGTTTCACTTTATCGCTGGTCAAGCTTCCCCCCCCCCCCCCCCCCCCCCCCCTCCCGGCAATTCTACCACTACCACGCGTTTTCCGCCTGTGCTTCATTCATGTGGCTGGTTGGGATGTGACCACATCTTTCCCCCTGCCATATGTCTCGCCTCCCACATGAGTAAGACTAAGGTCGAAATATTGTGCAATTCGTGTGTTTCTGTGTTTTTACGTGTCTCGCCCTCCTGCCTTCATCTGTGGTAAGTGACGGGTAACTGTTTATTTTCCCTATCCTATCTTATTATATATATATATATATATATGTTCACTAGTACAATTGACCAGCAATCAGACATTCATCTCAAGAAGCTTGCAAGTTACGTGTTCACTCTTTGTACCGGGTTGCACAATTTCAAAATTTTTCACGATGGCCGCCCCGAGAACATGTTTCCGGAACTAATTTCACTAGCCAAGGCAGACCTGTTCACTCCGTCAGAAAACAGGTCCACACCACTTGACTGACCACCGGTAACCGGCTGGAATGAGGGAAAATCCCCTAGTATAATCTACCAAGTCACGTGACACCCAGAATGTAGTGCAACGAAGGTATGTAATGTAGGACTCTCAAAAATTTATAACATTTAGAAATAAGCCTAACAATTATTTTACTCCCCTTCAAATCTTATACATATATATATATAAAAATAGACGTGTGTTTTCATATATTTCAGTTTTCAGCCGCCACTACCAAGCACAGATCACTGGTCTTTGTGTGTGGAAGTAGCATGGAGTTTACTGTCGTGCACCACGTCGGCCGAATGTCGATAGCTGTGGGGATGTGGGAGATACGATGATTAAAGTTGGCCAATGCAGGGCATTTTCATATTTCAACCAAAAATTTGTGTCTTCTTATACTTCTCTCTCCTGCCACAACTACATAGCGTGCACCATTGGTGTTTGTGTGTGGCAGTAGAATCGTGTCTCCTGTCGTGCACTATGGTTGTTAGATGTCGGTAGCTATGGGGGTTGAAAGTGGTCAATCTGTGGCAATTTCATATTTCTACCAAAGACGCATGTGTCATGGTGTATCACTTTTCAGCGAAAACTATCTATTGCAGATCACTGGCGTTTGTGTGTGGTAGTAACACAGTCACCCATCAATCACGTTGGCTGAATTTCGGTAACTGTGGAAGTGTGGGAGATATGGTGGTTGAAAGTGGTAGAACAAGGATATTTTCATAATTTATCCAAAGACATGTGTGTCCGTAAATTTTACTTTGCTGCCTGAACTACAGGGTGCGCCAGAGAAACTTACTTATTTGAAAAAATTCCCACGCGGTGAGTTGGGCGGGTAGAGGGGCGAGAGGGGGCGCATCTGGAGGGGGAAGTTCCCTAGATTGTTTCTCCCTCCAGTCAGTTGCCATCATGCTCTGGTCTAGAGACCAGCAGGACTTCGCAGTCGAGAGCTTCTTTTCTAACGGTCGCTCAATGGTTGCTACGCAATGTGCCTTCTGCGCTCTCTTTGAAATTCCTCCTCACAGACTCGTTCCTGGCTGTAATTCCATTCTGTCGTGGGTTAACTCATTTCGGGAGTGTGGAAGTGTCACTAAACCCAGAAATGGACATCAACGGACCATCAGAACTCCGGAAAATATCGGAAGAGTGAGGCAGTCAGTTGTGCGTTCTCCCCGACGTTCGGTTCGCAAACACGCAGCTGCTATGGGAATTTCTGACACCACTGTTCAACGAATTCTCCATGAAGACCTTCAATTTCATCCCTATAAATTGGCTGTTGTGCAAGAATTAACTGAACGCGATTTTGTTGCCCGTCAAAATGCATGTGAAATGCTGATTGACAACCTGCCTGAAGACGCGGTCACTTTTTTCACTGACGAGGCTCACTTCCACATATCCGGCTGCGTCAACAAGCAAAACATGCATTATGGGTGTGGTGTAAATCCACGTGAGCTTCCCAGAAGCCACTTAATTGTGAGCGAGTTACTGTCTGGTGTGCGATGTCGGTAATGGGAATAATTGGTCCTTATTTTTTTGAAGAAAACGAACGCGCAGTTATTGTGAATGGAGCTCGTTACAGGAACATGATCGAGGAATTTTTTCTTCCAAGACTCGAAGAAATGAACGTTAGGAACGTGTGGTTTCAGCAAGATGGAGCCACAGCACACACAGCACGAGACTCAATGAAATTGTTGCGACAACATTTCCCCGACCGCCTCATCTCTCTCAGAGGCGATCTCCAATGGCCGGCACGCTCTCCAGATTTGACTCCGTGCGATTTCTTCTTATGGGGCTATTTGAAATCCCTGGTTTATGTCGATCAACCACGGACCATAGCACACCTCAAGAACAACATTCGCGACGCCATTGCCAACATACCGATTGATATGCTGCAAAGAGTGGATACGAATTTCAAAAATCGACTTCATCAGAGTATGCGCAATGGGTGTCGCCATTTATCTGATGTCATTTTCAAGACTGCATGAAATAAAAAATTGGGATATTGTATTCTCAAATAAAAAAAAATTTAAAACAATAACTGAAGTACTTTTGTTTTTATTGACCTTTCAAATAAGTAAGTTTCTCTGGCGCACCCTGTACATAGCGCAGATGACTTGCATTTGTGTGAGGTAATATCATCGCGTCTCCCATCTTGCACTATGGTTGTTAGATGTCGGTAGCTGTTAATACAAATTCTTTACAAACACGAATGAAGTCGTGGGTACCAGCTAGTTTTATCATAAACCCACTCGTTTATCTGTAATAAATTCCCACCTGTTGCTGCGAAGAATTCCTGACGTCACTGCTCTAAACGTATGTATGTGTGTGTGTTTCAATGCGTATTGAAAATGTTGTGTTTTGGCCTTTAAATATATTTCTCTTATTCTCTCAGCTTTACAACGGTGTGCTCATCTTCTCTTTATCTAGTGTACTTCTGTAATAATCAAATTTCAAATATACCGATGCTTTCTTGGCTAAGCGTCATTTGCCAAAATTGAAATTTCAAAAGTTTACAATGAATTACTCTGAATATAAAGCCTGTTTCAAAAATGGATTTTCTGTATAAGATTCTCCGGTTTCCATTACATTGTTCGAAAGTGTTTTTATTCCCTGACTTGATTTACTTTGTGATAATTAATGTAAGCCGGCATCATGCCAAATTAGACGCAGTTAACTTATAAGTCCTCTCAGACTTGATTAACTACAGAACTGCTTGAAATTTCAGTACAAGGTACAGGAAGAATTTAAGTTTGTATTACAATGTCAGCGGATATCAAAAATGCTTTAAATATGTTGTAATCAGTGTTTGAAACTGTCGGTATGTTTGACTGGATTTAAAACTTGTGTTTTCTTTTTTTAAACTGCCCGAAACTATTGCTCATGTGTTATTTACTGCAAAATTTAGTTTCTCCTGTTTTTTACTGCGTCGGAAAGTGTTTTAAAATGGTGAGTTTGTCTCGTAACAAAGTTAAGTGCTTACAAGCTAGATTATGCTTTATTGCCATGATTTAGGTGAGTTATAGCTCGCTAGTGAGTACGCGGCTTAACAGTAACATGCAACGGTCACGGTTACAGCTTGCTAGTGAGTACGCGGCTTAAGTGTTTGACTCAGCAGGGGATCCTTCTCAGTATCACCTGGACACAGATAGTATGCGAACGTGGGTCGGCATATTTTAGACAAGTAAATCCGCGTACTCACTAGCGGGCTGTAACCGTAACCGTTTCACGTTAGTGTTACCAAATACGATAGTGAATACGTGGCTCGCGAGCCTGCCGGGGGTGGAACGCGTTGCATTCGCAGCAAGCTGACAAGAAACACGTCCACATTCTGTAACTGTAACCGTTGCATGTTACGGTTACCGTGAACTATAGTGAGTACGTGTCTCGTGAGCCTGCTGTGAGCCGAACGTGTTGCACTCCCAGCGAGCCGATGGCTGTCGGTTTTTGCTGTGAATCAAAGGGCACTCGCAGTGCGTTCGTGGACGTTGAGAGTGAAGGTTGTTGCACGCTACGAACCTACCAGTATCCTCAAGCGTAATGAGTAAATGGACAGGGGATAAATGTCTTCAGTTGATAGAAGCCTATCACGAAAGCAGTGTCGTATGCAATCCCAAGGATTGTCAGCCTTAATTTTGCAAGGCTAAATAAAACTTTAAATAAATAAAATTATTTCAATTATTATTATTGATCATTAATAGACAAAAAAATTATTTGTCGATGGAGGACCTCAATGGTAACACAAAATACAGTAACACTGCATTAGGCGAACCATTCAATAAAAAGCTAAAACCAGACCCGAAATTACAAATGCTGAAAGAGGCTTTCGGAATACTGAAAAATGCGGCAGATCAGACCTATTGGCCACTCCACCTTCCCATCCCCCTTCCTTCCCCTCCCCTCCCTTCCCTCTCCTACACTAACCTCAGCTTCCCCACCCTAGCATCAGCTGACCATTCTATTGCTCTTTTGCCAGGCCACTTGTTTGAACACCTGCCTTTCCCTAACCCCTCCCATTCACTGACAACAGTTTCATCTCCCTCTTTGGGTGCACTCAAGCGTCACAAATCTGATCACTTAACCTATCATTCACCAACCCACAAGGTATATAGTGAAAGAAAAAAATCGTTGTTTGACGGACACCATTTCCTCATTCGACTCTAATAAAATACAATTTAAACTAAATTCCAAGCATGAATCTTTCTAAAGTTATGAATTAATGCCTTTAAACACGCCACGAAACACGTCTCTCAATTTTTATCCCTGGCGCAAGGTGTATAGTGAAAGGAAAAAAATCATTGTTTGACGGATTCCATTTCATCATTTGACTCTATATATGGACGCAAATAAAATATACTCTATATTGAGCGCTTAATAAAATATGATTTAAACCAATCATGTTTCCTTCTCAAGTTATGAATTAATGTCTTTAAATGCACCACGAAACGCATCTCTGAAAGCTCATTTCACCTAATATTATACATTTAATTTCTACTCCAACCCTACAAGGTACGAAAAAAAAAAAAAATGTATGTCGTGTTGATTCTAATAAAATAAGTTTTCCAATTAAACTATAATATTTTTTTTAAAAAAACTGATATTTTCGGTAGTTCATCAAACTAGGTAAAACTCATTACGAACACACAATAGATCTATGATTTATTTACATGATTCTGATAAACACTGGAATATCGAAAGTAAACTTACTACAACCGGTTGTACACAAAAAAATTTTGATATCGTCAGTACAACAAAATGGGTTGAAAAGATGCCCCTCCAGCATGAGATTTGTAAGGCAGTTGTGAACTCCTCCCCACCTCTGTCCCCCTACCCCCCCCCCTTTCCGCCTAAACTCCTGTATGTATAGACGCGTCGGTTGGGGTAGGCCATCTTCACTGTGATCGTTGATTTTTGCTCTCTGTGCTTCTTGAGAGATATATTCATCACAAATTCTTGCTGATGAATTTCGTTAAGCATACATGTTATAAGTTATAAACTTTTTAATGTGTTTTTATTTTTTTAATTTCATATTTAATATTATCCTATCATGTGTGTTATATTATCAGTATATTTGACGCTCATGTTAAAAATAGTGATATGTGCTTTGTATATTATTGCACACACACACATACATTTCATACTGTTGATATATTTATTCATTGTTGTAGGTGCTACATTAAAAATCCAACGTCACATTGCCGCATATTGAACTTCAGTCACTCGGTGAAAGTGCAATGACGATGATAATAGGCAATCTGCGCCTCGTGTCTGATGTCTATTTACTGAACATTCCCCATGTATTGAAGAACAACCTGGCTCAAAATTTCATCACATTTAAATGGGACAATTACCTAAAAACTATGGAATCTAATCCATATGTTTTTATAAACCAACATGGTGTTAGCATAACATTGCATGAGCGGGTTAATGGAATGCTGGATTCGATGGACAGACTGACGTGTGAAGCATTTGCAACATTTAGCTATGATTATATAGTGTTTTTTCTGATGTATAAACAGTGCAACCACAGTGGAAACATTTTCACAATTGCACCCAAATACTATAAAATAATTTTTTTTTTATAACTGCTATGTGAATATTTGCGAAGTGTGTCTAGGATGACTTAATTTAATTGCAATGGAGCACAGGCTCCGGTGACAATTTCCCTACACACCCATTTTGCCCTCTACAAATTTTATCTTTCGACATCCTCAATGTTGAGTATATAGAGGAGGACGAATTCCGGGTGATCGGTGGTACAATACCATCCCACTTATTCTGTATCATAAGTCATTGGTGTGGGGAATGTGCAAACAGGGGCCTATTCAGGTGTGAATACATACACCAAAACATCCCCCATACTGAAGCACAATAGGTACTTTAAAAAACTCAAGTTACATTTTTACCAACTAGAAAAACATACATGATAGTTGTCTTTTGTATATTCAAACGCTATTCGTGGCACGAATAAAAATCACCATATTGAAATTTCATTTGTTTTGTATTAAATATACCTTATCATATAACCTCTGTTTCCTGGTGTGAAAAAAAATCATGACATATTAAATATAATATTATGGGTTTTCCCGCCCCCAAGTAAGTACACAACAGTTGCCGTATGTCTAATCGTTCTGCTGATGACGGCACATTGGGTCTGGTTGTAAAAGAAGTATTGGCACTTATGGCGCAAAGGCTAATATCTCTTGAAACTAAATAAAACTTGCAGTAACCTTAGATGACAAAATTATCCAATTTAAATCACAAGTACTCTGAGATTATGGCAATTCGGTAAAATGTTTGTCACTTTTCGGGGGAAAATGTAATTTTTAATATATATACGGCTATATTATATGAGATACTCCCAATTTTTTTTTTATCTGGCTATTAAGACCGTGATACAGAAACTAAACAATGGGCAAGTGCTATTTGATTCTCTAAAGACCAAAAAATAAATTCTTTCATTGTTATTTTAAGGTTTCGGTAATTTGAAAGAAAGTTATTTATTCTTGAGGCACTATTAGTCACCTCTCATGTTACTTTTCATGCAAATCTTCAGTTTCTAATTTTCCTCTTGTCCAAATTGGAGTATAAAACCTAATGGTCTTGAATCTGATGACCCACCACTCCTTGTTACTATGTAAGAAATATAAATTAAATATTGTTGTGAGAGAAATCGTGTACAATGAATACGAAATAAAAATCTTGATTTGAGTTGAATGATAGTAACCACTGAATCCATAAAGGAAGTGTGTGAATGTGCAACGAAAATTCTTCAAACGGAGCATTGTGGGTGAGCGGTAACACTCTGGCTTCTCATTCCGAAGGATGTGGGTTCAAATTCCCGTCCGTTCATCCAGATATGGGTTCCCTAAATCACTCTCCGCGAATACCGGAATGCTTCTTTCAAAAAGGCATAGCCGAATTCAGTTCCTTGCCAACAGCCCCTTCCCGCCTCTAATGACCTCGACGTCGAGGCGCTCCGAACATTCATGCGTTCGCCTGGAGTGATTTGAGGAAAACCAAAATGTGTTTGTTAATAAAACACGGAGGCAACCACAAAAAACTTCTTACCCACATCATGATTAATTGACTTTAGGGTTTTGCCGCGTTGTTTATTTTCATTACCTAAGCTTTCGGCTGCTATCCTCCAGCCTTCGTCAGAGATACTGTTTATGTTGGCATAGCAACGAGCGCCAAGCATCGCAGAGTAAGAGGCCGCTATCTTCGTTGATGTTGTTGGTGTTTTTTAAAATTTCTGCTGCCTCTTTCACCCGTCGGGGCCACCACTGGTCTTCTCTCCACAGTAGCCTCGTTTCTTGAAATTTTACTTCATGCCCGGTATTAATAGCATGGCGGACTACGGCGGATTTGTCACTGTTGTTATATTTGTAGTGGCGGATATGTTCTTTAAGTCTCTCCGCCACAGTGCGACCTGTCTCACCGATATAAACACTGCCACAACTGCAGGGGATTTCGTAAACACCCATAAGCTGGTGTGGGTGTAATTTGTCTTTTACCTTTGTCAGTGACTGACCAAGTTTGCAGTTAGCCTTATATACTATTCGCACCTCCACCCGCTTTAACAATTTCCCAATCCGGTCTGTGATACCCTGTATGTATGGGAGACAGGCGAATTTTGTTGGCACATTAATATCATGGGATAAGTTGACATCTCCCATAGGTTTTTTGGGTCTTAAAACCTTCCTGATCTCAGATTCACTATAGCCGTTGGCTTGGAATATTTTTGTAAGTGTCTCCATTTCTTCATTGAGACTTTCCGAGTCACTTGGTCAGTCACTGACAAAGGTAAAAGACAAATTACACCCACACCAGCTTATGGGTGTTTACGAAATCCCCTGCAGTTGTGGCAGTGTTTATATCGGTGAGACAGGTCGCACTGTGGCGGAGAGACTTAAAGAACATATCCGCCACTACAAATATAACAACAGTGACAAATCCGCCGTAGTCCGCCATGCTATTAATACTGGGCATGAAGTAAAATTTCAAGAAACGAGGCTACTGTGGAGAGAAGACCAGTGGTGGCCCCGACGGGTGAAAGAGGCAGCAGAAATTTTAAAAAACACCAACAACATCAACGAAGATAGCGGCCTCTTACTCTGCGATGCTTGGCGCTCGTTGCTATGCCAACATAAACAGTATCTCTGACGAAGGCTGGAGGATAGCAGCCGAATGCTTAGGTAATGAAAATAAACAACGCGGCAAAACCCTAAAGTCAATTAATCATGAACAAAGATGGCCGTGGAAGTCTGAGGAATCATTCTTACCACATCGTCTAATTTCCTTCTTCCATGATGCCTCATAATAAATTGCAATGCTCCATACATACAATTTGCAAATATTGGTATTTTTACTAAGCCACTGGTGGATCGCATAACCCACTTGCACAGCCTATCTGCTATTGGTTTGATATTACCAAATGTTTGGTAGTTGTAAATTTCACAACTTAAGCAACGAAAGTGACGTTGCGTACCAAAAATTTAAAAAAGAATTGTTGTGGTGCCAGAAACTTATATGAAATCTAACTGTGGCCAAATAGGTTACTTATAACTGCCTCAGTCATTTCATCGCTCATAAAAAATTAGTTTCAGAGTGCCACTACCAAAGATACCAAAACAATTCTTGTATGTATTTTGTATCTCAGAAACGGCTCTCACAATTTGGATGAAATTTTCATTATTATCTTGTATCACTTACAAGAATGAATATAGTTAGGAAAGAGAAGGGGCTTATTTTTTTGACACGAAAGGAAAAAAGTCAAATATAGGGAATGTATTAGACCAGCCTTAATATAGTGAACTATGCGACCTACGCAAACCAGTTCAACAAGATTTCTACCGCAGTAAGCGTTGAATTTTCCTTTGACCCTGAAGGAGGTGCACAATATATTTACTTCTCACAGTTGTTTTCAGTACTTTATACTTCAGAAAGCTGGCTGACTGTTACTGAGAAATTTAACTGGAACTAAACAGAGCATGCACAACATGACGGGACTGAGGTGGGGAGGCGTTCACGACTGCCTTACAAATCTCATGCTGGAGGGGCATCTCGTCAACCCATTTTGTTGTATTGGCTATATCAAAATTTTTTGTGTACAACTGTTTGTAGTAAGTTTACTTACGATATTCCAGTGTTTATCAGAATCATGTAAATAAATCATAGCTCTATTGTATGTTCGTAATGAGTATTACCTAGTTTGTTAGCATGAGGGTTACTGAAATGATCTTCACTCACGATGGAATATATATCTCCGGCTATCCAAATTTTGGGTTTTTTCCACGAATTCTCCAAATCACTCCAGGCAATGCAGGGGACGGCTCGCTTGAAAAAGTTATTGTCGAATTCTTTGCTGTTGCTTTTTCTCCATCTAATGACCTCAATGTCGAGGCTGTGTAAAGCCATAAGAAAGAAATATGCAACTGATGTCATTGAAATGCCAACTTGCATTTATTCCAATATTGTTTATCTAATATCTGAATGCTTAGATTTTATTCTCAAGCTAAATTTTGAGTGAAATATATTTTTATGGTTTTTGATTCGTGCTAAAACAAAAGATTACGCATCCTGTCTCATGCATGAACTGTAATTAAGGATGGTATCTGAAGCAAAATTACTCATAAAAACTTTAATACCCTACATTACGTACCTGCAGTTTGTTTGTAAACGTTGGGAATCATTTATACAACAACTGCAGTATAATCAGATGTCGGTCAACTTCAAATAAGGTTTGGTATTACTATCTATAATACTTGTTAAACATGTTCATGAACTGTTTTCACCCAGGCATCGTTCACAGCTGTGACACTGCACACTTCAGTTCAAACACTGTTCACTACCGGAAACAGTTTGCACAAGTATTTAATAGCAGTCCATACCATACAAAATGACAATATGACTCATTTTTTCTTGCCTGTACGCTGTAATAATGCTCAACTATGAAATGAATTTGATTTACTTTACTGTTCGACATTAAGTTTTCCTCACATTACATTAGTATGAACAGAGAACTCTCAACTCAAACTGTAGGCACTCTCATAATAGATTCATAGTATTAAATGTAGAATGAATACAAGCAAAGACCGTTGCACGCGGCTTCATACATGGTGTGGGGGAATGCATGTGATGGTTAAGTGGCCTATCAATAGGACAATATAAGGAAGCAGACCCCTGGTGTGGCGAGCGAGATGACGTTTGGAGGGATCACTTGACCTAACAATATAACAATACATGGAAGCAGTCCCATGGGTGGTGGTTGAGATGAATTTAGTGGGGTCAGTTGACCTAACAATATAACAATACAAGGAAGCAGTCCCTGGTGCGGGCGGGGCGAGGCGGCGGTTAGAGGAGTCAGTTGTCATAACAATTGAAGAATGCAAAGGGTCAGATGCTGCTTCGGAGGGGAGCATGTGGTTTAACAATAGAATGTTAGGTTCCCCAAATTCAATCGCTTACTTTTATAGATGCGGACCGACCAAACTGCGGTGCAAGATAATCTGCAATACATTTGGTTGACCATAATGGAGTTATATGTATGAACACCCGCTCGCATGAAGCAGGATTTTATTCATGAATAGGAGGCTGCTGGAATATCAATTGAAGCTGTGAGCATTAGTGTGAAGGACTGAGAGTATTGATATTCGTATAATTTGCTATTAAGACTGAATATTAAAATGCCCCGCAGAAACGTTGAGAAACGCCCCATACAATAGACTATAGAAACCTCACCCCAAGACAATAGCCTGGCTCAAGCAACAAAATTTCTTATCAACTACCGAAAATAGCAGTTTTTTAAAAAATATTTTTGTATAGTTGGAAAGCTTATTTTATTTTTAGAATCATCGCGATATAAATTTAATTTTCGTACCTAGTAAGGTACGTGCTTAATATTACGTGAAATGAACTTGCATCTTGGGTCGAGAGGCGAGGACAAAAGGGTATTTTGTGTGTGAATAGAAAAGGACGCCTGGTTCAGCGACCAAAATTTCTGATGAACTACCGAAAATATCAGTTAAAAAAAAAAAAAAATATTATAGTTTAATTGGAAAGCTTATTTTATTAGAATCAACACGATATAATTTTTTTTTCGTACCTAGTAGGGTTGGAGTAGAAATTAAATGTTTAATATTAGGTGAAATGAGCTTTCAGAGATGCGTTTTGTGGTGCGTTTAAAGACATTAATTCATAACTTGAGAAGGAAACATGATTGGTTTAAATCATATTTTATTAAGCGCTCAATGTAGAGTATATTTTATTTCTGTCCATATATAGAGTCGAATGATGAAATGGAATCCGTCAAACAATGATTTTTTTCCTTTCACTATACACCTTGCGCCAGGGATAAAAATTGAGAGACGTGTTTCGTGGCGTGTTTAAAGACATTAATTCATAACTTAAGAAAGAAATATGATTGGAATTTGGTTTAAATCGTATTTTATTAGAGTCGAATGAGGAAATGGAATCCATGAAACAACGATTATTTTTCTTTCACTATATACCTTGTGGGTTGGTGAATGATAGATTAAGTGATCAGATTTGTGACGCTTGAGTGCACCCAAAGAGGGAGATGAAACTGATGTCAGTGAAGGGGAGGGGTTAGGGAAAAGGCAGGTGTTCAAACAAGTGGCCTGGCAAAAGGGCAATAGAATGGTCAGCTGATGCTAGGGTGGGGAAGCTGAGGTTAGTGAAGGAGAGGTAGGGGAGGGGAGAGGAAGTAGAGAGGGGAGTGGTAGGGGGAGGGAAGGGGAATTGGGCGCGTGGCCAATAGGCGTGAAAATGAGGGATGAAACTGAGGTTAGTCAAGTGGCCTAATTAGCATAATAATAGAACAATAGGTATGAAAATGATTGACATTTCTTTTGTGTGAGCTCGCATCGGATAAACCACACTACTATCTGTGCAATGTAGTTCAGCCAGCAATGTAAAATATACGGACACACGTCTTTGGTCGAAATACGAAAATATCCTTGATCGCCCAATTTCAACCACCATATCTCCCACACTACCAGTTACCGAAATTCGGCCAACGCTGTGATCGACATGTGACTCTGTACTACTACCACACACAAACACCAGTGATCTGCGCTAGAAATTTTTCGCTGAAATGTGATACAACATGACACATATGTTTTTGGTAGATGTATGAAAGTGCCGGAGGTCGACCACTTTCAACCACCATATCTCCCACACCCCTTTAGCTACCGACATCTATTCACCATAGTACACGATAGGAGACACGATACCATTACCATGGGGCTGCAGAGTGACACATACGGAGCCACATGTCTTTGGTCGAAATACGAAAATGCCCTGCATCAACCACTTTTAACCATCTTATCACATATATATATATATATATATATATATATACACATCTATATATAAGATTATCAGTTTTGAAACAGTGAATTTGGATGTTTGTAAAATCAAAGAAATCCCAGGAAGGTTACAAAATCATAAATAATTAAGTTATCAAAATAAATAATGATCAATCTCCCAAGCTCATTTTTTTTATCGTCTTTTATGGAGAAATACGTAATTATACGAAAGTATAATCTCTGTAACGAAGACAAAGTAAAATATGAATTAATATATTCTTTTTTAATAAAAATCTCCATTCTCTACTCCAAAAGCCTTAGCTTCATTGAATACTGTGTCATGAGAGAATTAAAATATCATCGTACTCGCAGCAGATAAGGGCTCGACCGCTATGGTCGTGGGCCGCAGTGACTATGAGGCTGAGGAAGACACAAGCCGCAGACGTCTGGCGAAGACGTGGAGTGTATGCTCCTATATTAACAAACAGCGCAATTTACACAGTTATGGCGGGGAACTGACACGATCTTGGTTATCGAAACCTAGTTTTGTGATATCACAGAGAACTTACCCTGAATTATACAATTTTAAAATTTGGATTGTTGCAGTGGCAGTGTACAGGACAAGGACTAACAGAAAATCGCTAGGGAATTAAATGAAACAGACATGTTTTAAAGTTTATCATATAAGTTTATTGCTATAAATTATTCCAAAAGGGAATATTCTTAAAAACTTTTGCCATTAATCCACACAATATTTACCTTTATATGGAATTCGCACACGTCCAACGAACTGCCACAGAGCGTGCTGGGTGAGTTGTAACGGTCTGGCCTCCCACTGGTAGGACACAGGTTCGAATCCCTGTCGTGGAATTCAGATTTGAGTTTTCAATGGTTTCCCCAAATCACTCCAGGCGAATTCTGGGATGCTTCCTTCAAAAGGCCGTGGCCGAATTACTTCCCTTTCCAACCTCCAATGATGTCGACGTTACGTAAAACCATATAAAACTGAACTGCTTACTCAGGTACTCCTTTATGCATTTTGTACTTTTTATTAATGGCTTTTCTTTGGCGAATTGGTTTCATATTATAACATTCACAGTGTGGGATGTTGAATATTTCCTTCTGTATCTGCCTATGATATTGTGTAATACGGACATTGCTTATATATATATATATATATATATATATATATATATATATAATAGACGTTTGTTTTCCTATATTCCAATTTTCAGCCACCACAGCACAGATAACTGGTCTTTGTGTGTGGAAGTAGCATGGAGTTTCCCCGTTTTGCACAATGTTGGCCGAATGTCGATAGCTGTGGGGATGTGGTAGATATAATCATTAAAAGTGGTCGATGCAGTGCATTTTTGTATTGGGACCAAAGACATGTGTCTTCGTATATGTCACTCTGCTGCCACAACTACATAGCATAGACCATTGGTGTTTTTGTGTGGTAGTGGTACAGAGTCACCCGTCGATCACAACGTTGGCCGAATTTCGGTAACTGTGGTAGTGTGGGAGATGTGGTGGTTGAAATTGGTCAATCTAGGATATTTTCGTATTTCGACCAGAGGCATGTGTGTCTATATATTTTACTTTGCTACCTTAACTACATAGCACATATGACTGGCGTTTGTGTGTGGTAATAGCATCGAATCTCCCTTCGTGCACTATGGTGGTTAGATGTCGGTAGCTGTCAATCCAAATCCTTTACAAACACGAATGAAGCCATGGGTACCAGCTAGTTATTACATAAAGTTATTGTAGGTACTGTATTAAAGTCCCTAAATTATTAAGTCACTATTCCGTTACCACAGTCTACAGATTTCCTTTCCTACCAAGCATTATGCAGGGTATTATGTGATCTTTGGATATCTGGTTACGGGAAAAAGATTTCATAGTATTATGCTTTATATGATGTCTGTCTCAAAAGTATCCGACCTTCCTTTATATTCTGCCGCTGGTGTTATTCTGCGTCATCGGGCTAGTGGCATGTTTCGTAGTAGTCCCCATGTGGTTGAAGAATAATGTCCCAAAGGCCTTTCCACTTTTGGAAGCATCCCAGGAACTAGTTTTTTTGGTATTGCCTTAAGAGCTTTCGTCGAATCAGTTTTGAGTGTTTCTTTGTCTTCTAATCAGTTTCCTTTGAGCGGCATTTTTAATCTTGAGACCAGCCATAAGTCGCAGGGAGCTATATCAGCACTGTAAGACTTTGTGCTTTGTCAAATGTTGCTGCACGAGGTTCGATACATGCGGTGGCGCGTTATCGTGATGAAGCCAGTCACCGCTTGACCAAAGCTAATGCCATTTTCTTCTAATTGCGTCACACAATCTTTTCACTACTTCAAAATAATATTCTTTGTTGATCGTCTGACCTTTAGGAGCATATTCTTGGTACAATTCCAAATTGTCCTGAGCGATTTCAAGGCAAGGTTTTTCTGCTCCACCGTTAGCAATTGCGGAATGAATTTCACACACACGCCAACCATTTGCAAATTTTCAGTTAAAATCTCCCAAACACTAGTTTTCGGTATTCCAAGATCACATTCTAGTTCTCGCACAGTCTATTGACGATCTTCATTTGTCGCAAGTTGCACATGTTCGATATTATCCCTTGTTTTTGTCATCGAAGGCCGCACAGAGCGTGGGTTACTACCAAAAGATGTGCGGCCACCTTTGAACCTCATATACCACTCTTTTATTTGTGTTTTACTTATACATTCGTCTCCAAACGGCGTCTTCATCATTTCGATGGTGTCCGCACAACTCTTTTCGGGTTTGAAGCAAAATTTAATGCAAATTCGTTCCTCCGATCTTTGTCATTTTTTACGATACCAAAAAGTGACGAACATACAAAACACTTTCTAAACAAACGCACGCTTTACGTGAACTGATGCGTCCTGGCGACAACTGCGGCATCTAGAGCGTTCTTGAAGCTTTACTGTTGACACTCATATTCGTCATATGACACTAAAATTGTCAGGAGGAAAGATATGAAAGAAGGTCGGATACTTTTGTTTCACACCTCCTATGCTACGAAAGAGAAATGTATGTTCATGA
Source organism: Vandiemenella viatica (assembly GCA_031002005.1). Taxonomy (NCBI): domain Eukaryota; kingdom Metazoa; phylum Arthropoda; class Insecta; order Orthoptera; family Morabidae; genus Vandiemenella; species Vandiemenella viatica. The sequence continues at coordinate 75,597,939 of JARYHS010012519.1, forward strand.
TATCTCCAAGAAGTTCGGATTGATCAAGAATCCGTCATTGCAACACTACTATGATTAAGTTATACTGTTTCTTCCATATTCAACGTTGTCGACGGCAACAAATAAACCATTCGAATCTGTTACTACCGGAAATGGTATAGAAAAACATCAATCTATAATTTACATAGGTGGAAAATGATTTTGAGGGAGCTTTAATTCTCACATGCGTCTCATCAATTCCGCCAAAACAACTGGGTAAACTCCCTAGCGTGTAGAAACTGAGTTGTTTCAACCCATTTCATTGTAGTAGGTATTGGCATGAACTCTAGCTGTAGTTTTTTCCCCATATCACTCAGAGTTTTATGTACAGTTCTTTGAATTGTTGAAAGTCCTTCCAGAAAATAAAAATATGTTTGGACGAACTTTTTGTTACATACTGCCTGAAGAAAATAATTATTTTTACTAGCACTAGATTTTTTTTTTTTTTTTTTTTTTTTTTTTTTTTTTTTTTTTTTTTATCCATTGAGCAATCAATCATGAAGAGTGGTGAAAAAGAATTACATGGCGGTAATCAAAATAAAATAAAAAGTTCTACTATCAGGTTCTGTAGGAATGTTATTATTTGACACCACATTTATTACTTTTTGAATTTTTTTTAAAATTTTAAATCTCACTCGGTCTGTTCAGAAGACAGTGGACAAAGAGGCAAAAAATAATGTTTCTGGTGATGATCATGAGGCCACGATAGAAAATGCTGTTTTAACACCATCTGCTAATCCAAACATATAATCCTCAACATACACTGGAACCGTAGTTACTGATTGCGAGGATGGCAAAACTATGGGAAGGATCAAGTAAAAGAGAGCATTTTTAAATTGCGCGTCAGTCGATGGCGTGAGGAGTCTGAAACGGTTTGTAAAGTAGAGGGGAATCATGTGGAAGGCAGTAATAACGCTGGCATGCCAAGTGCTTCTTATTTTCAGCAACAGTGACGATGAGCGTGAAGCAGATACACCCTGCAGTTATGAAATGTGCTATTAGGGGGCATCCATAAATAACGTGAGGTGAGACTTCTTGAGAACTGGTCCGACCCTCCCCCTCTCCCTGTGGTGAGATCCTCCCCCTTAAATTCGGAACCTCACGCGGGATTTCCGGAGACCCCGCCCTATATCACTTCATGTCATTTATGGAGGACCCTTTATTAAATTCCTCCTAAGAGAAACTGTAAATGCTGCTGAAATTTGGCTCTGTTTACTCTCACAGTTCGGGGAGAGAACCCTTTCATGGGCTCAGGTAGAACAATGGTGTAACAAATTTAATAAAGTTTGGGAGCGTGTTGGAAACATTGCCCACCTATGCTGTCCTCGCACCAGCATCACACCACTGAACACAGAGGCTATTAGTTTTTTTTTTTTTTAACTTACTTCTTTACGCCTCACCAACGTCGAGGTCATTAGATTGGGGATTGGATTGAGGACGACGAACGGGGAGGAATTTGGCCATGGCCTTTTGAAGGAAGCATTCGACTGGAGTTTACTGTCCATAGACATTTACTCCTAGTTGCTTCGACTGGACAATACTTCATTGTAGTTTGGTCTTCTTGTTTGGCATCTTATCTTCTAGGGTGGTATGCCGCTGGCGGTCTTCTAACTCAGAATTGGTCAGCCACTTCAGTGTGATGTAGCTAAGGCAGCCTCAAGGAAAAAGGCGTGCCTTCTTTTGATGTTAGTTGACAGAGTAATTCGGACGTGGAGTCTATCGTTGCCAGTGACGTGGCTGGAACTGGTGTGGTTGCAGTATATACTGCCACCGTGACTAAGTCCCTCCCCCACCCCCCTCGGAGGTCATGGTTGTCTTGGTTGTTCTCTGCCGGATGTGGTCCCGTCTTCGTCTTGCTTCTTTGTCGATGACTGTTTCTCGTGGCAGCGACGTGGTGCCGTGTGGTCGCCACTCGCCACTAGGGTGGTCCTATTCTCTCGACGCCTCGTATGGAGCCCTCGGCGCTGCTATGGTCGCTTCTGTGATGCTGCTTCCTTGTGCTGCAGCTATGGTAAGAAACAGCATGCCTAGAACCAAAGTTGCAGCAAACGGTGTCCTCACAGTGCTGCTTGCAATCTGTGACGTAATGGCCGCCTCCACAGCATACGCTCCTTGCAGGTTTAGTGCAATCACTGGGGTAGTGCCAAAAATTGTGGCACTTGAAGCACTGCACCAGATCGCGTGGCGGCTGTTTCACTGCAGTCTTCTGCGTAGAGGCGCCAGTCTTGGTCTTCTCGCGGCCGGTGAGTGATGGACCTGTCCTCCTTCATGTTCGAGTCAGCTGAATACAGGCAGCATCATGGCGCGTTGCAGCTTGGCCAGTAAGCTGTTGTAGTTCCTGCGGTAGCGGACGAAGATTGGAGGTACTGGGCTCTCTTCTAAGGCAGGAAAGTCGGCAGTTGGTGCCTGCAGTGGCTCAGGCGAGTGCTGCAGTGTGTTCAGCAGTTCAGGATAGATGGCTTGCCATTATGAGGTGGTGATGGAGTTTTCCTTATAGGCATAGTCTTGAAGTTACTTCCAGTCGCTGAATCATAGCAGAAGATCTTCTCTTTGCGAATTCAACATATTTCTTCCAGTCGAAGTCATCGAATAGCGGGGTCGGAAACACAAGTGCCTCTGGCCACACAGTGAAAAATCTTCTGCCAAGATGACTGTGCTCACGACTTATGACCTGCTCGAAGGTGGCAGTGTCGCTGGTTGGCACCTTCCAGCTAAACTGGAAGTCATCCAGAAGGATTGTGACGGTAAGTTTCAACTTCTTGGTAGAGCTGTAGCAAACCATATGTATTTGTTACTGAGAAACGAGTACATCGCCTGACTCGAAATACTGAAATGTTACTAAAAAATTTCGTTACTCAGGGTGGCCACAAGGTAATGATTTAAAAATTCCCTGATATTTCCAGGTTTTCCAGAGAAATTTGCCAAATTTTTCCCGGATTTAGAAACTTTATTTGCATGGTTAAGATATTTAAAGTTTTAGTTAAATTTTGATCCTAAATAATTAAATCTGGTATAAAACTCAAAAAATTAGAAAAAGAAACATATGTAACCCGAGAACATTTAATTCATGTTAAAGAATGTTTATTTGAAAATTTTATAACTAATTTAGTAATCTTATGAAGGATAATTAAAAATGAGTAGCACAAAAATAAGATAGATCAAATGACTAATATGAACTTAAACTAATTAGTAATCTTTCAATATTTGGTGGATAAAGTAATTAGATTTTTAAATTGTTCATCAGTAACTTGATTCAGTCAACAGCTTAGCTTTTTTATGCCTTTTTCATTTGCTGCACTTTTCTTTTCAAATCTTCTGGTTCAGTTATTGTAGCTTTTTTTTTTGTTCCATTTTCAATTTTTTCTGTTGCCGAGTTAATATTTTCGTGCAAGTTTCCGCGAGTCTACACAAGATAACATGAACACAAGTTTGTATAAACCATGCAATCGTGTTGGTTCACTTTGTGTAGTTGCTTGCCTGTGCCGCTCGCCTTGGCAGCGGTTTATTTGGAGCAAGTCAAAGGCACGAGCACGATGTTTATACTGTCACATCGATTCAGCATTTGAAAGAGCTCTGAATGACGCAAAACTTTATAAATCCTACCTATTTAGGAGCTTACGTATTATTTTGTTCCTGCTTTAATTCGCCTTATATCATTAATACAAAAAGTTATAAAGCCGTATAATTAAAGCTATTCACATTTTTGCTGGCATTGGTATATTGAATCTAGGCTTTTGTTTTGATATTAAAGGTTCAATTTTTTCAGAAGAAGTTCAAAACCAGCTTGTGACATTCTACAGGACTTCGAAGACTCTCCACAAATTCAATTTTTTTGGAACATCTGTTTCACACTTTGCTTGAAATTGTAAAACTGTTTAGGAAACATAAAAACATCTTTATATACTTACTCCTCTACGATTGCTGTTTTATTCAGTAAAAAATATAACTTCTGAGTTTACACGATTTAGATGTCATTAACCTTTTTTTTAAATATAATTTCAAATGCTGAGTTCCAGAGAGAGTTCATATTAGCGCTCGCACACGAACATCTTGTCGTCGATCTAGTTTCACATATACCGGGTGGGGCATTTAATATGGTTTCTGGAAATATTTCGGAAAGAAAGCATTTTAACAAACAATAACCTATATAAAAAATTATCGTTCAGTAGGGGGCTACAATTATGTGATATTGGTTTTTTCACAGATGGCGCTGTTGTCGTTACAACAAGGCCAACTTAATTCTTTTAAATGGGAACCCCTTTTTTTTTTTTTTTTTGAAGATTCCGATTCCTCATGAAAAAATAAAAATAGTTTGCTTAACTCACTTTTCTGTTAGCCTCACAGATGGCGCTGTAATGGAAGGTAATTTTAAAGGATATGACGAGGCTTGGAACATCAAAACATGACGCCGGACAAGTTTGGCAATTAGTCGTAATTTTGATTTGACGGTAGCTCCATCAGAATGGTGCGACTTACAATTGCGGAAAAAGTTGAAATGGTTCTTGTGTACGGTGAAGCTGGTCGCAATGCTATCGCTGCGTGTGCTTTATACGCTGAGAGGTATCCGGATCTTCATCATCCAAGTCCCATGACTTTTCGTCGGACTGTCAACTTATTTATGGGTACTGGCAGCATGAAACGAAGCAGAGTTCGAGGACAATCGGTCACAGACGAAGACAACGAAGCGAATATTTTGGCTGCTGTTGAAGTCAATCCACACATAAGTTCTCGACAACTTGAACGGATGTCAGGAATTTCCAGAAGAAGTATCCTGCGAATTCTCCACCGGCATAAATTCCATCCGTATCACGTGTCATTGCATCAGGAACTTCATGGGGAAGACTTCCAAAATCGAGTGAACTTTTGCAACTGGATTCTGCAAGAAGTGACCAACAACCGTGACTTCGTTTCAAAGATCCTTTTCTCGGACGAAGCAAGTTTCACCAATCGTGGCCACGTCAACCGCCATAACATGCACTATTGGGCTGAAGAAAATCCACATTGGATACGTCAAGTGGAACATCAACGACCATGGAGCGTCAATGTTTGGTGCGGTGTTATGGGAGATCATCTGATCGGTCCTTACTTTATCAACGGAAACCTTAATGCCGAAAAGTACAGCCGATCTTTGATAACTGAGCTCCCAGTTTTGCTGGAAGATGTCCCTCTACAGGACCGCCTAACAATGTGGTATCAACATGATGGCTGCCCTGCACATTTTGCGCATGATTCCGCGGTATTTTAAATCGCCGATTTCCGAACAAATGGATTGGTCGTGGGGGACCAGTGCTTTGGCCGGCGCGTTCTCTGGACGTGACTGCGCCAGATTTCTTCCTTTGGGGAATGCTGAAGGAAAAATGTTAATGCGGAAATACCAACACGCCAGATAACATGAAGCAGCGCATTCGTGATGCTTGCGCTAACATCAGCAGAGACACACTTCGAGCTGTTCAGGCATCATTTCTGCAAAGGGTCAGAAAATGTCTGGAAGTAAATGGTCACCTTTTTGAGCACCTGCTGTAGACATGGCTGCAAATAAGTAAGAAAAAGCATTTAAAAAATCAATTTCATCATTATCCTTTAAAATTACCTTCCATGTTTACAGAATGAAAATTACATGTAATTATTTAAACAATAATTAAAATTATACACAAAAAACGCGAATATTCAAACGAATTATCATTTTTCGCGATTACAGCGCCATCTGTGAGGCTAAGTTAAGCAAACTATTTTTATTTTTTCATGAGGAATCGGAATCTTCAAAAAAAATAGGGGTTCCCATTTAAAAGAATTAAGTTGACCTTGTTGTAACGACAACAGCGCCATCTGTGAAAAAACCAATATCACATAATTGTAGCCCCCTACTGTACGATTATTTTTTATTTAGGTTATTGTTTGTTAAAATGCTTTCTTTCCGAAATATTTCCAGAAAAACATATTAAATGCCCCGCCCTGTATATTTTGTAAAAGGCTCATTTATATTTGATCCTCCCTCATATGATATTAAATTAAATTGCTCTGAAATATTTTTGAGGCAAATAATATATATATATATATATTTATTGAATATCGTCCAGAATTTTTCGTAATTTTAAAAAATACGAAAGCTATGACTGCACAATGAAAATTTAAATTCAGAATAGGAATTTTAAACTTAAGTAGTCAAATTCCTAAAAAGAATTACTTGAACTTTACATCCTCAGTGACGAGGGTCGTCTCAAGGTCACGTTAATGCTTACAACAAATATTACATGTATGGGACCGAAAATCCAGATGAATTTGGCTATTGGTAATGCATTTAATTGTAAATCTCATGCGTCTTGGAAGAAAAGATTTATAAATTGCCTCTGGCTTTGGAAGAAAGATCTTGAGAAACAAATAGTATTGATTGATTGTCTCCCAATTTACTTCTTAAAGAACAGCATACATAGCCAATGGCAAAGAAAGCATCCTGTTTCAGTTGGTGTGTAGCGTAAAAAAAAATTAAAAAAAAAAAAAAAAAAAATAACTTTCAATTGTTTTAGAACTCGCATACAAATGAGTATGGCACTACTGACCAGGATATCCTCTAAGGATTTGGCTGCCAAGTGACAGTTTTAGATTTGCTGCCCATGCGTCTCATCGCAGCTACCTGAACATAACCCGGTAATCCTGCTGGGTGAAATGACACTACAGTTTTATGTGTAATCTGAATTATGGAGAGTCCTAGCTAGAGATTGCAATCCTGCAGTGTTTTCAATCTTGCATTTGCAGATAGTGGGATTGACGTCAATTCTGCAGGATCCAGTACTGCTTTTAAAACTGTTATCAAATTAAATAATTAACATCTATTTATTTAATTAACAAATTAACAATAATCTTGAAAAATTAAAATCAACCTTTATCAATATTTTAGTTAAAAAAACAACATTAATTAAACATTTCTAGCCTTCTTTAAATATACTTTGCTCATTTACACAATTAAATCTAATTTGTTATTAAGTAAATAAGTAAGTATTACAGTAAATTCTATCAGTTTGAAAAGAATAATCTGCCAACGAAGCAGTCAAGCTATCAGTTTATTTGCAGGCACACACACACACACATATATATATAGGCATTGGCCGAGGATGCCATTTCTGAAGCCTTGCTCGTTGTTTTGATGGAACTGATCATCACTAAAAGACATTTTAAAAAGCTTAACAACTTTCCACACTTTTTTCAGATAAATATATGTGGGAAACACTTTAGTAGGTGGATAAACCAGTGCTACGCCACACTGTACATTTGTCATATTTTGATTGTCCAACCCAGGTCTTTGTCGTCTACTGTATATTATAATTATAATTATTATACTACATTGACAGCAGCCAGCAATGTGCTAAGTGAGAAGCACAATTATAGATACCAAGGCAGAAGTTTACCAACTTTTACCATGACGCTTGTTCCATTAGATCTTATGCCGATAACACCAGTTTCAAGATCTACACCAAAGCTTGTCAGCATAGATCTGCTGTAACTAAGTAAATAGTTAAAAAGATTGTACTAAGTGGGAAGCATAATTTAAATTATAGCTCTTATAAATACATAGAAGTGAATCTATTTACTAATGAAACACGATGAATGAAAAAAGAAAAAAAAGATATTTATTTATGCAAATCAAATGTCAGCTGGAGAGGTAAGGGGCAACGAAACTGGTCAAACCCAAGTCACTGAGCACACCATTTTACAAATTACAGATCCACGTCAGATTGTCCAATGATGTGGCATCCCACTATGCTGCATACCAATCCATAATTTCTTGCCTAAAACATTTTTAAGAGCCTGAAATGAGATTTTACAGAAAGGTTTGCCAGCGAAGTACTGACTGACAGGATTTAAATTTTTATATCAAGTTTAGGATAGCTTCTCAATTCTACTAAAATAGCAGTATGAAATAATTTGTGGCTGATAAAAATAAAAACACATTTACATTTGAAAACTTTAATTCATGAGCTGTACATTTGTCATTACAATGATAAAACTTCATTTTTTTATTAAAACTTCATTTTTTTTAATTCTATTTTACAGGGACTTTTATAAAATGACTAGTTTTCACTTAACAGTGACATTACAAAATTATATTAATATATAAACATTACTATTTTAGAAGAGTGTATTACAGTTTATGAATAAATGTCTTGCCACCACCACTTATCCCCTGCCTGAAGCATCTTTATTCCATTTTTGAACGCCAACTCTTCGGACCAAGCTTTTTGATGCGAGATCGATGCATATGAGACATCAATGTGTACATAGCTATTTTAAAAAGAAGAAATGTGTAATTAAGGGTTATTGACCAAATATGATTGTTAAATTATATTTATTGATAACACTGAATAAAAGTGTACAGATAATTCAGAATAAGTAAAATGCTGATTTTAAGAAGAATGGACAGAGATAGAATGTGTGCAGGAATGGGGAGTTTTGAAGAAAATTATACAGCTGACCAACAATCTATGTACAAATTACACTAACCAAAGAAAGTTATGACACTACAAACTGTTTGTCTAGTCAATGCCATTCTTCCTGTGATAGAAGTGATGGTTTAAATTAAAAACTTCACATCACCACCATATATATGTTCCTCTGGATACAGAAGTTAATTCTAAATTAAGGACACATCCTAAAAATCATCAGATTATGAGATTTCTTGCAACGTTACAAAAATAAGGAAACACTTGCAAGACTTCATAAACACAAGTCAGAATTTGATGATTGTGCGAGCAATAATGTTGTGAATACAGATCACACTAGCTTGTTTGATGGAACAGAAAATGGAGAGGAGAATGAATTGAAATAAACATCAAGTTTTTGGAAGGAGGGAACAAAGTGAGGTAGTCCTGGAAAGTCATAATACAGCAAAGAATCATATTAAACACAAATTATGAAAGAAGAATAAAATTTTAGAAAATGAACCAATTTGAAAAATGTGTGGACTAAACGAGAAGATCGTAAATAAGCAGCTTCATAAGCACCGAATGGTTCATGAATGTTAGATTCTGGTTTAAGTAACTTTTTTTTGTAATAAGTTAGTTCATTATCATAAAAGTAGATAGAGAAATTTCTGCAGTATGTAACTTAATTACTTATTCCACATTTCTAAATAATGGTTAGTATTGCTTACCTGGAAAGAAGAGTAACAGTAAGTAAATACGCAAAACAGTGGGAAAATGGAATGCAAAATTCCAAGAATTAGGAAGTGAAACTGTAAACTTCTGAGTCTCCTCAAGTATGGAATGTCTCTGAAAGAAAACAGCAACACAGAATGTAAAACCAACAGTATAAATAATAGGACAGTTTGGTCACAATGTCTATCACACTCTGACATCACATGCCCTTCCTTCGTTGTCGAGCAGCAATGATCAGAGGTGTCATTATTATAGCAAGCTATTATATTTCTGTAGTGGTTCAATATGTTTAAAATTGTAAACAAGCCGTAAAGAAAAATATATATTAGTTACAAGCTTTTTGTTTATTGTATATTCATTCAGTATAGATGAAGCATTAGTAATAAGAAAGAGGGATCTAAAAACTCATGAGTATTTTAATTTGTTTTGCTTTCACTGATGCTATATTACTAATGTCATTATTTCAACTGCATTTAAGTAGTTCCAGTGACTCAAAATTAGATTGTGATACAATGTACATATTAATGAAGATGAAAAAGAAGCTATGATTTTCAAAGAGGATTAGTGGAGGTTCTGGTTAAGTTGACATATAGCCTGGACCATATTTATTGTGTTAAATCTGGCCTAAATCAGGAACAAAATGGAACAGCCTAAGGTTCTTGGATTCCTAATTTATTTTTAATTTCACTGGTTCCATATGGTTGTTGTCATGAATATATACATTATTATACAAGAAGTTCAAACTGTATCACAATGTAAACTACAACCGAAATATCTAAAACATTACAAAATTAATGTTATGAACTTTTAATACAAATTATATTTAGCTAAGCCACTGAAAAGAAATGAATCACCAGAATAATACATTCAATAGGTAATTTGTGACAGGATTAGAAGCTAGTTTGTAACAAGAGGAATAGGGATGTAGAATTTTTACTTTTTGAAGCAATGGTCCTACAGCCATAACTCTGGGCATTTGTTCTCTCTTATAGATAGATCAAGTAGGCACGACTTTTGCGCAAAATACATGGATTTTTTTTCCTACTTTTAGAGCCTTTTTTATCATCATCATTGGATAAGTTCAAGATATTCATAAAATAATCTGAGAACGAATTACTTGAGTAGTAGAAAAGCGAAGTTTATATTTATCAAATCTGCTGCCTTTAATAGAAAGTAATTTCAACGTTTGCTCAAATTTTATCTGAAATCCTTATAGATAAACTATCTATTATGAGCTACGAGGCTCTCTACTTTGTCCTCTCTCTCTCAGCCAACCCATAATTTGTTTCAACTGCATTTGACGACCTGATGTTTCTTTGTGGTGTCGTGTTTCTTGTTCTCTGCCATTCTATGTTGTATAGTGATTGGCTGGTGGCAGATAGCAAGAAACAAGACACAGCGGAGAATAAGCATTGAAGCCATGTGCATTTCAGTGGACCTGAATGTGTATGATGATAAATGAGGTGTACACAGATTAAATTGCTCATTTAAATGATAACACTCTCTCTCAATCTGACTGAACTATTATATAATCACCAGCCACATAAACAATTCAAACTGAACAGAATGAATAAATGAACTTTTATTTTATGTTCAAAGTACTTATACAAATTGTAACTAAAGAATACAATGCAGCAAAAAGGACAAAATTTACTTCATTTCAATACTATCAACTATTAGCCTGCTTGCCCAGACAGATTGTGAGTAGAATTAAAAGAACATATTGTACAAACCTTAGTATAATTACGCCTTCGCACAGAAATCCTAGTGGATACAATGGAATCCACATTGTGTATCGCAGCCATGTCAACAATGGTATGTTTGCTTCGTAAACTTGAGCAATATAATATGGATACCTAAAACAAGAACATGAAATTTAAAACCACTAAGAAAGTTTAACAGGAGAAGATAAAAATTCATTCATGTGGTCTTACAACCTGGTAACAGAGTTTCCTCTAACATAATGCAACTGCTGTAGAGAGTTTTAATTTTATCTAATCATTAGTGACAGTGACCGAGTTATTTACCAATTCACAGATGACATACAAAGATAAACCTTTTGTTGTTTATGCAGTAGCACAAGGCTAAAACTAGCATTTTCTTGTATAAATCACACTACTGTCTATAGACGGACTAGCATTTGCTAGAACATGATGAAGGAGTCAGTGGCAGTTTTTTCATAAAGGCTACACCTGACCATTACATCAATGATGAGACAAATTTCCACTCTTTGAAGTCAGTGTGGGTAACAATTTTGGTTGATACCAATGAGGATCTTCTTGGAATCATGAACGAGAAGTGGTCACAGAATGTCTGCAAGTGCCTAGCAACCTCCTATTTTACTCTCCTTGTGCCACAGAAAAGGGCCTCTTATCATTTATAATGAAGTTTGATTTCATAATTACCTTGTAGAGACAGAGAGCTAACACTCATTGATTTTTCAAGACTTGGAACCATTATATCCTTCAGCAATCAAGTTCTAAACAATGAACGATTTAATTAACATATTACACTTCTTTTCTGATACTATTTCTAAATTCTTTTAGCTAAGTACTAGTGGTAAGACTTCCTCACTAAATTACAGATGTCTGGTAAAGCTAATTGGGTGGTATGAAGGGTGGGGAAATCTCTAAACATATTTCATTTTTTCGAAAGTTCAGTATTTGTGCCGCTAAAGTTTAATGTGTGGAGTCCAAATCACAAAGAGAAAGTGTTTAACATACATCACATGAACAAATCAAAGCTATGAGATGGAGGTTAGATTAAGATGATAGAAAATAGGGGTAGGTAGTAGTAGGAGCTGCTACCACAAGTGTTAATGTCTGTTTTTTTAGCCAAATAGTAAAAGAACAAATATTATTTATAACTTAATATTTTATTTAGGTGCCAATAACATCCGTTCTCTGTAGCAGGTACCCGACATGTTCACTTTCAAAGTATCATAATTTTTCAAAATTTACTTCTATCAATTTGAAATGTTCTTAAACTGTCAGCTGAAGTGTATTTCATATAGAATAATTTATCTTTCCTGAAGTCAAGTGACAAATAAACAGCGTCCACTCTCTGAGGCCACTTGGAGTGCACTAATTCGCTATTTTCGTTACGTTACCAATGACAACCTTTCCAAGTGTTGTGCAAGAGAGATGCCAGCTAATATACTTGTCTCTTTCAAGATTTCTGTGCCAAATGCTGTTTAGCACACTGTCCACCATTCTGTAGTATTTGAGTACTTTTCATTTCATACTGGACAGTATTCATGTCACTTAATTTTCTTGAGTACCCCCTTGTACCAAACATGGTATATGTTTTATGTCAAATAAATAAATAAATCCTGGCTGCACCAGAATTCGAATGGGGATCCGCACAATGTGAGAATCTTTATTACTGTTCCACTTTAACAAGGAAAAATATATACCTAGTTTTATTGAATGCATCCAATCACTATTTGGGTAATTTGCTATCAAATGGCTGGTTTGAACAATTTCACAAAATACCTCTCACACAAAACAGTCAGTAACAACTGGTTTAAACAATTAATCCCCCAAACCTCTACCACACAGAAAAATTATCTTATTAACAATCAGCGTCACAAGAAACTCTTGCATCTAAAAATGTAATTGTTTTCATAAAATGAGTATTAAATTTCCAAAGATTCAAAGATGTGCCTTGTTGGTATAGCAATGCGCCAAAGATGTAAACGTGTTACTATTCATGTATAATTAGGCAAGATTATTTAAACAGGAAATATGTCATAGCATTTGCTCCAGTCCTGCCTGCAATACATAAATCACTGATTTCTTAGGTTTCCACTGCCATCTTTGTTAACAACTTGATTTACTGGGAATACCACATTTTTTTATTTGTACTACTGAGCTTTCAGCTGACATGCTGTATCCTTCGTCAGAGATACAGTTGTTTACTTATCAATAACTGCCAAGCATCATAGAGTACCAGGCCACTGTATTCATTGAAGTTGTTGCTTTTCTTCAAAATATCTACTGCCTCCTTCACTTGTCAATGCTACCATTGGTCTTCTCCCACAGTAGCCTATTGTCTCCAAATTTAATCTCATGTCTGGATTTGACAGCATGGCAAACAGTGGATGTGTCTCTAATGTTTTGATTATAGTAACAGATATGTTCTGTAAGCCTATGCACCACTGTTGAACTCTTTCTTGTCACTTAGGTATGACTGCCGGGGATTTAATAAACACACACAACCACCTTCACCCAAGTCCTGTACAACCCACTCCAAAAGCACCATTTCATGCCAAATCAAGCAGTCTGTGGTTAATCTTTCATCAACTCCCCTGTCAGAAAACCAACTCTCTGTTCTTTCTAAGTGAGCATCATTTTCCCTGACCCCAAAGTTCGACCATGCTGCTTTGTTCCAACATTCTTCAGCAATCTCGCTATGATTTTCTATGGTGGTATTACTTTTTACTACCACAAAGAAGAGTCACAATTTGTATGATAAGACAGAGTCCAGCACAGAGCGGTTTAAGCCTCCATTCCAACTAGACCATGTATGTCCAACAAGCAGTCCGAGAAGCTGGATTATTATAAATGTAAACTTTAAATTTCAGTGGTCATAACATACACTACAACACAAGTTAAGCAGATTTCAAACCAATATCATCTTGCTTGATCTAACAAGAATGGATGGTTGACACACATCACTGATGTTCATTTGGATAGCCAGCGACATCAACAAACTAAGTCAAAAGCATTAAAATAATTATATTTCTAATATTTCATTAATATTCCCGATAGGATATTCTATTTATAAAATTTGGCCTGGCTGCTGAAAAGGTTGGCCACCACTGAACTAGACCCACCTCTCCTTCTCTAAAACCATCCCCTAGACAAGTTCCAGGAATTTCACAAATCAAACCTGTCCTTAACCTCTTCTCTGAACTCCAGTCCCCACTTCAACAATCTCAGTTTCATTAAAACTTGGGTCATGAAAGAACTATCAAATAACAAGATCTTCATCCTCCCAGCTGACAAGGGCTGAAACACTGTAGTCATTGACCAATGTGCTATGTGGCCGAGGCTTTGAAACAGCTCTCTAACACCAGTATTTTCCTTCCACACATTACCGATCCTACTATGGACATTTGCTAAATACACACTTCCCTTGATCTCCAGGGCCTCTCAAACAAATCCTTATTTCTCCTTAACCTGCAGAATGTCACCAACTTGTACTTTCATCCCAAAATCAACCAGGCTAGCAATCCTGTTTGGCCAATAGTAGCAATATATGGATCACCTACCTAACGGATTTCAGATCTTGTGCAAAAACACCTTCCACCTTACGTACAGAACCTTCCTTCTAATATATATAAATACAAAAAAATCTTTGGTCTATGCATTCTTATACTAGCCATCCAATTACAATGAGATGGTGTGTACGCACCTATGAAGGTTTCTGACAAAAAGAACCTCACCATAAACCTATTCCCCCCTCCCTCTTTATTGCCCCATTAATTTTTGCCAATGTTTTTATACACAATCACAGTTTTTATCCTATTGTGATGTAACACTGCATATTTTACACAAAGAGAAAAATGCCGTACTCACTTGGTTTAAAAAAAAACGAAAACCCCCTTAACTGGCTGGATCATTGTTGTTCTTTCTACAAAAACCTACAGTTTTTATCAGAGTTTAAAGGAACTTTGCACACATATACTTTAACACAAAAAGAAAAATAATATCTACATTTGGTTTATAAAACCCAACCCCTCTCTCCATTAACCACCTCCCCTTTAATTTTTTTCCAGTAACTTTTATAGTCCCACAGTTGTTATCTGATGGTAATCAGAAACAGAGAGCAAAATATAATTTCATTTGGTTTGAAAAATCCCACCCTCATCCCACCTCAATTTCGCCAAAGTTTTATTCAGATTTCGATAGAACTTTGCACATGTATATATTAAAACAAAAATAAAATGCCAACTACTCTCCCTCTATCCCTTCCCCCTTAATTTCTGCCAATGTTCTTTACACCATACTACAGTTGCTAGCTGTTTGTAATGGAACTTTTCATACAGATACTTTAAAATAAAGAGAAAAATGATGCCTGAATTTGGTTTGCAAAAACTCTACCCATCTCCTTAATTTATGCCAATGTTCTCTATATGCACCCACAGTTTTTATCCAATTTCAATGGAACTGTGCAAATGTATATTTTAAAACAAAGAGTAAAATACTGTCCACATCTGGTTTACAAAATTCCAACCCCTCTCCCACTTTAATTCTGCCAATGTTATTTATACACTAGCTTTTATCTGATTTTGATGGAATTTTGCAGATGAATATTTTAAAATTAAAATAATATCTACATTTGGTTGACAAAAATCCTACCACTCCCTTCTCCTTAATTTCTGCTAATGATCTTTATACACACCCATAGTTTTTGCAAGAGTTTGAAAGAACAGTGCATATTTATATTTTAAAACAAAGAGAAATGTGATGTCTGCATTTGATATACAAAAGCCCAACCACTCTCCCCCTTTACCCATTTAATTTTTGCAAATGTTCTTTATACAAACCCAGTGTTTATCTGATTTTGATGAAACTTTTCACACATACTTTAAAACAGAAAGGTAACTACTGGCTACATTTGATAATCCATTTACACTTGAATCTATTCCACTTTTTTTTTTTTTTTGCAAATATCTTGAAAACTGTGGGGAAATCAGCCATAGTGTATCGTGATATTCTCAACCCATAACATTTCCTATCAATCAGCATTGGACCAATTCCAACAATTACTGAACAAGAAATTTGAACCTGAAATTTATTCTGATTGGATGACTGCTGACTAGTGTTGTAAAAAAAAACAGTTTTTTTTCTGACGTGAAAAAAACATGAAAAAAAAATTTTTTTCTGTGAAAAAAAATGTTTTTTTTTCTGGGACATGTTTTTTTATAACTACTAAATTTCAAATTTTTAAGGCATTTTTCGTTTAATATGACTGTTTTAGAGTTTATACTAAGTACTTATCTTACTTTTAAATCTACTATATCTTTCTGGTTCAGTAGAAAAAAAATTACAAAAATATTAGTAACATTGACTGAAATTTTCTTTTATGAATGGGGACTTCCCGAAAAGGCTAGGTTGCGTGAGAAGGAATCCCCGTTCCCCATTGTTTGGATTGATACTCGCTATTTGAACTAGTGCTGCCAGGCCCTACAAATTTATCTGTAGACCTACGAATCTTTTCAAAAAATTAGGAAATTTAACTACTGTTTTTTGCCTCTTTTTATTACTTGTTGTGCTTTCCTTATATTCGTATACTTGTTAAACTCGCAGCGTATAGTGATACTGAGTCATTGTCAGTAATTATGAATAATTTCCTTGCAACCGTTGGCATAAACCAATGATTGAAAAGAAATAAAGCTCCTATTAGGTATGATAATAGATTTAAATTCAAACTTAAAAGACCGTAATACAGAACTATCGGCGCAGTCTTCATTCACAGTGTGTACTTTGCTCACAATTTAAAATTGCAATCTCAAAAGCTTTTGAATGCAATACAACCAGCAAAAGAAAATGTAACTATTTCTGAAGTTATGGATCTAGAGGGGACAGAAGAAGAAACAGAAAATTTCAACTCCGACCGAACTAGTGTTGGTAGTACTGATACTAGTGAATGTGGTACCGACATAGAAAATGAATAAAAAATTATGTTACCTATATAGATACATTTATGAATCATTATGTAAGGTATTACATGATTTAGTAAGGTTTAAAACACACATGTAAAATGTAAGTTCCATAAATAAAACTATAATTTATCAAATATATTGTTTTCTGAAAAAAAAAAAAATTAGAAAAAAAAAACAAGGGTGCTCGGTTTTTTTCACAAATCTGAAAAAAAAAACATTTTTTTTTTTTCAGTTTGCAACACTACTGCTGACTAAGAAATTTGAACTTGAAATTTAAAAATTGTTTTAAAGTTGGTATGGTAACACAAATATCTACAATTTTTATTAAATCACGAAGGAACTTTGCACATACGAGGTGTGTTAAGAAATTACAGAAATTTTCATTTTTTTTTGAAAGAATTTTATTTATTTGTCTACATTAATGGTATCCCTTTCAAAATAGTCCTCATTAGATGATATATACTTATGCCAGCACACTTCCAATCCCAATTCCCGAAACATTTCTGGAACTCTGGGATAGCTTTGAGCTCTTTAAGCTATGCATTTTTAATTTCATCTATCCTTGTAAAATTATGGGCCTTCAAGGTTCACTCTCTCTCTAGAAAAAAAAATCACATGAGGCCATTTCTAGTGAATTTGGGTATCGTTGCTTTTTTGCCAAAAATTCACAAACAAGCAACGATGTGTGAGCAGGTGCATTATTATGATGTAAAAGCCATGAATTGTTTTGCCACAAATCCAGGGATTTTCTTTAGACCGTTTCACGCAAACAGTGATGAACTTGAACATAGTATTCCTTACTGATCGTTCGACCCTATCGCAAGAACTCATGGTGCACTATGCCATTAAAATCGAAGAACACAGTGAGCATAACCTTTACATTTGACCGAACTTGACAAGCTTTTTTCAGTCTTGGCAATCTAGAATGCCTCCACTGGGACAATTGAGCCTTAGTTTCGACATCAAACCCAAAAACTCATGTTTCATCACCTGTTATGAGTTCTGCAACGTTGCTGACCTCATTTAGCGATTCCTGATCAACTTCAATTTGCAGTGTTTTTGTTTGAAACTCAACACTATTGGAACAAATTTTGTTGCAACCCATTTCATATTCAAAACGGATAAAAAAAATTTCATGGCATGAGCTAATTGATATGCTGACATCATCAGCAATTTCTCTAAATGTGATTTGGCAATGGTACATAATTATTTCATCAGTTATCTATGTGTTAGGACAACCCCTCCACTTGCCATCTTCAGTGTCTTCATGGCCATCTTGAAAATGCTTACACCATTAATAAACTCTTGTTTTACTCATAGTAGAATCACCAATAGAAATATTTAACATTTCTAAACCTTTGTTGCACTTAATGCAATTTCTCTGTTCCTTTATTAATACAAATGAAAAATCACTGACTGTATCAAAACACATGTTATCCTTTTAGCAGCTGACAAAGAGACTAAACATCCAATACAGCTAAAACAGTATAGATACTTTTTGACATATTTGGCATCACAACAACAACAAAATTATGCCAATATAACCTGCAATTTTTTAAATTCCCATTACTTTTTGAATGCACCTCGTATATTTTTTTATAAATAATTGGAAAAATAATGTTTACTTTTAGTTTTCAAAACTGCACCCATTCTCTCCCTTCATCCCTCTGAAGACAAATTTATGCGTGCAACATTTCCATTTTTTGCATATATCCTCAAAATGGTGTGGAAATCTGCCATAGTAGATTGTGGTGGAGAAAGTTTACTACAATCCGATCAAAAGGGATAAAACATCAAAACTTTCATATCCAGCCTCCGAGAACCTCCGAGTACTATGCTTCTGCAGAAGATAGAAAGAAGAAAATATTGTATATCCCACAGCACAAGAAAATCCTTTTTCAAATATAATTTAATGCAAAAAAAAAAAAAATATTTTGCTCATGGAAGTGTGTCTGATTTGTATATGCATACCTACTTAGAAAGAAAAACAGACATCAATGGAATCCTTGCAAAGTTTGTCATCCATAAAAGATACCACATATCTCCTTGAACATTTTTCCACAGCCACATTCCCTTACAACCAGACTCTTTCTTTGTCCCCACAGATGTCAATTCCTTGTACACTAATATCCTCCACTGTCAGGGCCTCCGTGTTACAGAACACTTCCTGGAAATGTGGCCCCCCTCCAATCCCTACAACCTCTTCAGCACATCCTTCCTCATCTCCATGGCTCACCTCAGTCTGTCGAAAAACTTTTTCTTCATCAACTCTCAAGTTTGCCAACAGATAGGCAGCACTGCATGACCCCATCTCATGCAAACCTATTCTTGGGCCATCTAGAGCAACAATTCATGAACAATACATCACTCAAACCTCTTGCAAGGTTCAGATACATAGACACATGAAAACCATTTATTAGACTGCCCAAACTCCCTAAACAATAGCTACTCCATCAACTTTGTCTGGGCTTACTCCCAAACATGTCTCCTTTCTTGGTGTTGACATTTCCTTACAGAAACGGGGGTCTACATATTTCTGTTCACATAAAACCTACAAATCTACAATAGTACCTTGGCTTCAACAGTTGCCATCCCTTCCACACCAAATGTTCTGTTCCTTATAGTTTCGCCATTTGTAATGGACACATCAGTTCCCATGAAGAATTTATCACCAGATACATACAAAACCAGTCCCAAACTCTTATCTCCAACTGTTGCTTAACTAATCTGGTACAAAAACGAAACACTTGTGCTACAATCTGTCCCTTCAAACAGCTACTCCAATGTAGTATCTTTTACAACAGTTTTCATCATCTAGTTCTCCTTTGTCATGACTTCCTACACCACTTTCTCAAAATGTGCAGCATTTTCCTTTTCATAGTGTGGAAAGCAATATATACTATCAAGGGGAGGTTTTCAGTGTGAGAATCACAATTGTAGAATGAACAAGTCAGGTAAATAGTATGTCACCTCTAGTTTCTAGCCCTACAGCAGTTGTGCCCGGTGGGTCTCTGTTTAAGAGAAATTGGGGGTTAAAAAGTGTAAAAATTGTGCGTAAATGATGTTTACCTGTACGGAAGACCATTTGTTTACAATGTCAGTTTAGCCGTGCTTGTTAAGGCGGTGTGATCAGATGTGATGGGTCTGAAGTTCGATCCCACCACCCATGAAAATTTTGTATTATCTGTATTTATACAGAATTTATTATTGATTTAGGAAAGCAGGTTTCATTAACCTCTGTAAATTCCGGCCTTTCATTCGTTAATTTTGAAACATACCAGGAATATTCTATCAAGTCATAAAATACAGATGCTCACAAAATGTGGTGAATAAGTGAATGTATCTTAACAGCATCTTCATGAGAATATATTGCACGATTATCTTGCAACAGTTCCGGTGCTTTGTGAAGCCTTTTTATTATATTTTTACCTGACGATAGAAATACACATCACATAGCTGGCATAAATGTGTACATTTCAGTGGTATCATCCTAATATTTGTGTATTTGTTGAAGGGAAATAAAAATTTTGTAGAATTTGTTTCAAAACAAATTTTTAATGCTACAAGATCGAATAGCAATAAAAAAAAAATACAAATAGGAAAAAAAATTGCGGGTGATGGGATCGAACTCCGGACCCATCGCACTTGATTACACCACCTTAACAAGCACAGCTAAACTGATAACATAAACAAATGGTCTTCTGTACAGATATAAATCATTTACACACAATTTTTATACTTTTTAACCTCCGATTTCTCTTAAATGTAAGCCCACCAGGCAGAACTGCTTTCGGGCGAGAAACCAGAGGTGACGTACTATTTACCAGACTAGTTCGTTCTGCGATCGCAATTTCCACACTGAAAACTTCTCCTAGTTTGGGTGCATGGCAGTGCAGCCGAGTCAACTGCGGCACTGCCTACCCTTTTCTTGAAGCAATTCGGACCATTTTTGGAACCTCAATTTCTTCGGTCGTATTCATGTTACATGTCTCAAATTTCCGTTATGCATAGATAACACCAATCTTAGTAAACATACTAAATTTTATTTTGTTACTGTTCTTAGTTCGGATGTTATTCGGATACAAACTTCAGCGATTTTGTCACTCACTGACTGATTGATGATCATCAAAACTAAAAGGCACTTCCTTTAGCCATAGAAAGCAGAAATTTGGTACACACATAAAATTTTATCCACATGTTATAAGAAAAGACTGAAAGTCATAAATTTCCATATACCTACCACTAACGTGAAATTGCTTACTACACTATTAACTATATATACTTCAGTTTTTCATTGTGGAGTGAGCTTACTACGTTTAACTAATGTGTTAAATGTTACTTCTTTCCTTTTATTACTTTGGAAGTTATAGAAAACCAAAATTTTATATTGGCACGACACCCCGACATCAAAATTCCACTGTAGTTCCAGAAATCCTAGAAACAAGTAATTTGGTACACATATATGGTTTCATCCCTAAAACATAAGAAAAATATAATATTGGAGTTTTCCCCCATATTTATTTAATTAAAATCCCAAAGATGAAAAATTCTGGCACATATTTGCGGCTTAATTGCTTTGCTCTGGATGTAGATATAAACCTCATATTTCTATGTGATTACGAAAGCTTCCGCGGTCACTGTATGTAATATCTTGGTTCTCCGGGTGGAGCCGCGTCGATTTGTTAAAACCTAACGTTTCTGCCATCTTGCTGTGGCTTTCATCAGAGGACTGCTTGTAAGTTTGCCGCTATCGCCTTATATAGTAGCAGCGCTAACCGCCGCGGTGACGTCACCACGCCTAGTGTAGGCGGTAGGAAGGGGGCCGTTCAACTTGGGTTTTTTTGAGCAAGTATGACCAAATATGGTCAAGTTGTAAACCATTGTCGGCATTAATGTTGTTGGGCTGTTTTTGTATTTCTAGCGCTTCTCTTATGCACCTAGGCCACCATCTGCTTTCAGTGGCTATAACGCTGGTCTTATCGAATAAAATTGAATGGCCGCTATCGGCTGAATGTAGAACTACAGCGGACTTGCTTGCGTCATTATTTTTAAAATGCCTGATGTGTTCATTGAGCCTCTCCTTAACAGTGCGTCCGGTTTCCCCAATGTAAACCTTGCCGCAGCTACAAGGAATTTCATATACTCCTGGTGTTTGCAAATGTTCTCTCTTGTCTTTAACGCTGGTCAGGATGCTGGATAATTTCCTGGAGGCTTTGTATACGGGACGGATATTCTTCTTTTTAAGTAGCCGACCAATTTTATCCGTAACTCCTTGGATGTATGGCAGAACGGCCACTGCCTTGTCAGGTGGTTTGTTGTTTTCCGCCGATGATGCTGCAGTGCGAGACAAAGTAGAGCGATCCAGGCATGCCAAGGCTTTATTACAGACAGCCACGCTATATCCATTGGCTAGAAATGTCTCCTTTAAACTTCTCTTTTCAGTGGCCATACTCTCTTCATCACATACCACGGATGCGCGGAGTGTTAATGTTTTTAAAATTCCACTTTTGATCGCTGGATGATGGTGAGAGTCGGCGTGGAGGTACCGATTAGTATGCGTTGGTTTTCGGTAAACTCGGTGGCCCAAGGAGCCATCATCATTACTTGTAACTAAAACATCCAGGAACGGGAGTTTGTTGTCGCTTTCAATCTCCATTGTGAACTTGATCTTGTCATGGGCTCTGTTTAAATGATCGAAGAAGACATGAAGCGCTTCTATTCCATGGGGCCAGACAACAAATGTGTCATCCACAAATCTCACCCACAGCGACGGTTTCAGGGGGGCGTTCTGGATAACTTCATCTTCGAAGGTTTCCATATATAAGTTGGCGACTACTGGAGACAGTGGGCTTCCCATGGCGGCTCCTTCCTTCTGTTGGTAGAATTGATTCTTGTACTGGAAGAAGGTAGTTTTCAGGCAGAACTCCGTAAGCGAAGCCCATTCCAGTGGCAAGTTGAGCGATTCTAATCGCTCTCTGATTATATTAATGACCTCGTTTACTGGCACATTTGTAAAAAGAGACGTGACGTCGAAGCTGACAAGAATTTCATTTTCTTCTAGTCGTCTGTTCCTGATGATTTCAATGAAGTGGGAGGAATTTTTGATGGTGGAGGAAGAGTTCTTTAAGATCTTCAACTTTTCTGCTAAGTATCTGGCCAATGGATGTGTAGGAGATTGGAGAGCGCTGACGATAGGTCTCAGAGGTACACCATCTTTGTGGATTTTTGGAAGGCCATAAAATCTAGGAGGGAGATTGTTGGAAGTAGTTAATCTTCTCTTCGCCTCGGGTTCAATTCATGTTGCTTCGCGTATTTTGGTGGCTACGAGGCGTCTAATCTTTTGTAGGGGGTTGATTCTTAATTTCTCATACGTCTCGTCTTGCAAAAGCGTCTCCACCTTCCGATGGTATTCGTCAGAATACATGACGACAGAAGCGTTGCCTTTGTCAGCAGGTAAAATAACTATATCATCCCTCTCTTTTAACTGCCGCAGGGCAATACGTTCTTCTCTAGTGATGTTCGGTGCAGGTGGCCTTGCAGTTGATAAAATCATCGCCGTGGTGCTTCGAATCTCGTATGCATCGTCCGCAGTTAGGCAGGAGACAGAGGACTCCACTGCAGCAATGACCTCGTCCGTCGGTATTTTGGCCGGTGTTATAGCGAAGTTTAGTCCTCTAGCGAGAACTGAACTGGTAGCGGCGTCTAATTCTTCCTCAGTGAAATTGACTACACACCGCTCTGAAACATTTGCTTGCTGCTGGGGATGCTGCTGATCTACTAATTTCGAAAATTTCATGATTTGCCTCTTCCTTTGAAAAAACGAGGCATCACTAGAGAAGAACGTATTGCCCTGTGGCAGTTAAAAGAGAGGGATGATATAGTTATTTTACCTGCTGACAAAGGCAACGCTTCTGTTGTCATGTATTCTGACGAATACCATCGGAAGGTGGAGACGCTTTTGCAAGACGAGACGTATGAGAAATTAAGAATCAACCCCCTACAAAAGATTAGATGCCTCGTAGCCACCAAAATACACGAAGCAACATCAATTGAACCTGAGGCGAAGAGAAGATTAACTACTTCCAACAATCTCCCTCTTAGATTTTATGGCCTTCCAAAAATCCACAAAGACGGTGTACCTCTGAGACCTATCGTCAGCGCTCTCCAATCTCCTACGCATCCATTGGCCAGATACTTAGCAAAAAAGTTGAAGATCTTAAAGAACTCTTCCTCCACCATCAAAAATTCCTCCCACTTCATTGAAATCATCAGGAACAGACGACTAGAAGAAAATGAAATTCTTGTCAGCTTCGACGTCACGTCTCTTTTTACAAATGTGCCAGTAAACGAGGTCATTAATATAATCAGAGAGCGATTAGAATCGCTCAACTTGCCACTGGAATGGGCTTCGCTTACGGAGTTCTGCCTGAAAACTACCTTCTTCCAGTACAAGAATCAATTCTACCAACAGAAAGAAGGAGCCGCCATGGGAAGCCCACTGTCTCCAGTAGTCGCCAACTTATATATGGAAACCTTCGAAGATGAAGTTATCCAGAACGCCCCCCTGAAACCGTCGCTGTGGGTGAGATTTGTGGATGACACATTTGTCGTCTGGCCCCATGGAATAGAAGCGCTTCACGTCTTCTTCGATCATTTAAACAGAGCCCATGACAAGATCAAGTTCACAATGGAGATTGAAAGCAACAACAAACTCCCGTTCCTGGATGTTTTAGTTACAAGAAATGATGATGGCTCCTTGGGCCACCGAGTTTACCGAAAACCAACGCATACTAATCGGTACCTCCACGCCGACTCTCACCATCATCCAGCGATCAAAAGTGGAATTTTAAAAACATTAACACTCCGCGCATCCGTGGTATGTGATGAAGAGAGTATGGCCACTGAAAAGAGAAGTTTAAAGGAGACATTTCTAGCCAATGGATATAGCGTGGCTGCCTGTAATAAAGCCTTGGCATGCCTGGATCGCTCCACTTTGTCTCGCACTGCAGCATCATCAGCGGAAAACAACAAACCACCTGACAAGGCAGTGGCCGTTCTGCCATACAGCCGAGGAGTTACGGATAAAATTGGTCGGCTACTTAAAAAGAAGAATATCCGTCCCGTATACAAAGCCTCCAGGAAATTATCCAGCATCCTGACCAGCGTTAAAGACAAGAGAGAACATTTGCAAACACCAGGAGTATATGAAATTCCTTGTAGCTGCAGCAAGGTTTACATTGGGGAAACCGGACGCACTGTTAAGGAGAGGCTCAATGAACACATCAGGCATTTTAAAAATAATGACGCAAGCAAGTCCGCTGTAGTTCTACATTCAGCCGATAGCGGCCATTCAATTTTATTCGATAAGACCAGCGTTATAGCCACTGAAAGCAGATGGTGGCCTAGGCGCATAAGAGAAGCGCTAGAAATACAAAAACAGCCCAACAACATTAATGCCGACAATGGTTTACAACTTGACCATATTTGGTCATACTTGCTCAAAAAAACCCAAGTTGAACGGCCCCCTTCCTACCGCCTACACTAGGCGTGGTGACGTCACCGCGGCGGTTAGCGCTGCTACTATATAAGGTGATAGCGGCAAACTTACAAGCAGTCCTCTGATGAAAGCCACAGGAAGATGGCAGAAACGTTAGGTTTTAACAAATCGACGCGGCTCCACCCGGAGAACCAAGATATTACTGATGTTTCTATACTACATAGAGGTGATCAAGTTGAACCAAAGCCTTAAATTTTACTTTGTTCCTATGCTTAGTTTGGAAGTTACTAGTAATTTTGTGTATGGTGGTAGTGAAACCAACGGCAATTGCTCAGCTACGACACACAGCCATTGTTTTCAGAGAGTGGGACATTGTTGGTAACGTATATTAATGTCTTAAATTCTGAAATCTTCTTATTCACCAATTTCCAAATGGAGTCATTACATTTGAGCAGCAATTCAGAATAAGTGATAAACTTACAAAAAGAAACGAGATTCCATAAAAACAGGCCAAGTCTCGTGTTCATGTAGTGACAAAAAGTTATGAGATCTTCTTCTGAGCCAATTCTATGCTTTACAGTGTTCAGTTCACTTTGTGAAACAGAATGGTTTCTCTCGGTATCATAGATCATTTATTTTGGATAAATCTGATGACTTGGCCATTATGCACGCCATGTTTTAGTTAACCTATATAAATACCTTAAATGTATTTGATATAAATAGATAAAAGCCAAGATTTCCCTTGCTCTTTTTCGAATTTGACAAGTATTTATTATGCTTGCAATTTCAGTAAAAATTATGACGTGCATAATGGCCAAGTCATCAGATTTTTTTATCCTAAATAAACGATCTATGACACCGAGAGAAACCATTCTGTTACACAAAGTGAACCGAATAGACACTGTAAAGTGTAGACTTGCCTCAGAAGAAGATCTCATAACTTCTTGTCACTACATGAACACAAGACTTTGCCTATTTTTACAAGAATTGTTTTTGTGGGATAAACGAAAATAACCAAATGTATCTTATAAAATCTCAGTACAACCAATGTTATAAAAATTTTGGAGATTTAAACAAGAGAAGAATTCAATGTTTCTGGATGATCAGCATTCAGAAATCGATCGCACAGTCAAAAAGTAGCAACTTTATATTGCTGGCCTGAAAAGTGCTTAGCCTCAACTAGAAATGGCGATGCTATCAGAAAACTAAGAAATGAATTTTTATAAAAACTTGGCAATAGTCATTCTCTATAAACAAAAAAGTTTCTTAATATAAAGTGTAAATTTTTTTATTGTGAGAATTAAAATATAATATACATCACTTAAAAAAACTTAACTTAGTCCACAACCCGAAGGTTGGTTGGATCCTCCTGAAGGAGGCATACTAAGCCATTGTGTCAGAGGTAGGACGGCCAGTTCCTTTCGTCTGGGACCTACAGTTTAAAGTGGAATCCGAGCCACGGAACGTCCTCATATGATCAAACACAACTCTAAAAATTCCTACGCTTGCCGGGATTCGAACCTGGGACCTGAGCAGCGAATGTTTTGAGAGCTAGCGCCTTGACCACTGAGCTACCAGAACGCTCTACACTATGCTACATCACTATCTATCATCAAAGGCAAGCATTTTAAACCTCCCATGATTTTTTTAAAATATTAAATCAAACAATCATTTATTGTTGGACTATATAGAGAGCCCCCTTCCCTCCCCCTTTTTTCTTGTGCTTCCATCTATCTATATTTGGCCTCATTCCTGTTCACTGAGTGATTATTAACTTAGTCTATCCATATTGGTCTGCTCATTTATAGTTCCCCTTTCATTGTCACCTGCCAGCTGGCTTTTCTGTTTTTTCCATTGTAACACCAACACTCCATATGACTTGGCAGCTTCCTCTTGGTCACAAATTTACTCTCTTAGGCTGTTCACTCTAAATTTCCCTATATCTCCATTCCTTAAACTGTCTCTCAGGCACGGCGCAAATTGAGACGCGTATAGTGTGTGTGTGTGACGTGACGCAGCACAGTGCGTTTTTTTTTTTTTTTTTTTTTTGTAAACTGCGGCATCAAATACAACAGCGCACACTGGGAACATGATGCTACGTGGTGTGATTCATGTCTGATCACAGTGGCGCGGCACTAAGGTCGAGGCACAGTTTCTCGCACCACGTTTATGAACGTGTGGTATCGTTAACCCTCTATCTGTTCCTTTTTAAAAGATAAAGTTGATAGACAGGGATGTAGCACAAAGAGCTTTATTGTACAAGTAAATTTTACTAAGACAAAACTGAAGAATCGGACTTGGGGTGTCACTGCAAATAATTGTAATCTGAAGGATGATTAGTATTACCCAAATTTCCTAAAATATCAATTTCACAATTTTTTGTTAATTCGTATCATACATACTAAGGAAAGGATTTGTCGAATTGGTACATCAAAAAGTAACGTTCGCTCCAACATGACCCCACATAACCTATAGAATGTAAAACTAACACAAATGAAGTGTGGTATGCTGTCACTATTTTCCAATCATAACGGATTGACCTTGCCACTATACTGCTACTCAGTTGTGGAAATACTCAGTGAAGTTCTTCCTCACTTTGCAAACAGCTGATGAAGTTTCTTGTTCATGCAGTGAATGAGTTTGCTGCAACAGTTTGGTATCGTTCACATCTTCTGCTACCACTACTAACTTGGAAACCATCAGACATGTTAAGAACATATTTCGATCACCCGAATATATGTTGAAAGGATTTACTCCATATATCTGTATTACAATCATTTCTTCAAAATGAGCCCTAGTTATGATAAAAATATTGTTAGCCTCAGATTGAAAACTTTGTTGTGGCCTATGTGGTAAGGTGCCTGTTTCCCCGTTTTGTGAACCCAGGTTCAAATCCCCATATTGCCAAATATTTTTATTTCTTTTTTATATTCAAAAATCATTGAGCCTTGATTTTATTTTAAATTCATTTACATATTTTTATTATGTGAAATAATGTTTAAAGCATAAAATGTTACACAATATAGTCTCAACCTTTTTTTTTTTTTTTTTTTAGAAAATCATCCTTTTATTGTTTATTGTTAATAAGTTTATTTTTAATGTGTTTTCTAATGAAACAGGTATGTTACATCTTCATCTTTTCTATACTTGTATCTCTTCAGTCAATATTTTAAAGTAGTTGTTCAAAATGGGAGCTGATTTTACAATATCTTTCACCGTGTCCACTTTACTATCAAATGGTTTCCTGAACACACGAAACCATGAAGACAGTATACCGAAGGCGCATTCTGTGGTTTGTCAAGCTCGAAAAATTCGGGCGTTAAAAACTTGGTGTTCATAACTTCCAGTTACATTCCTCCTTGTATATGGTTCCATTACATTTTCTGTTAAAAGAAAGACCTTGTCTCCCAAAAAAACGTGAGGCATCGGCTCGGC
This sequence comes from Vandiemenella viatica, assembly GCA_031002005.1. Taxonomy (NCBI): domain Eukaryota; kingdom Metazoa; phylum Arthropoda; class Insecta; order Orthoptera; family Morabidae; genus Vandiemenella; species Vandiemenella viatica. Next base: position 75,626,710 of record JARYHS010012519.1, read on the forward strand.
AATTGTAAGTATACTTTAAAAGGACAGTAGTAGTAACACGTGTTTCATTATTTTCATACCTGATGCACTACTAGCAAATATATTTCCATTGATGAATTTGCCCATAAATCCAATATCAACTGTGATGAATTTTTAACCCGCATCCGCTTTTCCTTTTAGATAAAATATGTTCGTTAGGTTATTTAAATTTCTTATTCAGCAAGGAATAAAGCAAAACTCCTTGTTCGGCATCATCTGATTCTAAATAATGACAAATGTTAATAATAACAAATGTTTTCTTCGCGTGTCGTATATTTTTAGACGCGCATGGTATGTGCGCACTTGGTAACTGTGTCTCAATAAGCGGACCACCACGCTACGTATGTCTCATGTGCGCCTCATGCTGCTCGTGTCATGTCATGTCACACGCGCTAAACATGTCTCAATTTGCGCCTTTCATTATTGTTTTCCCATTACACTTTTTAGAATTTCTACAGCCTGTATGCCCCTCTAGCCCATCTTTGTTATAATCCATGTCTCTGTTGCATATGTTACTAATAAGGATTGCAATCCCGCAGTGTTTTCAATTCCGCAGGATTTTTGCGGGATCCAGCGGGATTGGCGCAAATAGTTTTTAAACGCATCTTTTTAAAACATAGTTATTTAAAGTGTTAACAAATTAAATAATAAACATCTATTAATTAGATTAATAAATAAATTTTTACTTTAAATGATAAAAATTAACAGTTAACAATATTTTAATCGGCTAAATGACATTAACAAATTTTAGCCTGTTTTAATAATATTTAGAATATTACATTTAAAAAATAAATCAAAACCAAAATTTCACACATCAAGTAGATGGCGGAGGCATGGTGTTTTTACAACACAATTCGGCGATACACCCGTGCATACTTTATTATGACTTTTGCTGCCTTTAGTCAAAATAATGAGGAGTTGAAAGGACACATGCTATTCACTCAAAAATAATGTATTGTGGTGATTTAACACCCAAGAGGGATTAATCGAAAGCCATAGTGGCACATGTAAGCAGGCGGCTTTCGTCAAAGAACATGTATTTCAAACGCATTGAGGAGGCAGTAGAGACAACAATAAGTCAAAGAATATACTATTGCCTTTTGGTAACTGCTACATAAATAGGGATTCAATTGTTAAAATTACAACAACATTAGTTTTGTATCAACAAATAATAAAATTTTCAGCCGAAAATACAGGAAGTTGTCACAATTACTTTATCTGCAGATAAAGGTGACGTGCGCGGCAGAAAAATTACTAATTGTACTAAATACGCAACATAACTCAAATTATAGAAATGTGTGCTCAAAACAAACGTAAGTTTTAATGAATACGTAAAAGTGAATCTATTTACTTACGAATGATGAAGGTTGACAAAAACAAATGTTTGTTCACACCAGTCAAAATGCCAACTGAAAGGGTACAGGCAAACAATGCAATACATCCGATAGAGACCTAGTGGGACAGCGAGTCAAGCAGACTGACAGATGTATTCGCCGGATTTTGCGGATTGCGGATCCGCATAATTTTTTGCTGGATCCACCAGATAGCCTAATGATTGCGGGATCCGCTTTGCTGGATTGCAATCCCTAGTTACTAAAAATAATTAAAAATGATCATTTTTAGTACTAAAAATTAAAAATTGTCATTTTTCTCTCTCTAAGCACACTTATAACCCACTAGATGTTTAATGTCTAGGCAGAAATTTCCCCCATTTTGTAGCCAGCTGATTATCTAATTCTCCACAATTATTTAAATTTCTACGCAACATTCAGTGGTACTACATCCACCATAATATCCACTTCCAGTATTCTTTTTCGTCCAACCATCAACACCTCACCTTCTCTTTGCTAATGAAAAATTAATGCTTTCTCAACTATCTGATCTTCTTCTCTAAACATCCTTTCACCTTTTCCATCATAAATCTGAAAAAATCATTGTGCTAATGTTACCAATGCAATTTTTCTCCATCTTCCTCATAATGCTCTCCAGTAATGGACTAAAAAAAACTTTTCTGGAACATCACAGTTCCTAGCCTTCCTCTACCTAGAAATAGTATGTGTTTCCTGTCTTCGTCCTCATCCAGCTTTAACGAATTTTGCAAATTTCCTGTATGCATTACATGTATTCAATTTCCAATCCAGATTATACCATGCTTTCTCATGTAAATTTCCTTTTACTGAATCACAAGCCTTCTATGAATTGAATCAAAATATACGGCGGAGAAGTCTTTCACATCCCCTAATTTCTCTTACAGTATCTACCAACAAGATGCAATCTACAACTGTATCCTAATTATATCATTTGATTTTATGGCTTTCCCATCTCTCAAAGCTTCTGTCGTAATTCTGAAACTTTCCCCACACATGTCCAATAGTCTTTCACCTGGCTCTTCCCCCCCTCCCCCCCCCACCCTTCCATAACATAGACTCCTAAAACTTTCTTATTCACATCTCTATCTTTTCTTACTTGTACATTAAAATAACTGATAATTATATTCACGTTGTATAAATTAATTTGTTTGGTAACTTCCTTCTGACCATAAAGCTTGTGGGGCATGTATTAGCATTATGTAAGGTGTTATTTTTTGCCCATTATGTCAGAATTAAGCTCTTGTCATAAATGTATATCACATTTTCAGTTACTTCCTTGATATATTTATCAACGACTTTCAGCACACTGTTCCTTGCTGACTGTTTCATCTCCTGAAGAGCTTTTATCCTTTGCCAAGTTCTCTATCCCTCCATACTAACAATACCATATTGCTCAGTCCAAAAATCTCAATTCTCTTTCAGTTAGATCTACCACTTCTAACCTGTAGTTAGTGTCAAGATATTTAGTATGCCAATTATTCATCCATTTCATTTGCTACAGTTTTTTTTTAAAGCTTTATCACTTTGTTTTAAGAATTTTCATTTATATATAAAAGCAGTAAGAATACACCATATTTTGCTGGTTTTCTAGGCCTACTCTACAGCGACATGAAGGATTCATTCCCTGTTTAGAGTACTGAGGACCAGACTTCAGCCCCATTTTTGTTCACCAATCCAGGTTTGCACTGATGCTGATTACCCAATCTTTCACAACCTACTTGGTTAACAGGGGCGCTATGTGCTAAAGTTGTTATGGAGAGACTGAGATTCTTTTAAAATGAATCCTCATTTAATTGATACTAGGTGCACTGCATTGAAACATCACACCCTCTTATACCAGAAGTGAAATTCCTTCCCCTGCCCCCTTTCCATCCCTCCAGGTCACCACCTAGGGCCTCTTGTGCTTATGTAAAGTAAACCATGAGAAGAGAGAATGTTGCCCTATATTGTGCACTCCAAAAATGCTGAAAAATATAAATAAAGTAGGTTAAATCCAAAGTATTTAAATATGTTGTAATTTTGACAATTAGCTGTGCAGGAAAAGAACCAGTATTTATCTTTAACAGAAGATATAAAACAATTATCCTGTAATATCTGCTATGATCCAACACCAAATCATTTTCTAATATTCAATGAGTAGATCAGAGACTGTGTGCACAATTTTAGTACTGAAGTGAGCTTTATAAGACAGCTCTCACTGCAGTTACTATGAGGTTCTTCAGAGTATTATTTATATGAAGTCTATAGTCTTTTTACTTTTCTTTGAAGTAATGGGGACCAATATCCTTTTTCCCAGTTCTTTCATTATTTAGCTACTAACTTGTAACAGAAAATAAGTTTTCTTTCTTTCTTTCTCTGTGCCAGATGTAATTTATTTTTTTACCTTACAACTTCAATAAGACCCCAAATGAAGAATAAGTAGAAAACTACTGGTTTTTCCTGCATCCTTTCTTCTGCATCAATCATGGCAAACAATATAAATGCTCGTCCAAACACCTGAAAGAAGAATTCCTGTTTACCTCCAAAGGAACATAACAAATTGAGAAAAAAATAGTCTAGATTAAACTTCATACATACCTGCATAAATGGTGCCAGCACACCACCCTTGGTATAACCAAACATTGGATGCATAACTTCCAAAAATTGCATGAGCTGACAAAATTTCATGGCTCCTCCCACAGCTTGATATGTTCCTTCCATAGAATCTAATGAAAAATGTTGTGTAATAAAACATGCGTAACTGGAAATATTATGTCAAAATAATTATTTTATAAGCTTATAGGTAAAATAACCTCAATTCAATTTTCCGGCACTACATTATCAATTCAGAAATTGACGAAGTTAATACAAAAACAAATAAATGCTAGTCAAAACATGGAAAAAGAAGTTAGTGATAAAAATTCCAAGCATGAAGGATTTAGAAAACCAGATAACATTTCCAATGACAGATAATATTGGGAAGACATAGTATAATGTTACATTGTCCCCTTAAATCAGGCTTTTTTAAAAAAATGAACTCTTCTTTGCTTCACTAGGCAAATATTGTAACATTAGATTTTTGACAGTAAATAGTGGGATATGTGGGATGAGAGAAGCTGAGCTACTGAGCTGGGTAATGATAAAGTGAAAGACAGAAAAAGTAATCACAGAAAAACGATTCTTGTAATTGGCCACTGTGCATGCCATGTTTTAGTAAATCTATATAAATACCTTAAATGCACTGCTTTATAATTTAATACATAAGTTAAACTAAGTAAGTTCACTCTACAATTAAAATCTGAGTTATTAGGGTAGAAAGCGATTGGTAATGTTGCTTCCTGGGGGTGGTCTATTTCTTTGCAGCAGTAGCTGTACACACCAACGATATACGATGTAAACAACCAGAGATATAATACATCTAGTTAATCAAGGAAGCAGTGAAAAATTCATTGTACATTTTTCTCCATTGCCGTGTGTGAACTTTCAAGGAAGCCGTGAAAGATTCTCAATTTTTGTCTAAGTCGGTATTATTAGAGGCGGAAAAGGTTGAGGGAGAAGGAGATTATAAACAATTTTAATTTATTTTCGTAGCCGTGACAATATTAGTTAATGTCTGGTATGAGTTTTATTCATAAATGACAAGAGAATTTAGTTTCTCAAATTACCACCAGGTACCTCCGCTGCTGGACTATAGCGGTATATTTGAATCTGAACGAACGCGATAAGGTAGTTTTGACTTTGCTTTTATGTTGCAATTCAGCCTGGACCACATTTAAGACAGGCCACAGTGCATGGCAGAATTGCTACCAATTATTTTTCTCACCCAATACAAGATATCTTGTCCAGGGGGCATTCTGACATAATATTTCTTTCTTTTCATCATTTTGGAAACCTTTTATCTCCCTTCCTACGTATAATGGCTTGCAGTCACTGCTGTCCAGGCCTCACTTCAACATAAAAAACAGTTTACTTTGCTTTTATGTTGCAATTCAGCCTGGACCACATTATGTACTTCTGAAATATACTGTATAGCGAATTTTCTCTGATAATACTGACAGCAATATACAATATTTCCATCAACGTTTTCCGCCTGTAATAATACCGACTTAGACAAAAATTGAGAATACACTATATTTTTCACTGCTTCCTCGATTAAATAGATGTATTATATCTCTGGTTGTTTACATCGTACATCGATCATGTGTACAGCTACTGCTGCAAAAAAATAGACCACCCCCAGGAAGCAACATTACCAAGCGATTTCACGTTAGGGGTAGATAATGTGACAGAACAGGATAATTTCATAAGAAAATCATATTTTTGTGAAATGAAATTAAACAAAAAATCGATATATTTACTCCTCTAGCAAGGAAATGTAAGTTGCCATGGCAATAAAAAAAATCAAGAGATAGCTAGAGGTTTAGCGACGTGTAGATGACTCGGCAGTGAAAAAAGTGTATCAACCAAAGCAACTTGGCTACGGAAGGAAAAGCATTTAACAGTTACGACAAAGATTCGACAAGAAGAATCGCTGGAATTTACGACGACGAGAACGACTGATATAATTATTTTCATCTCTGGCTGTTGGAGCCATGGAGGAAGGAATTATATGGAGGAGAAGTGACGTTAAATCGGTGAAGCAATCACTAAACTCTCCCGCATGGTGGCAGCACCGGCAGCGACCATATGGCGCTTCCCAACAATTAAGGTGTTCACATTGTGGTAGATGCAGTGATTATTTCATTTAGTATTGTGTATAAGTGTTTAAAAATGCCAGCTTGTGTTGCGTACGGTTGCATAAATAGGCCAGACAGGAAAGAACCTGGAATATCATTTCATAAGTAAGTTGAATTGTCATTATCGTTGTTGAAGTGAGCGGTAGACACCGCAAACTTTGCAGCACGTCTATAAATATTTAGTCATAGCTCTCAATGGGATGACTTTGTTCTCAAATTTTTCTTGGTGTAGTGTAGAAAATCAGCAAACTTGCTATTTTTGCACATAATAGACTAGCATTATTTTTTAACGAGTGTTTAAAATGAGATTTAAAGGGGCGTGTTTTACTTCGCGATTAAGTGAATTTACTATTACGATTTCTTTCGTCACGTTGCTGATTATACTGGCAATGGATGATGAAATTAACTGTTATGTGAGAAGCTGTGAATTTTATTAATTTTTTAAATAGCTATTCAGGCCATTGACTTAGGTTATTTTTAAAGCTTCATTTAAGACTTGTTTCTGTTTGTAAATACGTCTATACCTATTTTTACCCATTTTGAAATCTTTCTCATCTATTTATGTCGAAACAGGTTCATGCAGAAATAAAAATGGGCTTCATAAATAAAGAAGTTATTGGCCTTTGAACAAAATCAATTTGGGGAATGTGTTTCTAATTTAGTCTCTTTTTTTTGTACAACATTCTCCCCCCCTCCCCCCCCCCCCTCCCCCGTATCTAAATCTAACTGAGAGATAATTTTTTTACAATTGTCCTAATAAGTAGGGCTGTGAAATTAGACAACACATCTTGATCAAGAGAATGTTCATTAAGGTGACTGAATAAACATTTTATTTCTGGTACCAGCCTACAAAATGTCTGGGTTGCTCATCCCTAGAGTGGGTCCTCTTACTTTTTTTCTGGTCTAGGACACATTTCAGACTAACCACAAGTGGTAGTAATAAAACTGAAATATCCATTCTGCATGTCAACCATGTAATCATTGTGGCTTTGACAGAATTAATTTTTGGTCCAGCCTGCATCCAAACCTAAACCCCTCAATTTGGATGTTGTATATCCCCCAAACTAAGCAAGATATCGAAAACATTTATTCCTTATTATCGAGTTTTTTTCGTCGTGTTACATAAGAATCCATCATTAAATTTGACTTTTGCGAAATTTTTCTTCTGCATTTCAACTCAAGACACCTCACTTTTGAGACAGTATATCTCGAGAACTAGGTGAAATATCGAAAAATTTTACTCTTTATTTTTTATTTGTCTCGTCTTTTTAAATAAAAATTCATCATAAAATTTGACTTTGAATAATTTTTTCTTCTGAATTTCAACCAAAACCATTTCACATTTGAGACAGAATATCTCGAAAACTAAGCAGGATAACAAAAAATTTTATTCTCCATTTTTTATTTGTCTCATCGAGTTACATAATAATCCATCACCAGATTGCGGCGTCACGTTTATCCTAGAGTCCCCTTGAGGTGTTTGTACATATTCCCCGTGTTTGTTGGGAAGCGGTCAAGCCCCCACCACTCCCGCCATGCCCCCCCACTCCTCCGCCGGCCTGCTTCACTCCCATGCGTGGTAAAGGTCTCTTGCGTCGTCTCCATATTATTCCTTCCTCCATGGTTGGAGCATATCTACGACGAACATCTGGTCGCGGATAACAGACACGACGAAGCTACAGTCTTTGGAGTAAACATATGTCTGCTGTCGGCGAGATTTGTTCACGAATCTTTCGTTTAAGTTAAGTATATGTTTATGAGGCGTTACCAGTGGAGCATCCTGACGTAAATGACTATAAAATACCTTCCAAGAGTGAAGCTTTGTAGTTAATTTCATGGTTTCATTTTGAAGTCGGAACTATTTACGAACTTTGGAGTTGAATAGAACTTGTTAAATCATTTCATTTCTTGCTTGTTTGGTAGGTTTTAATTATACTGAACACTCGCGTGCCTTATTCAAACGGTACTATTTATCAAATAGTGGGCAATTTTCTTACTAAGATCGTACTTTCTTCTTGTAATCTTCCTGTTGTAGTTACGAGAAATACTTATTTATTTTTTCGCAGCAACTGTTATCAGTTCCTGAATATTAATCTACCGGTCTCCCGGTTCTTCAACATGGAGAGAGGATTAACTGGTGAATTATCGCCGGTAAAAGAGGTTATCTTACTTACAGAATCCAATCTTACTACTAACACAATGTCAGATATAAACCTTCCCACCAACAGTATTATACTGAATAGCCCGGATAGGGATTCTTTGAACGTGACTCAATTTTCTACATCCACTCCTGTAGAAGATTTTCTGGGGTTTTCTGGTCAATCTCAGCCAAATGAAAGGCTTGAACAAACACCCTGTACCAGCACACATACCACCAAACCTTCCACAGATGAGCTGCTTGTCCTATTAATTGCACAGATAAAGGACCAAACTTCAAAAATGGATAGTTGCAATGCACTGATAAAGGACCTAAAAGACAGTTTCACTACACAGATAAAGGACCTAAAAGACAGTTTCACTACACAGATAAAGGACCTAACGGACAGTCTAACTGCACAGATACAAACTCAAACCACACTTCTTTCGGAATTAAATGACAGCCAAACTTCACAAATTTTGTATGTAGAAAATACCCTTGGAGAAAAAATAAACAGTGGGAAAGAAGTTATTGATAAAAGGCAGACAATTTCAATCACATTGCCTGGTATTGCTCATATTGAGCAACCAACTTCATTACAACTATCTGATGTTCACACTAAGTTTGAGGGAACATTAGGAGATAGTAAACCAATACAAATGACAATTGATACCAAGGACTCCATTTTGCCACTAACAATTAGTACATATAATACAACCACATCATTATCATTCAATACTAGCTACATACCAGAAAATGACACTTCTGAATCGTCAACCCCTATAGTTTCTCAGATAGAAGTAAAGCAAAAAACAATGATTTACTCACAAACCCACTACTTGATCAAGAAAAAAGTGAGAAAGAAAATGATGATGTACTCACAAACCCACTACTTGAACAGGAAAAAAGTGAGAAAGAAAATAATGATGTACTCACCAACCCACTACTTGAACAGGAAAAAAGTTAAATTCAAAACCACTTTTTTAACAAAAAAAAAAAAAAAAAAAAAAAAAAGGGCAGCGAAGCATGTCCAATAGTTTAATGCTATAAAAATAATTTTCAAGGTCCAGGTACCTCTTACTATCAACTATTCCCATCAAGTAATAGTTTTAATATTTATTTTTAATAACCACTTCTTACAAAACGAGGTAAAATATGTTAAAGATTATTCCCAATATTTCCTCTTGGAGTTCTTTTTCGACACTAGGGTATGAAGAATTTAAACTATAATAATAATTTTTTGGTCCAGGCACCTTTTTTCCTTGCAAGTACTGTAACTGCTTCCAGGTATCTACTCTGTTGTTAGAAATGTGTTATGAATTAAGAAGTAAAATATCATATAGAGAGGACAGCACAGTCAAGACTCAGTTCCTGTAAATAAGGCCACTATCTAGGCATTGCCTTTAAATGATACCGAAAGGTTCAGGATTTGGTTAACACAGGCATAGCTGAGGTCCAGGTAGAACCTTCAAATGACTCTGTTGTTACATCTCATAGCCTAGATATGAATATTCAAGATGAAGTAAAGTGGAGAGAAGTTATTACTTATGGGGAGAATATAATGTAATGTACTGAAGAAATAAAATAAAAATGAAGCATGTCCAATAGTTTCATGCTATAGAAATAATTTTTTGGTCCAGGTACCTTTTTCCTTATGGAGTAACTACTTCCAAATAGTTAATCTGTTTTCACAAACGTACACAAATGTGGTTGAAATGGACAGTAGAAATTGTTATATTCATGGGAAAAAATTAATAATTTTTATTTTTGCCCAAAAAGATTGCCTGATCAATAGTTTAAAAGAAATGAAACTACTTAGATCAGAAAGTGTAGCTTTGACCTGGAAAGATGTAGTCAGTTACATTTTATTTTGATGTCATGGTACTGTGATGTTAGGCTAGAATGCTGCATGTATGTATGTTTACATTATTAGATATTTCAAGACAATACCGCGACAGGACTTGCATTTGTGTGGTGTTAAGCTAGAATGCTGTATGTATATATGTTTTCATTAAGACAATACATGTTTTTTTTAGTTCATTTCTGTATATTGTTAGTATTAAGAAGAGAATATTTTGTAAAATGTTTTGTAAAAAATTCTAATAGGAACAGAGGAAAGAGTATCGCTGGATGCAAGGTTATTTTCTTAAGTTTACCAATGTCTTTTAAGCAAAGACATGGTGAACTTGAGGAGGCATGTGACAGAACAGGATAATTTCATAAGAAAATCATATTTTTGTGAAATGAAATTAAACAAAAATGATATATTTACTCCTTTAGCAAGGAAATGTAAGTTGCCATGGCAATAAAAAAAATCAAGAGATAGCTAGAGGTTTAGCGACGTACAGGCCGAACGGTTGCTTTGTTACGAGTTCACTGCTGAAGAACCTTGCATTCTTCGGATACTTTAAGACCGATGTAGTTCCTAGAAGAATAAGAATTGGGAACAATAAATGTCAATCATAATAAATAACCAAGAAGATTTATTTATAATTATAACGTCAGGAGCGCGACAATAAGCGGAAGATATAAGGAAATTTACGAGTTTCAGACTTTTTTATAATATGTGGGTAAAATTTTGATGATCATCAGTGAGTGAGTGAGTAAGAAAATTTGCATATTAATCCAAAGTAAGAACAGTAATAAAATTAAACTACGTATGTTTGCTAAGATTGCTGATATCTATACCTAACAGAAATTTGAGACATGCAGCATCAATATAACCTAAGAAATTGAAGTGCCATAATGGTCCAAATCACTTTGAGAAAAGGAAAGGCAGTACCACCGTTAACTTGACTTGACGGGTGCACTGCTGAGCACCCAGATTATGGAAATGTGTAAATAAACTTCTGTACAGACAAAATAACAGTTCACATTAAACTGTGCAGTCGTGATTGTAGATGAAAAACTGTAAAATGGTATGGAAATATCATTGATCTAATTTTGTCTTTCCTTTTGAAACTAAGAAAAAAGGAAGCAGCTTCTAGGCGATATAAATAATAAAGGAAAGAGAAATTAATCCATCACATACCAAAGTTGATAGCTGCAACGAGAGAAAAAGTGGTAGGATCGGAATACGTAGTGGTGGGTGGAAGCATGCTGCAGGTTTTACAGTGAGGTCTAATATTGATCTTTTATATGCAACATAAGGTTTGTCATAGTGGAAGAAAAAGTTAGTTGCATGCCACACATGAAGTTTTTTTCTCAGTTGTGGCAGTTTGTTTGTTTGTTTGTTTTTTTTTTTTTTAACTTCCAAATAAATTCTTTGCTTTGTTGTTTGAACTTGATGCACAAATATTGACAAAGTTCTGCAAGTTTTATCTTTCAAATTTAATAATTTTGAGCTATATTATAGATTAATGAATTTCTTTTATCAAATGAAAACACTATGTATAATTATTAAAAGCAGAGAGGGACATGCGAGTGTACAATCACTTTAACAGGAATGAAGTAAATGAGTATGGTTTTCAACTTTGATGTATCTTGTTTTTTTATGTATGAGAGGTAAGAGTTTTCCACTGATGAGATCAGTGAATTCTTTTTGGATTGTAAACAATAGCACTAAGATTCATCATCTGTTATGACCTAAGGAAATAAATCAGTATCAGCCCACAAATGTTTTGTCAGACCAAGGCATGCTGCTGAGATGTAAATTTTGTTGCAACTCCATTCATGTCAAAATACTTTGTTAAAATTTGTTGACATGAACTCCACAAAATCCCAGTCAACCCCTGGAGATCAGCAATGTTCTGATAGTGATTTTCCAGAACAACTTAAAGAATCAAATCACATTTTCATCACTTTGAGCAGTTGTAGATCAAGTGAGATTTAATCTTTATTGGAAAGTAGAACTATTTGCAAACTGTTGTTTTACTCATGACAGCTTTGTAAGCTGTGTGTATCAAAACACGCATTTTTACAAGATTATTTGGAAAAAGTAAACAGAACTTAACAGCAGCACATTGTTCATCTTAATTAGCAATCATTAACATATAAAAGGAAAATAACAAAACAGTGGAGACATCCTTTAGTACAAGTGCACCATTCTACATAACAATATTCTGTTTTTTTTTTGGGGGGGGGGGGGGGGGGAAGGAACAACCCTGTAATATATAACAAAACCACATTCCTGATTTAGACTAAACACCAACAACTCCCTCCCTCACAAGCAAGACACAGGCCACATTTTACAGTCTTTTTTTTTTTTTTAAAAAAAAGGAAGTCTTAAAAACTGCTGACCTGAAAAATCCCATCTGGCATTTCCGTGAATAGACTAGTTCCTCCTAAAACATATCCGCAAAATGCAAAGCCTTACTTAAACTGTCAAACTCTGTGAACATCATGTTAAATACTGCAACATACACATTGTATCACCTCACCATTATTTGATGGCTTGGCGACAGCCTAATTAGACTTTATATGATTTATACTTTAGCCTTTATGTACTTTCCAGAAGTTGAAGGGAAGAATCTTTACAATTAAAAATGCAAAGAATTGCTGAAAGATAACTTTCATACACACACCTGGTGTGTGAATGCTGATGCTCTGGCATCACAATCTGGAGGATACGGGTTTGAATCTTCATCCAGCCATCCAGATTTGGGTTTTCCTGGCAAATGCCATGGCCGAATTCCTACCCATTCCTTGCACCTTGTCCTTTCCCACCTCTAATGACATTGACATCGTGTAAAGCCATAAACAAAAAAAACTTTCAAACATGTATATTATACAACTGAAAATTTTCCCCCAGTTCTCTAGGGAGAAAAAAAAGGACAATATAAATATAAAAAAACACAAACAAAGTAAAGAAGAGACTATATTCAATACAATTTTCACATTCTAGACCTAAATCGCAATTTTCACCACATGAGACTCACTTGATCAATGTCAACATCCAACACTCATATTCTAAAGTGCATGCGGCACATACTGAATGAATCTGAATGCACTAACTGGGAAGCAAGAGTAGGGGAGCCTTCCTCAAATAGTAGACTAGCTATTACTGATAATTGTTTATTAAGTAAGTCTTCAATGGCAAAGCCCAAAACAAATACCATTTCCAAACATGCATTAAAAAAATGAAGTTAATTGCAAGAAGTCATTCAATATACTCTTTTTAGTGGGGAATAGAGTACCATCAATTGTGGTAAGTGATGGTCCTTATCTATTTCCTAAATTATATCTGTAGTAGTACAGTTATGAGCCAAAATATTATAACCATGCCAACCATGAGATTAGGTACCCTCTAGTGACAGTGCAGGTACACCATGTGCTAAGGAAACTATATAAGTTGAGCATAAATACCTGGTGAGTCATTCTAGTGAAATGGCACATAGTGTGGCAAATGGGTAAACAAACTGACATAATCGACTTTGAAAAAGGGCAGATTGTTATGGCCTGGCACCTGGAAGTAAGCACCTCAGAAATGGTGAGGCTGGGTGGATGTTTGTGTGCTAATGTAATGGAAAGTGGCTGAAGGACAGTGAAACCACAAGAAGCAACAACATAGTGGACATCATCATGTCAAAGAATTTGGAGGCTTGCCCATTCTATAAAGCATGATAGGGGGCAATTGGAGGCAGATTGGATGGCAGAATATAATGCTGTTGCAAACACAAGTTTTTGGAACACACCATTCAGCGCCTATAGTTGAACATGAAGCCCCTGTGTGTTCCCATTTTGATATTGTCAATTATGCTTCTGGTAGGCATAATATTGGACCATGGAAACATGTTGATTGGATAGATGAATCACGGTTTTTGTTCCAACAGGTCGATGGTCATGTCTAAATACACCATCTTCCAGGCAAACAGCTGCTCAAAACATGCACTGCGCCACAAACGCAGGCTGGTGGGGGCAGTATTATACTGTGGGGGAGGGGGGGGGGTTTGCTTGTGCCTGTGTTCTCATGGAAGTAATTGAAGGCACCATAACATATGGAATACTTGAAAATTATTGTGGACCAGCAATCTGCAAACCTTCAAGCTTCACATCTTCCACAGTGGCGATGGAATGTTCCAGCAAGATAACTGTCTGTGTCACAAAGTCAGAAAAGTACAAGTATCTTTCTACTGTGGTTTGATGAGCACGACAGTGCTCACGCTCATGTATTGCCCACCAAACTCACCTGATCTCAACCAGACAGAAAACATCTGTGACACTATCAGACACCAGCTCTGCACCCGTAAACCTCTGGCCTGTAATTTAAGGGAACTGCGTGATCTGTGCATAGACATCTGATAGATAGATATGTTCACTTTGATCCCATGTGAGAATAATCTCGGGGATGTGGAACAGTACATACACTTATTAGTAATGTCAATATTACTATATAATTGATAATATTATTATATATTGACAACAAGTTAGCAACAACCCATTAGTATAACCAATATCTCCTGTAATCTACAAATACAATCCCGAGTTAATTAATACTTATTATGTGGAACAGTGTATACACTTGTTACCAGCATCTAATAACCAGTTATTTTCTTACCAACCAGTTACCATGTAAGGTTTCACTGTAATTTGTTACTACATATTATATTATGTTAGTTGCTATTTATGTGGAACAGTACACACACCTATTAGCAATATCAATTATATTACCAACAACTCATAAGCAGTCAATTACTTAAAAACCTGTTAATATGATAATTTTTCACTGCAGTTTTTGAGTGCATGCTATCCCATGTTAGTTACTATATATGAGTGAAATTTTGTAAACAGTGTAATTAGTTCATTTGTCAAAAGTTTCAACAGAAAGAAAAACCATATATCATTTTAGTAATTGTGGATAATTTTGTCACCTTCCCCTTCCATACACCATATATACTATTTTATCAGTCATTCTCAGTTACCAAATTCCAAGAAGAAAATTCTTTTACAGAGTAAAACGGGTTCTGAAGCAGAAACTCTTTCAGTTTGGACTTAAAGTAGTTGGGTTTTTGTAGATAACATTTAATTTCTGTTGGTAATACATTGAATAAGGAAGCTCCAGTAAATGTTAACCCTTTCTGAACAATTGACAGTGATTTGTAATCCTTGTGAATATTATATTTATTCCTAGTATTATGGCTATGTATGTCAGCATTAAGATTGAAGTGTTCAGGATTTTCTACTACAAATGATAATACAGAGTATACATACTGTGCTGTCATTGTTAGAACACCCAGGTTTTTAAATAGATTTCTGCACGGTGTCTGTGGGCTTGCTCCACAAATAGTTCTTATAGCATGCTTTTGCAATTTAAATACCCTCTGTGCTTGTGACGAGTTTCCCCAGAATGAGATGCCATAAGTGAGCAGGGAATGAAAATATGCAAAATATACTAACTTTCTGGTTTCTATATTGGCTATTCTAGATATTACCCTCAGTGAAAATGTTGCAGAATTCAGTGTGCCAGTTATCTATGGAAACCTACCAAGGATTTGTTGAATCCATGTCACATCAAATCGCTGCTGTACTGCATTCCAAATGTGGACCAACATGCTATTAAGCATGTGGTCATAATGTTTTGGCTCGTCTGTGTATGGAGCATTACACAAAACGTATTGAACAGATTTTGAAATGGCTTTCACAGTTTGAAAACTTGGGACCTGAATTAAAGTCTGAGGTATCTTTTATACCACTATGTGATATGACATCAGGGCAAGAAATTAAAATGTGTTCTTTACTTCATACTTTTTTAAATTTCACCTGCAGTTTCTTAATGTATGTTTATATGGTCTGATAGGTCTTCAGAAAGTACAAAGACAGATGAATAGTATGACATCTCAAGTATCTCATGAAAATGCCATTCATGCCAGTGTCTTAATTTATGAGAAATACAGGGTTAAAATTGTATATGCTGGGTGTATACCAGTAGAAAATCAGTTGAAACAATAATGGCTCAATAAGTATGTGCATTAACACATTGTGTTCTCATGCTATGGGTTTTAACTTCGATCCTTGCTAAAGAATTTAATTTTCTACGTCGAAAAAAATTCACCAAATTAAACTGTGGCTTTTTGATATGACGCATCTGATTTTGCTCTCTGTAATTTGTAAATTATTTTAACTAGCATCAAGGAAACATCTTACATTACATTAGTTTAGACCTTTTCTTTAGTTGGACATATGTCAATGTATCCTTTCTAGCATTTTTGCTCAGATTTGTAAGCATGGATGAAGTTATGGCCAAAACCTGCTCAAAATAAAATGAACGAGACATTTCATAGAGGAAAAGGAACCAAAGCAACAAAGTTACATGCAAACTAAAATTTATAAAAATTATATATAATCAAAATTAATAAGTGAAGTCAGATACCAAATGCAGGTAATCAAATCCAGAATAGAAATATCCATCAGAAATATGAAATAAACAATAAAGTAAAATAATTTCTTACTTCATACTTTGTTAATGTCATCTATAATAAGATAGGACAGCAAAAATAATCCATCACTTACCACAAATGAAGACAGGAGGGCCTGCCCCCCCCCCCCCCCCACACACACACACAGACACACATTCAAATGAATTATTCATTATTCAAATTAACTGTAAATTTGTAAAATTGTGACAGATTTAACATAGGTTGAGGGCAGGGGTATATCTGGTGTCTAGGATGTGTTGATAGGCAAGTTCCCATCGACTGAGCTCCAAAGAGGTAGTTGTGTTTAGAAAAACTTTGGCAGCTCTAATCATAAAAAAAGCTGCTGGAATGGCACTGTAAACTTTTTGCCTGTATCCATTCATCCTTAGAACAGTTGTTGAGTGGTGAGACTGAAGTAGTAAGCAGTGCAGTGAAGACAGGTAATTTTATAAATTAGGCGAGTGTATGTACCTGTGCTACCACTCACTTTTCCCTTTTTCATATGTCACACTTCCTACATGACTGAGTTTATTAACTGAAATATTGGGGATTTTTTTTTGTTTTTTTTTTTGTTCATCTGGCTGTCCTGTCGTCATCTGTGGTAAGTGATAGGTTATTTTCCCTATCCTATATTATTTTTAGTGCTTACCCACAGTTTCACTGTCACATTTATTTAAATGTAGATAGTGTAAAACCTTAAGCTAAGTTATTACCAACAGCATTTTTTTTTCCTAAGAAAGAAAACGGGCTGGTAATAAACTCAAACTACTTACTTGGTCCATCACGATAATATCGAATCCCCATCACTGTCAGGATATACATAAAGCCAACAAACTGTAGTAGATTGTAGAAAGCAAGGTACACTTTCTTTAAATCTTCTGTGGAAAAAAAAATATTAATTAACTTCTCTATCATAATAATAAACATAAAAGCTAATAACTAGATAAATATTAAAGAAATTAAAAGTAGAGAAAATAAAATTAAGATAATGTCTATGGGACGTTATTAGATATCCAATGAAACTATGTTAAAGAATGCCCACAAAAATACCAGTACAATGCTTAGATGAAAAAGAACTGATTTTCTACTAAACAAAAAAAAAAAAAAGAAAACACACCCTTGCTATAAAAATCATAACTTCATTAAATCAGCCTTAAAATAATACAGCAAAAGAGAAGATTCCACAGCTGTTTTCAAATAAACATTGAGATGAGACAGTAACACCAGAAAAATATAGAAGAACACAGGAAAAAATACAATGTATACAGCAGTCTGTTCCTCAACATTATTTGTGTACAGAATTGCAGAGAAAGGATTGTAACTGTCAAAAATTTCAATTTCAAGATGCCTGCAACACATTATCCAATATAGAACCATACAATACTTGCAGATAAGTTTGAGGCATTTGATCCAGCACTAAGATTGCTTGTTAGATAAGGTAGTAATCTTGAGGTGGTGTCTCTGCTACAAGCAAAATGCTAAGAAGAGAAAGTGAAGAAGTGAAAAAGTTCACTCCTTAACAATACACATAGAGGCTAGATTCCACAGTTGTACTAAAACAACCACTGTATTTATAGAGCTCAATAAAGCATATGACACACCTTGGAGGTAGGAATTAATTTCTAAGTTTCGGCGAATCATCTCATGCCAAGAAACTAGTAAACTTTGTTGCTGGTATGCTAAGCATTGCGGGTAATTATGGGCAGCAACAAAAATAGACAAATGAAACTGAGCATCAGGCTCCCACGAGGCTCAGTACTAGTACTCTTGCTCTCTTCAGCTGAAACATTGCTAATATGCCCACAAAGGCATTACTCAAATTTGGACATGCTGATGTCAGAGCACAAGCTACACGACATTTCACAAATGACCTGATAATTATGGCAAACTACTTTCACCAGTGGTTGCTCTTTCCTCAGTTTAATTAAGAGTGATATTACTTTATTTCACCTCAACAATAAATTGGCTAGCATAGAGGAACATATTTCGTCGATAGGGTGTTAAACCATAGCAAATATCTGGTAGTCACTTTGTACATAATCCTTAGCTATGAATATCATATAACAAACATAACTGACACTATGTATGAGGAACAACCTCTGGCATAAGCTACGTGGCAATACTTTTGGATCGTCAGCCTGAATTCTCCTGTTCATCTGCATTTGGCACTGGCTTATTCTGCAGCTAAATTTGTTGCCTTGTATAACTCAATAAAACACATGCAAATAATATTAATACAGAACTAAACAAAACAATGTGGATGATATTTCAAACAATAGAAACTATCGTTCTTCAGGTTTGCAATTCTCAGCCGAATTCCTTTTCTGCAGTTGCAGAGACAACATGTGTTTTACAGTGGTACCTCGACATATGAGTGCCTTGATATACGAGTGTATTGAGATACGAACCGCTGAGCGAACGATATTTTGCTTTGAGATACGAGGAATAAGGGCGGCAATTTAAGTCACGGCGACCTTTTTTTTTTTTTTAGCACTGGGCGGCAACGACAATGCGGTTTGACCAACAATCAGGCCGGCGAGACTTGCGGTCAGGCGGGCAACAATGGGGGTGCCAAATAATGTTCCAAGGGGCAGCAATCTCACAGTTTTTGCCCCGGCTCGACTAGACCTCAGTCTGTGTGCTTGTTTCGCTCGTTTTCGAAGCATTTTTGATAAGCTGGGTTCGTGTTTTTTGTACATTTACAAAACATTATCACATTTATTTTTATAACCATGGGTCCAAAGAAGAAGATGATGTCTATTGAATTAAAGCGTGAAGTCATAGAAAAACATGAGCAAGGTGTGTGAGTAATTGACTTGGCGAGGATGTATAGGCGTAGCACATCAACGATATGTACTGTGCTTAAACAGAAGGAGTTTATAAAGGGTATAACGCCAGCTAAGGGCGTTACAATAATTTCTAAGCTCTGGACCTCTCTCCATGAAAAGATGGAGAAACTACTGATGGTGTTGGTGACAGAGAAGCAGCTTCAAGGGGGAACCTTAACACAAAGCATCATATGTGAGAAGGCACGAGCGATTTACGGTGATTTGCTGAAGCAGATCCCACACGCTTCCACAAACGAGGAATCGAAAGACTCGTTTAAAGCCAGTCGGGGCTGGTTTGACAACTTTAGGAAAAGGACCGGCATTCACTCCGTCGTCAGGCATGGTGAGGCAGCAAGTTCGGATGTGAAGGCAGCCGAGGTTTATATCAAAACGTTTTCCGAACTGATAGAAGCCAAAGGATACATCCCCCAGCAAGTCTTCAACTGTGACGAGACAGGGCTTTTCTGGAAAAGGATGCCGAATAGGATAGGGGATAGAGGAGAAGACGATGCAAGGTCACAAACCCATGAAGGATAGATTAACTCTAACAATTTGTGCCAATGCAAGTGGCGACTGCAAAATCAAGCCTCTGCTAGCATACCATTTGGAAAATCCCAGAGCCTTTAAGTCACATAAGATTTTAAAAGAAAAATTGCAAGTTATGTGGAGGACAAATCCGAAGGCGTGGGTCACCAGGAATTTTTTGTGGAGTGGATAAACCTGGTGTTTGGCCCTTCTGTTAAAAAATATCTACAGGAAAACAACCTACCCATGCAAGCTCTTCTCGTCCTCGACAATGCCCCTGTTCACCCACCAAATCTCGAAGATGATTTACTCGAAGAGTTCAAGTTTATAAAGGTTCTCTACCTACCACCCAACACCATTCCTATCCTGCAGCCCATGGATCAGCAGGTGATTTCTAATTTTAAGAAGTTGTACACCAAACACATTTTTCGGTGCTGCTTTGAGGTGACAGAGAACACAAATCTTAAGCTTCGAGAGTTCTGGAAGGACCACTTTAACATTGTGATATGCCTAAGATGTATTGATCAGGCCTGGCTGGGTGTTACAACGAGGACCTTAACCTCTGCGTGGAAGCTGTGGCCTGAGGCTGTAGCTGAAAGGGCCTTTGAAGGATTGGAACCCGAAGTATCAGTGGTAGAGGAGATTGTTTCTCTGGGAAAATCCATGGGTCTGGAGGTGGATGAGAGAGATGTGAATGAATTCGTCGAGGAACAATCTCAGGAGCTGACAATGGAGGAGTTACACAATCTACATTCGCAGCAGCATACGGTGGTTCAACGAAAAATTAGTTTTGAAGAGGAGCCAGAGATGGAGGAGGTTATCTCTACAAGAGATATAAAGGAGATCTTGGGAATGTGGGAGAAAGTTGTAGAGTTCATGGATAAAAATCACCCCGAAAAAGTTGCAACTGGTCGTGCATCGGAGTTGTTAAACGAAACTTGCCTAACTCATTTCCGCAATATCCTGAAAGGGAGGAAGAAACAAACCTCTTTGGACAGTTTTTTTAAACGATCTGCAGGTGAAAATAAGCAAAGTGTGACCAAAAAGCGAAGACCAGTGACGAAAATTAAGCGCTTCCGTAAGCACTTCACTTTTTCTTTTATTATGTTTTTATAGAATATGTATTTGTTATTTATAAATAAAGGTTTCTTCTTATAAATATGTACATTTTTCTTATTCAAAAAACACTTAACAAAAACAACTGAGGTGGTTTTTTGGGAGCTGGAATGGATTAATGGCATTTCAATTATTTTCAATGGGGAAAGTTGCTTTCAGATACGAGCAATTTGACATACGAGCAAGGTTACGGAACGATTAAACTCATATGTCGAGGTCCACTGTATCTGCTTGTAATACTTACTGTGGTTTGCTCCTTACGACTCTCATGCCGATTTGTATTAATGTAATTTTCTAAATAAAATAAAAATAATATTGATGTTTTATGCCTACAAATATCCCACAGAGTCTAAACCAAGACAATAAAAACTGAATGAATGAATCTAGACTGGGAAAATTCCTCAGATCATAATTAATCAACCTCAACTGATACCAGTAATGTGGAAATTTTACATACTTACTTGGGGTTTCTCAGTGATAATCTGCCTACCAACCCTTGTTGAAAGATTGATTAGGCGGATGTAGCAGAGAAGTGATAGAATTAGGTTTCAAAACTTTGGTCAGACCATTGCTTGAATATGGTGGAACTGACATTTTGACTATCAAATACAGGAGGTGTAAAGAAGGGCTGCTGGATTTGTCTCTGGAAATTATCGCAGAACAATCAGTTGCTGACATGATAAAGGAGGTGGAATGGGATTCGTTGGAATAAAGGAGAAGGGTGAAAAGAGTGGTGGCAGTATACAAGGCATATATTGATGATGAGGTGTGGAAAGATATTGGTGGAAGAAATAAGAGGTATATGCAAGGGAAAATATCACTTGTACTTGATTTCAGGCATAATGGCATGTGAGGGTGTTGGTGATTGGAATAAATTACCAAGAGAAATTACAAAATAATTTACCAAAATCACTAAAAGAATTTAAAGATGAAATTTATTTAGGGCAAAAGTAGGTGGGTACAAGAAAGGGGGTTAAATGGGTGTGTAAGGAAATTGTCACTAAAGTGTACACGCTACCACAATTAAATTAAGCTACCAAGGGAAGATTTCAACTATGACAAACCATCCTGTTTCAGCAAAACTAAAGTAAATTTCATAGTACAGTGAAAGAAAGAATTGCCAATGCTTGCAATAAAGGCATAGCTTTTACAATACCACATACACAGCACAACCAGTCATATGCTCAGTAATTGCTGCAATTAAAGCTGTAACATCATTACGACGCCATTCAAGAGAGGCGTCTAGATTAGATATCAGTATTATATGCACATAAGCCAGGAACACATTCTACTTTTGTCAGGATGAACTATGAGGAGTGATCAGAAATTAAGGCTACAAGGCTGATATTATTGTGCATTATAGAGAAATTAGTAGTGATTGGTAATTTTAAGACATGCAATAGGCAACTGTGCAGTGTTTCAGTCACCTGCCACCTACAGTTCTAGTTGTAGATAAATACAAATGGCTACTCGTTTGGAAATCTGGTCTGGCGAAGACATCTGATCAGTTATTCTGTCTCTGTGGGCAAAACATACATAATGATAGATAGTGAAGTCAAGCAGTTGGAGTGCAAGAGAGTAGATTGTCATGCCCTGGGCTACTGCTGAACTGACAACATCCAGGCCAACTGTCTGTTAAACTTCTGCCGACATAACTGTAAGCAATGTCCAGTTCTCATACACCATAGGTCAGAAACTATCTAATGATACATTATTCTACTCAAAGTATCCTTATAAATATAGTGTGTGCATTTTAAAACTTCTGTAGAGGAATCGAGTGAAGTCTAAAAGCTCTTAAAAACATGATTCTTCTTTCTGTGTCACATTGCGATCACGGGCCATATTGATAGGGCCCGGGGGCTGGATGCGGCCCGCAGGCCGTATCTTTGACAATACTGGTCTAAAGTCTCTTTAGAATTTAGAACTTCTAAAGTCTCCCTGGACTTTAGAACTTATACGACAGCATTTAGACCAAGGGATTCCAGACCTATTTGAGGATGTGCTCACATCTACATATTTCATGTACAGTGGGTGGTACTACGAGCAAACTGATGGTGTGGCTATGGGCTAGCCACTTTCTACTGTGGTAGCCAAT
The DNA here is from genome assembly GCA_031002005.1 of Vandiemenella viatica. Lineage (NCBI taxonomy): Eukaryota > Metazoa > Arthropoda > Insecta > Orthoptera > Morabidae > Vandiemenella > Vandiemenella viatica. The sequence goes on from JARYHS010012519.1 coordinate 75,649,868, forward strand.
TTATATATGGATGACTTTGAGAAAAGGGCTCTAGACACTACTCCATTAAAACCAAAATGTTTCTTCCGATACGTGGATGACACGTTTGTAGTTTGGCCACACGGCTCCACAGCTCTCTAAGAATTCTTGGAACATCTGAATTCAATTCATCAAAATATACAATTTACCATGGAGGTTGAGAGAGATGACACGCTGCCGTTCCTGGATGTATTGATTAAACGAAGCCAGATGGTACTTTGACAGATAGCGTTTATAGGAAACCTACGCACACAGACCAGTGTTTGGAGGCTACCAGTTTTCATCACACAGCTCAGCGGAAAACTGTCTTGACAACACTGGTCCACTGTGCGCGAGCCATCTCAGACAGTGACAGACTGCAATAAGAACTAAGGCACCTACCGCAGGTTTTCAGACAGAATGGTTATCCAGAAGAGCAAATTAAACAGGCTCTTCTTCCCCATAAACCGAGACTGACACCTGAACAAGAAGAGTCTCCAAAATCCGTCGCTGTGCTGCCTTATTCCGGGAATACTTCTGGGAAGATCGGAAGGATTCTAGCACGATATGGCATAAGGAGTATTTTCCGTCCACCATCAAAGATACGAGATATGTTACGCATGGTAAAAGACAACCTCGGCCATCGAGTCCGGGGAGTTTATTCAATCCATTGTGTGTGGCAAAGTATACATCAGCCAAACCATAAGAACCATTTAGGAACGCCGCACTGAGCACCAATGATATCTGCGGTTGCTACAATTGGACAAATCTGTGTTAGCCGAACATGCTGTAGAAAACTTCCACAGCATAAACTCGGACCATACTAAAGTTGTCGCTCAGGTATCGTATTTCTGGGATTCAGTAATCAGAGAAGCGCTGGAGATTCTAATAAGTAACAACATCAACAGAGATGGTGGTCTCTTCTTGAGCGTAGCGTGGGAGCCAATCGTCCAAGATTTTAAATTGCAGCGTGTTAGACACAGCCGTTCGGTGGGGACCCCATCTGAGACCGATTGATGTGCTGACGGCACACCGTCCGGACTCTGTCCGAGTGCGGTTGCAGCACCGACCAGTGGGAGAGCAGCGGAAAGCTTCTCCTGCAGCAGGCTACTTATAGGAGCCAGGATTCACACGCGAAGCATTCACTGTCTTGTAACTGTATATGACAGCTAACCTGATGAAGGCAACGGAGGTAGTTACCGAAACGTTGTATAAAGAGATAAATAACTCTGGCGGAAAACCTGAGAAATATTCATTTCAATGACAGTAACTGTTTCTAAAGTTTCTTGGTGCAGTTCCAGGCCCTTTCGAGATATGAATAGGTGCCAGGCATGGAGATGATCTGTCTCCTATTTTATTTAAAATTGTGTTGGAAAAATAATCTGAAAATGCAAAAATTTAATAAAAGAAGAAATATAAGTGAAATATTTAGCCCCAAACAAGGGTCTAAACGTGAAATGTCTTTGCTTTTGCTGATGATCTGCCATTACTAGCAGAAAATAAAGAAAGCTCAAACAATGGTTGAAACATTACAAGATAGTGCAGAAAAAACAGGTCTTATGATCTCATTTGGAAACAGAGAACAGGGTACGAACATAATAATTAAAAACACCTGACAACTAAATTTGATAAAGTTAAGAGAACAATCAAATTTAAATACCTGTGATCCAAACGAATGGGCTTTAGAAGGAAGCGAATAAAGCAAGAGTTAGAAACATGGAACTAGCACACAGGCTAACACAAAATAGATATAAGAAAAACGTGATCTCTTAAAAAGCAAAGATTATACAACAGTACTCAAGGCAGAGGCAGTGTTCAGCTCAGAATGCCTGGTATTGAATAAGAAAATGGAGATTGAGGAGTTAGAGAAAAAAAGAGAGAAAATTACTAAGGAAAATCTCAGGAACTATAAAGGGAAAAGACAGTACTTGGTGGAATAGGAAAAATGAAGATATACATGGGCATGCAGAAAAAAAATTAGTCATGGTGCAGAGCAATAGACTGAAATTTTATGGTGACCTTTTGAGAATGAGGCAGAGTAGCTTAACAAAAAGAATAGTCAGCTAATTCAGTCAGTTAAAGATGACAAAATGGGTTGAAGAGAAGAAAACGAATAGAAAAGTGTGGTATCCAACCAAATGAGATAGAGAATAAATGAGTGTTTCAAACTAAAATTGATAAATTCAAGAGGTTGCATGAAAAATGTATAAAGGCCAAGGCCACCTGATCTAAAGAAAGATGGAGGAAACTTAGTGAATAAATGAAAAAATTCTGAGAAGAGAAAAGGCAACCGGCAAATTGTGTCCCATGGTCCAAAATACGCCAAAATGAAAAGACAAAAAAGAACAATGCTCATAACATTGGATTTGTAATAACACCCCTGGCCTTTTTAGCCTGCAAATGAAGGCCAGTCACACGTATTCAGCATTATGGACACAGTGATAAAAGTAACCTTTTATTAGTATTAGGTTAGTAGGGTAGGTGTAGACCAAGGCGCCGAGACAAAGTGTCGAGTTAGCAACTATGAAGTGACCTGGGTAAGCAGGCTTTTAGATTTTGGGAAGCAGATATTGGGTATAGATTTGCAGTTGTTTGGTAAGAAACGCACTTCTCACTCCCATACCCTACATCTGCTTTCTAAAATCCATAAGCCTGGTAACTATGGATGCCCCCCAGTTGCTGCATATGGTTTGCTGACTGAATGCATCTCTGTCTTGGTGGACCAATATCTGCAATCCATAATAAGTCAGCTCCCCTCCCACATCATAGATGCACAAGACTTCATCCTGTCTCTATTGTGCCCACACCTCTTCCCTCCTGCTTCATCCTGGTATTGACAGATGTTACAACCTTAAATGAACATTATTCAGTATGACAGGCTCAAAATGAGATGTCACCACTTCTAAACAAATAATTTTAATAAGTTCCAACATAATTTAAATTTATTCCATATAACTTGCATACACTTATTAAAACTGAAATAAGTACAACATTTTTCTCTCTTCCTCTCATTCTTTTTCTCTCTCATTTGTAATAAAAACATGGAAAGCAGAGAAAGACAGGAATTCTTCACGGGTCTTCTGCCGGATAAGATCTTTTAAACACGACGTTTCGGCAGTCACCTCCGCTGCCTTCATCTGGTGAGCTGTCATCGCGAAGTAGCTGCCGCGACGGTTCGGCACCGAAGAAAGCAGAGAAATTTTCTGCACCAAGGCATTGAATGTAATAGCCCTGTGTGCAGGAACATTTTCCGCAACCAACAGTTTTCAGGAAACTCATTGTGTGTAACACATTGTGCACAAAAATTAATTTGGCTGCATACTGTTCTAGAGAACATGTAGCAGACAAGAGACTAGCAGTGTGTTTTAAACCAAATTTTATGAGGATAATAGAATTGATGAAAAGTTGTACAAGTGTATGACCAGAGCCAGGTTAGTTAAATATAACTACCAGAGTCCCACAATTTCTCAAGCAAATAAATTTACAAATAAATACCGGTAACAATGGAAGAACTGCTGCGACGCAATATTTATATGGAAAGTATAGATAAAATACACCCAACACTCACCAAAGTTGAAGGGAGGAGGGCAGCATTAACACAAAAAATACACAAATACAGAAAATACAATATTTCGGGTTAAACCCTTTGTCAAGTAAAAAGAAGTAAGTGGCTGAGCTTGCGCAAGTCTTGCTATTGTTTCCTTCAAACCTGCCCAGAAATGAGATTCATCTGCCAAAATCCTCCCTGACCCCACCAGCTTTTTTTTTATCCCCATACAACAGATCCCTGTGCGAGAAGGGCAATATGCACAGGGATCTCGCCAAAACCTTCAGAAGTGGACTTATTCGACATATTTCGTAGCGAAAATAATTTCTGTTAACTTTTCTTAACAGTTAAATACTCTTTAGCTTGATTAGAAATAATTTTTCGTAAAAAGCTATAAGATTCAGATAAGGTTGTCTATCAAACAGAATTTTGCTGCATTCTTTTTCACTAAGAGAAATCAAGGCAAAGATTATTTTTAAGGAATATTTTGTATGCTTGGAAAAATTTAATTTCAAAGATATATCAATTTCAGTGATGTAAAACCATGTGCTCAGATAGGATGAAAGGGCAAAATTTGAAATTACTAATTAACGCCGAGCTATGTCAGATTTTGATACCACAAGTTGTAGTCGGCATCAGCAGGAATATCCTGAATATAAAGTGGGCTAATCATCATATATATTATTTCTATAAGGTATCTTTATGTCACAAGCCTGTATCTCCCTTCATACTTAACCGAAATCAATGAATAGGTGTCATTTTAAAGCTTATGGTCTTCACTTTGGTCACATCATATTTTAAGAAATGAAGTTTTCGGAATTCGACCCTTAAAGGGCAATAGTATGAATATTTCACAATGCGTTTTTTGTGTCACGAGCCATTTATCTCATTTCATATCTAACCGATACAGATAAATGAGGTATCATATTAAAGACTAAGGTCTTCGCCGTGGTAACATTATATTTTAAGAAAGGAATTTTTCGTAATTCAACCCTTAAAGGGCAAAATTTCAATTTTTCTAAAATGCGTTTTTTGTGTCTTGAGCCCTGGATATCTAACCAAAATCGATAAATCAAGTAAGATTATGAGGAGTAATGTCTCAGCTTTAGTGACATCATATTTTAAGAAAGGATGTTTTTGGAATTCAACCCTTAAAGGGAAAAAGTATAAATTTTTCTACAACGCATTTTTGTGTCACGAGCCATTTATCTCCCTTAATATCAAGCTGATATAGATAAATGAGGTATCATATTAAAGACTAAGGTCTCTGCTGTGGTAACATTATATTTTAAGAAAGAAATTTTTCGTAATTTGACCCTTAAACGGCAAAAATGCCAATTTGTCTAAAATGTGTTTTTTGTGTCTCGAGCCATTTATCTCCCTGGATATCTAATCAAAAATCAATAAATCATGTAAAATTATGAGAAGTATTATCTCAGCTTTGGTGACATCATATTTTAAGAAAGAAGTTTATTGGACTTTAACCCTTTATGGGAAAAAGTATAAATGGTTCTGCAACGCATTTTTGGTCACGAGAAATTTATCTCGATTAATATCTAACCGAAATAGATAAATGTGGTATCATTCTAAAAATTAAGGTTTCTGCTGTGGTAACATCACATTTTAAGAACAGATTTTTTCTGAATTGAACTCTTAAAGGGCATAAATATCATTATTTCTAAAATGCGTTGTGTCTCAAGTCATTTCTCCCTTGATAATTAAACAAAATTGATAAGGTCTCAGGTTCCGTTACACCAAATTATAAGAAAGAAATTTTTCAAAATTCTAACCTTAGAGGGAAAAAGTATTAATATTTCTACAAAGTATTTTTCTGTCACGAGCTAATTATTTCCCTTAATACCTAACCGAAATTAATAAATGAAGTATCATTTTAAATATTAAATTATCCGCTTTGGTCACATCATATTTTAAAAAAAAACTTTCTCCAAATTCAACCCCTAAGGGGCAAAAATATTATCATTTCTAGAACTTTCTTTTTTTTTTACTCCACTCGATAACTAAAGGAAATTGATAAATGAGGTATCATTTTAAAGGCCAGGGTGGTTGCTTTGGTCACACCATATTTTATAAAAGAAATGTTTGAATTCGACCCTTAAAGAGCAAAAGTATCAAAATTATTTCTACAGCGAAGGTTTTTAATACAAGACATTTTTCTCCTTCGATACCTAGCCGAACTGGTAAATATATCGTTTTAAAGATTAAGGTCTCCAGTTAGGTAAAATCATAAATTAAGAAAGATTTTTTTGGAATTTGGTGCTTAAAGGGGTAGCGCTTATGAGATCGTTCAGAGCCAAGTCCCTAGATTGCAGCAGCAGATATCGCAGAGATGTCAATAAACTTTTTTTATTCAATAAGTAGCTTTTCGGATATTTTTTTCTG
>JARYHS010012519.1:75656811-76016784 GCA_031002005.1 Vandiemenella viatica
GGCTGGACCTTCACAGAAATTACGTGTTGCAACAAGTTTACAATGTTTCTAAAATGAGTACATGAAAGTTAGATCAACAATCATGTAAGTAAGAAATCTGCTAAAATATTTATTATTATGTCAATTCATACTTAGTACACTACCTGCTTTCCACAGTTCTCAATATTTAATACGCCATTGATCCTGTTATCATTTTTGTCTGGGCTGAATTCCATTCAACACTGTTGGCTTGGTCCCTTTCCAGTGTACAATTTGATGGTCCAGAATCACTGCAGGAGGAGTTTGTGCCATGAAAGGGCAAGTAAATGGGCTTTGTGGCTCCATGGCAAGCAGCATACCTTTGAACATTTCTTCTCAAACTACTTTGATTGGCCACTGCTGCAAATTAAAGTAAATACAATACAATACATTCATTTTCCATTGATCCCAATATAAGAGACTGGCTCTGTGGGATGTGGAAAGTTGTCAATTTACAGATAAACAGTTGCATAACAAAATAATAAGTACACCACTAGATGTACAGTCATAGTATACATGGTACATTAAACACTTCCATTACAAAATAATACATATAGGCTAACAGAAGATGTACAGTCGTAGCATATATGGTACATTAAAAAAATTCCATAACAAACTAAATACATACACCACGAGATGTACAGTCATAGCATACATGGTAAATTAATTATGTGAACTATATTTACACAAGATACTGGCAGTTATTTTGGGTCTACTGGAGATCGCGATTCCGCTACAACAACACATAGTAATATCGTTGGAATACTGATGTAGTCAATCGCAAGACGTATTATTATCAAGCAGTAATTCCGTTGTAATACAGCCTGGACCATTATTTTCAAGCACAAATTATGTTGTAATACAGCCTGGACCAGTATGAAACCGTTAAATGTACATAGGGAATAATTTATAGTGGAGACTTGCGTTTGACCACTGCAGTATTATGATAACTCCTGGCGGAATCGCGATCTCCAGTAATCCCGTTATTTTTTAGATACCTTAGAAATAAATTCTTCGTCAGAGTAGGAGTTGTCAATTAAAAATCCTTTCAATTTTTTCCTGAATTTATTCTTATCATCTACTAGACATTTAGTATGTGTTTGGGAGCATATTGAAGATATGTATCCCTGAATATCAGCCCCTTTTTGAACAAATGACAGTGACTTGTAAGTCTTGTGAAGATCATTTTTACTTCTCATGCCATAATTGTGTATTTTACTATTTGTTTCAAACAAAGTATAATTTGTGACTACAAAGGACATTAATGTGTATATATACTCAGATGCTAATGTTAAAATCCCTAACTTCTTGAACAGCTCTCTACATATAGTTCTATTGCTAACCCCACACAATTCTTATTACACGCTTTTGGGCTCTGAACACTTTGTCTCTATGGGTAGAATTGCTCCAGAATATTATTCCATATGAAAATAGGGAGTTAAAATAAGCAAAATAAACTAGCTGCCTCATACGGAGATTTCCTAAAGCTGAAATTGTACTAATTGCAAACATGGCTGCTCCCAATCGCTTTAGTAAGTCAGAAACATGTACTTTCCAATTTAAATTATGATCAATATACAAACCTAGAAATTTCACTCTCTCAAACTTACATAATGCACATTTAGGCAAATTACAGTAATTAATACTACAAGCTCAATTTAACAAGCTCTTACCTGTGGCTGGCTAATCTTGGAAACAAGCTCCCTGGATTCGTCACACAAGTGATAATGTTCTAAGCTGTAGCTTACTGCAGTAACATGTTTAGATGTTACAGACCACCCAGATCCCGCTGGACATAGATGGCACATAGCCTGATAAATTTCTCTGGATTCTCTACTGAGCGCCATTTTCACCCTATAATCCATATTATTTGCAGTTGCAGCCGAACACAAAGCTTCAATAATCTCATTCGGCACACATCTCATTAAACCCATCTTCGGGAAATTAGTTCACTGCCTCCGGAAGCACTACCTCAAATTGAAATAATGTTTTATTGAGGTTTGGGAGTTGTTCTATCCTCTGTAACCTGTAAATGCAACGCAAAACTTAAAAACAAAAACAGGAATAAAAGACTTTGGCCTAAAATCAGACATTTATAGATTTTTAAAAATGATTTCAAGCGGTTCAAGAAGCGAGTAGAGAAAAACCGACAAGAGGGCTAAGCCATATTTCAAGAGGATCTAGCCATATTTCAAACAAATTTCTACATTTTACATACGTTTAACGGCTTCACATATAGATTTTATGAAATAATATGCATTTTGGAACGTGTGTAGTAAATTATTCGCTTTGATCTTGTGAATTGTCACCTGCTAATCAGTTCTTGTTTCGTGCACTTCAACAGATTACGTGCTCCGTCTTGAAGGAGTAACTCTTTCAGCGTTAAATTCTTATAACCGCACTCCACCACACACAAAAACAAACAGAGACAATGAAAACAAACACATAATGTAATGGCGCTGCAACTCCATGCTCCATGCTCAATACCAAACAGAGAAAGGACTCAAACACAACACATGCAACACTTCAATAGAGAAATTTGTTGAGAAAACTGTAGTTGAAGCCGAATACATCCTGTCTCAAGAACAAAAAACTGAAAGCACATTAAATATAGGCTTAACGCGGGAACTGATTGCTAAAGAATTAAAACAGATCACCACCAAAAATAGTAAAAACAGCAATATAAACAGAGAGACAAAAACACTCAAAGCTATAAAAGAAAAACTTAGTGCTCAAAACACAATAATCACAAAAGCTGACAAGAGTAATGCAGTTGTCTTAATGGACAAAACAGAATATATCAGCAAAACAGAAGAATTCATACAAAAAAATAATATCACACAACTAAAATCAGACCCAACAAACCGATATCAGGCAGAACTAAAGAAATCTCTGAAAAATACAAATTTCACTCTCACAGAACAACATAAACAACACATCACACAGACAAACCCTTCTGCTCCAACACTGAGAAGTCAACCAAAGTTACACAAGCCACAAATTCCAGTAAGACCCATAATTAATTTTAGAAAAGCCCCAACATATCTCTTAGCCAAACACACAAACACACTTCTTAACCAATACTACACATTACAGGAAAACAGAAGTATAAAGAACACAACAGAACTCATCCAGAACATAAAAGACACACACATCCCACACACAGCTACATTAGTATCATTTGATATTGAAAGCATGTATAGTAATATCCCAATAAAAGAAACAATTGAATTAATTCAGTCAAATCTTAAAAATACAAAGCATTACCCAACAGCCACATAGATGAAATCAAAAGCATACTTCAGTTACTAACTTCTCAAAATTATTTCACTTTCAACAACAAATACTACCTACAACATGAAGGTCTTCCTATGGGATCACCAATTTCAGGAACTTTGGCCAACATCTTCATAGACCATATAGAAAATGAGATATGGAAAAACCTGTTACCACAGAAAGGATACAATATTATCTATTGGTGGAGATTTGTTGATGATGTAATATGCCTCATCAATGAAACAGAAGACCGCATAACTGAACTGCACCAAGATATAAACAATATACACAAAAACATCACCTTCACAATAGAAAAGGAAAACCAAGAAAAACTGAATTTCTTAGATCTCACCATAACAAAAGATGCAAACACACACTCATTTCAGATATACAGGAAACCTACAGCAACAGATCAAATAATACACTCCACATCAAACCACCCACAAAACCACAAACAAGCTGCAATACGGTTCATGCTAAACAGATTAAACAGAACACCACTAACAAAGAAAAACTACCAAACAGAACTAAACACAATAAAGGAAATAGCAACAAAAAATGGATATAAATCACAGACAGTAGACACAATAAACAGAAAAATCACAAACAAAATGGGGAAAGAACAGAAAATAACTAACACAACCAAACTTCAGCCACCCAGTACCCAACAGACAAGGACACCCACAATACAGACAATGCAAAACAACTCACAAACCACAATAAACACTGAAAATAAAAGTAAATGGTATTCAATGACATATTCAAACAAATACACCCACAGAATCACAAACATTTTTAAAAAACAAGGCATAAACATTGCTCTACGAACAGACAACTCGATTCAAAAACAGTTAAATACCCACTTAGACACAGACAACTATCAAAACTCAGGCATATACCAACTGACATGTCACAATTGTGATGCAATATACATAGGACAGACAAGAAGACAGTTTAAAACCAGATACAAAGAACACATGAGGGCACTAAAATACAGCAACCACTCCACATTCGCCGAACATCTAATAGAAAACGATCACCTACCAACAGACATTAACAAAGACATGCAAATACTCACAATAAACAATTACAGACACAATACCCTCACTCTACAAGAAAACTACCACATACAAAAGGCAATAAAAAATGACAAACAGGTACTGAATGACCACATTAACTTAACAAACCAAACACTGTTCAAACTGGTAAACATACAATAACCCTACAGTAAAGAAATAAACCTAACAAATACATACAATCACACACTTACATAAAATTAGATATAAAATTTTCCAAGCAATTTCAAATCTGGCGCCGTCAGCGCATCACCGCCTTTGACAGTAAGAAAATAATATGGCCACCAAAAACAAGCGAATTGTAGAAGCGCAATGTTTATATCGTGTACAGAACAGCAAAGACAAATGGCTGTCACGGAAACATGCTTTGGAGAGAAAGCAAAGATGGGTGGTTACTATCCTGAAATCCACTAATGTAAATAGTAAGTGTAAATAATAAGAAAATATATCAATTTAGTGTTATGTCAAATAAGTTTGTAAATAAAATGTAAATGTTAAAATAGATTCGTCGCTGATGATGCCTCGAGGAGAGGCGAAACGCGTACGGCAATAAACCTACATTATACAGTTGTATTGGCGTTATTTTATGAATTAATACCAAAGGAGTTACACGTATCGTCATTGCTACGTCACTTCCGCGTGGCGAGGGAGTGGGAGGCGCGTGGCGAGGGAGTGGGAGGATTCTCGCACGGTTTGGGTGTACCCACAGACGCTTCACTAACAACTACTAACAACTTGTATTGTCTGCATGGAGTATTTCCTTCCTCCATGATTGTCTGTAGCTAACAGTACTTACATATCTGTGGTGGTGTGTATGAACAGGGAATTTTGAAAAAGAATAAGTTTCAGTTGACGACAGAGAAGTTGACGGTTGTCTCTGGTTGACGGTTTGATGCAGTAAAAGAATAGTATCGTGACCTGCAGAATGGCCAGTCATTTAGTTGGTGCTAGTCTTAACATTGGTAATAACATCTGTTTATTTGGGAAATATTTTTGTGTTATATGAATTTAAATGTTTGAATTTTATAATGTTATTTATTACAAGTTTTGTGTTGAGCATTATGTTATGAAGTGTAGAATAGTGGCAAAATGTTAATTACATTGATAGCATGTCACCAAAAAGATTTAGACGAGAAAGTAGTTAATTTTCGCGCCACCACGTGATTATATTATTTACAGCAATTGGGTGCATGATTCAGTGCAGCAATATTACCCTGCAAAGAATTGATTAAATTTTATTGGCGAGATGATGAGTAAGCAATTTTCGTAGGTGGTCTTGCTGCTTGTAGCGGAGGAGAAATATAGACAGGATTTCAGTTTATGGTATGGAAGATACCTAAATATTTGGGGAATACCTTAGCATGTCAAAACATAACTATATGAAGATGGTGCGTTCCTTGTAGTGCTCTGATCAGTTCCATTTTATTTCAACATAGGGATATGAAGACAGAATTGGTGTCTACATTGTGTTAGGGACTGAGACTATGGAGAGATACCAGACAAATTTGAAACCTTTTCCTACTACCTGACCAATGTGTCCAGCCCAGTTCAGTGTATCAAATGTTATGCCAAGGAATTTACATTTCAAGTCATCAACAAGCAAATCTGTTCCCACCTTATAATCAACATTTAGGTTTTTTTTGTTTTGTTTTAAAAAAACTGTATACTTCATAAAATGACTATTCTGTCCACCTCACCCTGTAGCAGTTCAGTATTCTATCTTTTTGATCCTATTATATATCATTGGTAATACGCCTATACTTCGGAACCTACAAAAATTGTCCTATCGGTCTGAAATTTGGTACACACATTCCTTAGGCGATAATATTTGATTAAAAGTGTATAATGCAAATTTGGAATGTGTGTCATCTACAAACAATCTAACTTCTTATGGTAAACCTTCAACACGATCAATCATTAGAATAATGAATATGTCAGCACTATTATTACCATGATACCACAATCTGAATTTGCATTCTTACAGAACTCTACAAAACAAATCAATAATAAAGATTTTTTTTTTCATATCTTGCTTGTACCTCGAGACATCTTCACTGAAAGGTGATGAGTTAGGCTGATATGCAGCTTGGACCAGAATGGAAATTGGCGGTGCCATAGCTTTAAACTTTGCCACACCCTTTTCTTGTGATATTCTTTCATAGAAAAAATGTAGGGCCTGTGACACAATTCAACAGAAATGTTACAATACGGCACAGAATTAATAATACAGAACTACCAACTTCAATGATGATATTTAAGCCAAAGATAGTATAGAAGTAAAAACAAAATGGGTAATATCTAGATCGCGATACCGCTGCAACCACTTACCGCCTCGCGATGTAAACACTTCCGGATGGAGAGAGTATGATGTCACTATTTCCGTGTGTGACGTGTTCAGTGTTTGATCGATTTGAGAATACACGTTAGGCCATAGAACGTAACCAATAGTAATAATAATTTATAAAAACAATATTCCGTGAGTAACCGTTTCCATTTAGGTTGAAACGCAGCCTGGACCATACTAACAGTGATAGATACGATTTGGAAATTGCGTTTCAGCAATATCGTGTGCGGCGGTTACGTTTCACTATGGTCCAGGCTGCATTAAGATGTAAACAGCGATAGATACGACATAGAAATTAGGTATCCGCAATAAAGTGTTCGATAATTACGTTTCAGTGTGGTCCAGTCTGCTTCAAAACCTCATCGCAAATGAATTTATTCCTGTTCTACTGGTGTAAAATTAACGATTTCTCGATATGAGACGTAATAGTGATGGACAACTTTCCGTGGAAGGCCCCGTTGGTTACATTTAAAGCTGCGAGTGGAACGTATACGTCACATTCAGCAATGTAGTGACGTCATACTCTCTCCATCCGGAAGAGTTTACACCCCGAGGCGGAAAGTGATTGTAGCGGTATCGCGATCTAGATATTACCCAACAAAATCTTTTGGTATTTTGCTTAGGTCTTGAAATATCGCAAATCAAAATATTCCTAAAATTGTGCTGTAATTTTACTTCTGGTCCAGACAGCTCTTTCTTTTAACCACATCGCCTTTGATATCTCTAAAATGAAAAGTCCCATTTACTTATGTAAGAATGCATCATCAAATTGTAGCGATGTATCTACTGGAGATTGCGATTCCACTATAACAATCACTAATGATGTCATTATACTGCTGTATGCAGTCACAAGACGTATTACTTTAAAGCAATAATACTGTCGTAATACAGCCTGGGCCATTAATTTCAAACAGAAATAGATTTGAATACAGTCTGGGCAAACATGAAACCTTTAAATGTACTTCCAAAAGTGTTTCTAGCGGTGTCTTGCATTTGACTAGGCCTACTGCAGTATTATGACGCATATTTCTTGTGGAATCAAGGTCTCCAGTTATCCCGTAACAACAATGGAAATTTTCTTCTGGTCCTGACCACATTTTAATCTATCAACATTGTCTTCGACACATGATATGTCTAGAACTAATTGAAATCTTGAAATAGCTCGCCTTCATTCCAAAGGAAAGTCAGTAAAAGAATTAAATGATGAGAAAATGAAGTAACAATGAAAGAAATTGTTTCTGTTCAAGGAAGATGAGAAGAAAGTTTTTTTGGGTAATATCAAGATGGGGATACCGCTGCGGCCTCACGTAGTAAACACACAGATCACATGGTATATATGACATCATTGTGACATATGGTCCAGGCTGCATTACAACATAAGCTCAAAAGATGATTGACGAAATCATATTTTATAAATATGCGTTTCGGTCGTAATGCAGCCTGGACCAAAGTGAAACGTAACCATAACACACGATATTGCTGATATCAAATTTTCAGATCATATCTATAGCTGTTACAGTGTTGGTACGTGCAGACTGAATATGTCTCAATGATGTCATATACACTACGTGATCTATGTGTTTACTACGCTAGGCCGTGACGGTATCCCAACTTGATATTACCCTTTTTTTAAAAATATATTATGGCTATATCTGTAGATTAAAAAAAAAAGCATTCTTGTCTTCCCATCATTGTCATGGTTTGTGTGTATGCACTATTCACTTCAATATTTATAAGATACTGTTATTGTAGTTTCTATATCCTATTTTTCTGGGATTTGAGCATGCTGCTTCTTTTTTAGGTCACTTGTGAAATGCAAAAATGGGATTATCAAAACATACATTTGTAGCAATAGCAAAAACTGTTTCTAGACTGTCCGGGTGGGGCCATGTCATAGTATAAAATTGAGTCATTTTGGCCAACATGCTTTGACCTTCTGTATTTCTGCATTTCACACTGGAATGTGACACAACCCAGACAGTATACCTAGAAACTATTTACTTCAGTGGTGGAAGCCTTTGACGGGAAATAACTATTGTAATTACATGAGCTACCAAATTTCTTAATATTTTCATATAAGCTGGAAAGTTTTAACTTATCAAATAGAGAAGTCTGCAAATTTTTCCCCAACATGAAACCATATCTAGTGAAGATTGTCAATGAACCTTTAACATCATTTCTTACGTCCTCTTAAAAATCCTCTATTAGTTTTTCACTGTCACTATCTTAGGTCTAGCCTTTTGTATGTCCACGTAGAATCTACAGTGAATGTAGGCATTCTAGTATTGTAAGCATGGTGTAAAAGAAAAGTCTTAATGCTTCAATCATCGTGTTTGTTCCAGTTACATTTTCTTTTGGCTTGACCCATTCTCTGTAATTCATTTTGCTAGAACCATGAAATATTACTCAGACTGGATAAAGTTGCAGTTATTCTATCTCATATCTTGTATTTTATGATAAAGTAAAAATGGCCTTTTTCATGTTACTTGTTATCAAAGATGAATTTTAATATAATGTGTAAAATATACCATCACTTACCAAAATTGAAGGTAGCAAGGCAACAGCAATAAAAAATACACAAATCGTGTGTGGTGGCTATATTTTACTTTTCGTTTCTACAGAAATATAATCATGGCATTTCTTCCAGTTAGAGTATAATATGTAATTATTACAGGTAATTTATTCTGAAATTGCTTGTTAAAATAATAAAGTATGGTTTAATAAAAGTTACCAATACAACTGCTGTTGGATATTTATTATTTTAATCTTGGATGTGTTTCAGCTCTTGAGGTATTGTGTTTCTGTAATATGTTTGAATTTTATAAATTTTGTACAAATGGATTTGTTTATTATAATAGTACCTGGGTGTGGGTGACTAATCTTTACTTGATATTTTTATATTTCTGTTCAATAGACAAGATTGTGCGTGAAGTTTTATTAAGTTAAACATTTTTCTTGAAGGCTTCCTACGCATTTTGAAGCACTCTAAACAGAGAGAAACTTAACTAACCTCACTAGCTTACTGATACCCAAAGCTTCTATGAGATGAGGCTAGAGCTGTTTCCAGAATACCGCATACAAGAATTGCTTGTTTTTTTGTAAAAATTTGTTACAAACTTGAAAAGCAAAACTATATCTACAAATGGCAATTCATCCAAATCACCAGAGCCATATTCAAGATGTCCAGTTTACCATGTTATAAATTGCTTATAAAGAAAAATTCTGTTATGTTAAACAAAAGTCATAATGTTAATCACGGATTGATTAACGGTGCAAGATTAGTGGTAATTCACGTAGACGAATACACTCATTCACTCCGATAAAACTATGCTCATACCCTGCATTAACCTCACACCTTCTGATCCAACCATACCTTTCCAAATGATAAGGTAACTATTCCCAATTAAAGTAACCTTTAATAAAGCACAAGGTCAAACTTCAAAGTACAGGATTGTATTCACAAGAACCTGTTTTTCTGTATTGTAATGTGACACAAGTGCAAGGATGGAAACTGCCTTCTCCAGTGGATGTGCTTTTCGGTAAACTGCCTCATTGTAAAACCATCCACTAGCCTAGTGACAGTATGAGCCCCGAATCTGGCGGTGGAGGCAAAGATTTACTTCTGCTTTGAGTGTGAGTGTGAATGTGAGCAGACGGTCTTGCCAGACCACCACCATCTGTGAGTCCGACGTGCGATTCCCGTCACCTTTTCTGATCTTGTCCACCCCTTGGGCAGACTCTCAGAATTTCTTCTCATGTTGATTGGTAGGTCCATGAAACAGATCGGTGTGGTGTCATTCTCTTTTGCTGTGTCGCTGTTATTGATGGCGCGTGTCCTTTGAAAGCTTCTTGCTTCCTGTTAACTTTTCGCAACACTTCCCAATGCTTTGCTGTTGGCCCATTGCATAGCTGTCTCATACTGTCGCCAGCACAGTGGATGGGTTGACGAATGGTTTCAAAATGGTGGCAGTTCACCAAAAAGCACATTCACTGGCTATTGTGAGGCTACTGTTTCCACACACTTGCATCTCATTATGGTATGGACACCTGTACATGGCTTTTTCAAGAGTTAGTATATTCAGTAACATTTGTTTGTGTTAGACATACAGTCAAAAAGTAAATGATCGCATTAAAACTGCTAACATTGTTTTCAAAGAAGTGTTGTAAAGGAAAGAAGTTTGGGAAAAAAATCACAACTGACCAAGGCAATTTCAATTTTTTAAATGTCTACGTTTTAAATTTTTGCAATTAAACTGTATTATTTAGTGATAACTACTTTTTATTATAAAAGTGATGTTTATTACTGCTCTTCAAAATAAAATACATTTAATTAATAAATATACTTTACATTTACCTATTTCCACATCATTATATTACCATTCGGTGACTGGCACACGATACTGTGTGAAATACTTGCACAGGTCAGCTAGTTTACAAGAATTGTTTGTTTAAAGGTTTAGGAGTTCCTTGCTCCAAAGAAAGAGGAACTTAACTAAATCAAGTATGCTTACTGCTACCTGAAACTTGTACAAGAGATGGCATTAGAGCCATTTCCGATATACCAAGACTCTTATTTAAGATAAACTTGAAAAGCAAAACATTATCTAAATATGAAATTTCATTCAAATCGTTAGAGCTGTTTCTGAGATACCAAATATATTTAAAATGCAAACATGATATAAAACACATTGACTCGCTGATATCTTGAAACGCAAAAAGCATCCAACTAAACACAATTTCAAAAAAAGTTGCATTGGTATCTTTTATTAAATAATAATTAATAACTAGCTTCAGAAATAATTGCGATACTTCTTATTACATTTGCCGAATGTTGTTTTTTTCAGGTGGCTGTAAGGTGGGCAGTGGAAAGACTGTGAACTTGAGAGATGCTCAGTCGCCAAATCTCAAAGCAATTCTCAGTAGTTTGGCAGATACTATGTCTCGCAGTGGAATATCAAAAGACAAAGAAGAAACTATAAAAAAACTTATAAAGACAGTTGTGAAGGAGAAAACGGGGTTCTTGCAGAATCACATTTTACTCAGTGCTGTAAAAGATTTCTCTCTTAACAGCAGCTTGCAAACTCCTTTTACTGAGAAGGTTGCACAAATTTTAGCACTGGAAGAAGTGTTGGCTTACAGTAGCTGTAATTGTGATCAGGAGATTCCAACTGAGAGACACAATTTGTTAGGTTTAAAAAGGGAAAATACTGAAACGTTATCTGGAGCTGAAATGATTAATTTTAGAATTGTAGTGTCTGATAAACTTGTTGAGAAATGTGTACAAATCCAAACTCATTTTTACTACACAGGTAAGTGATGAAAATTGATGACAATATTTAAGCCATTTGTCTTATTTGTGTTAAGAAAATGGTGCCATACTTAGTTATGTTGTTAAGATTCAGAAAATACTGGATGGCTACCGGTTTCATCATATGAGCACACAATAAATAGAATTAAGGAAGGACTTGATGAAAGTATTCAGTTTTACAATTCAGCAGTGACTGCGTATTTGAGTGAAGTTAAAGCACTGTTGGATATTTTCGCAAAAAAATCCACAATAATCCATGATGAAATGGACAGAATTAAGAAAACCAGTGAACTGCTACAGCTGAGGGCACGGTAAGCATTGTTTCATTTAAAATTGTTATAAACCCATAACATTATTTTAAAATAGAAACTTAAGTTTAGGTAGTTTAGATGTTATTGATTAACTATGTGACTTGAATCTTAACGTCAGATTAACTGTTCCATGTGCCATGTAAAAAGTTTGATTCTTGGTGGAGATTAGTGATAAATAGTAAGAAAAATACGAGATAATTCAGTTTATAATTCAAAGTATTTTCATTAACCTACCCACATCTGTCTTGCTTTCCAAGATTCCTTGTTTACCTCATTCTGATCATTATCACTAAGTCTGCATCCAATCCAGTTTGTAGAATATAAGCTCCTTCAAACATTTTTAAATCTTTTGTGACTGGTTAAAATTTTGTATGAATAAGCAGAAATGATTTGTGCCATTCTCCTGCTCATCTGAATCTTGCTAAACTTTCCAGTCCAATTATGGCAGGGCCTCTATAGTCTGAACCATATCTAATCCTAATTAACACCTTTCCCCAAGCAACTGCTGTTTCTGTAGCACCACACAGTACTTTCATACATTAAAATATGATAAGTAATAAATGAGTATGACACAGTGGGGGATCTACTAATTATCTGAGCTGGGCAAAAACTTGAGATTGCCGCACCTTCAAACATGAGGGAATTTGAGGTAAATTAGCAAAGGGAACAGAAGATTAGAGCAGTGATCACAGTTAAGGTTTGTTAGGAGGCAAGTACACAGTTTGTAGTGGTAGGCCAGCTCACACTACTGAAGTTCAGAGGAACTTGATAGCGCGAAATATGCATAGTATGCTGTTAAATGAAGTTGTGTGTGCAGTAGCAGGACCGTGAGCAATTGAGTGGATACGACTTGTCTGTGAACATTCATAACATTTATTCTGATTGATAGACAGATGAATCAAGCAGGATGTTCATTAGCAAATTATATTAGAATTTTCGCAGATAACATGGGGTACCCTTTAAGTGTTTTGTTAAGATTCTTAATTATACCACCTATCAAAGTTTATCCCCGAGATAATTGCATGACATTGAATTCTTAAATAGTTCCAGGTGCCATGGAAGATTACTTTAAATTATATGAAACAATGCACTTTCCCTATATTTATAACACCACATTAAAACACAATAAAAATTTAATACTGTACACATTGGGGGAATTGAGGGTCATATATGAAATACCAATAATTTAAAAAGCAACTAACTTGTTGATTAACATTAAACACACAATAAAAAGGGAAATAGTATGAATGGTTCCAAATTAGATAATATAAAAAAGTTGAAAGAAACAGTGATAATTGCAGATTATTTGCAAATGTTATTTGGTTTATCTCGGTTACAAGTTGCAGAGAGTACAATATGTTCTCATCATTGTGACATTAGTCACCCTGGATAGCTTATGGGTTAAATAAATGAACCACTCTGATAAACACTATTAGTCCATATTGTATTTGTGGATGAGATTGTTCTATTTACTTACCAAAATCGTGATGTAGTCAAGTGGTGAAGGTACTATTGTTTGATATAGGGAGGCAGCATATATTGTCCATCCTTGCTTCTACAGTGATAAAGATACCCACATGGTATCCAAAATGTAACACACACCCCACATAAATGCGAGATTTAAAGCCTAACTTCACACGTCAGTCAATGACTAAATAAATGACAAACTTTCACTGACAACTTAATCAGCAAAAAACAAGTGACCGTTTGGATCAATGCCAGCAACAAGTACAAGTGATTATTCCAAGTTACTAAAGCTATGTCCCAGGAAGAAGTTGCCAATATCCCATCTCTATCAGAAGATCAAGCCCAAGGCAATAGTCCAGATAAGAATGATCTTTTTCACACTGTTTTCTATTATGAAAACTATTCTCTTCTCCATTTGTCACTTGCTAATCCCTGCCATGTAGATTTAATCATTAGAAATGTGCGGTGTTGCATTTACAATGTGATTATATTTTATGCTTTTTTTTTATATTGATTTATCTTAACCCTTTAACTGCTACGGTTTGCCCGGCCGAGCTCTCGCTGAGTGATCCTTTGTTTACGCCTAAGCCGTTTACCTGCGCTGGAATGCCGCGTTAGACGGGACTGCTGTGTACTGAATACGTCTGGAGCGTTGTGTCTGACGTTCTTCTGCTGTCACTCTGCGATTTGAAACCGCAGATACAAAATAACTGCTGTTAATATAACATCTAAAGTTTTTCAATTTAAAGCTCCTCTAAAAGTGAATGTCTGCGTAATCTAACATGTCGGTACTTCATATACTAAATAGATATTACAGCAACTGAAATGTTTTTAGTTTGTGAGCGTAGTAATTTATCTGGAGAGATCCTTTCCGAATACCTTTCACAAATTCTGCACAAATTTTCCAGCCTTCTTTATGACCCTGGCTAATATATATATATATTTTTTTTGTATTTCATTTAGTTTTAGAGGCGTATAAATGTAATATAATTATTACTCTGCAGTTAACCATGGTTAGTAATTCTTTTTGTGTGATAAGCCTTGAAAAATGGTACAACACACAGTGATACATTACATGTTCTGCATTGGTTTCTCGACGCACTTTCTGTATCGAACATACAGCGCATTTACGCATTGGCGTGCTCTTCTCTGAATTTGCAATATGAATGAAATTTGGAAAATGTCTCCCAGTAAATCCTTGACGATATTCTTTATCAGAGCGTCTTCCATTGCTAGGTTCGTTTTGTTCTGTGGCATATGCTTCAACAACTTCTCTAAGGGGGCGTCCATAAATTACGTGAGGTGAAATGGGGGGGGGGGCGGCGAAATATTACCAAGGGAGAGAGGGGGTCAACGGAAATCTCGCGTGAAATTTTTTGGACTGTAGAGTTAAAAAAAAAGTCTACAAATGACGTGAAAGTCAATGTATTTCCTCAAAAAGTGCAGCTTTGGAAGGTTGCGACCTAAAAAAAAAAGTCTCAAAAAGTTGCAAGGGCAATTTCTAGGGGGGGGGGCATCTCACGGACCTGATCTTACAAGACGGGGGGGGGGGGGGGGTCAGGAAATTCTGAAAAATACCTCACGAAATTTCAATTTATGGATGCAACAGACGAAACTCTGCAACTGGCATTTTTCGTCCGGTTACTATTCGGTGAAGAGCGTGAGCATTTAAAATGCAGTGTTCGAGAATGTGGAAAAAGAACTTTTTAAACCACTTCATAGTGAAAATATAGTGTGAATTGATTCTCGCGTATCTGTTGGTCTCATCAGCAATAGATATCATATGATATTCCGTTAGAAATATCAGGAAAAATGACAAACTGCTGGAAAGTTAACTTAATCCCCACTTGTGTCCTGCAGCTTAATCGACAAGCACAAGCTGTCAAACGCGTCACTAAAGCATTCTCTTTTTCCACACATTTCGCTCGCACAATCTGTAGCCTCAAACTCTGAAAAATGGTCATTTACCACTAGATGATGTACACAGCTTAGGAAAATTACATCGAGATCCTGTCGAAGGGTTATCACTGTCATCCATATCAAAGTAATCATATTCACTGTCGCTTCTAGTAAGAATCTCCATGATTTCTTCCGCGGTACAAACACGACGGCGTATTCGGGAGGACGATGGTTCGAATCCCCGTCCAGGCATCCAGATTTGGGCTTTCCATGGTTTCCCCAAATCACTCCAGGTGAATGCCGGGATGCTTCCTTCAAAAGGCCATAGCCGAATTCCTTCCCATTCCTTGCCCCCCATTCTTTACCATCTCTAAAGACCTCGCTGTTAAGAGACGTTAAGCAGTTAAAAAAAATGACTATGCCATTTTCTCAGCGAAAACTAAAAGGAAAAGAGCAACACAAAATAGATCGCAGCTGCCAACGCTCAAGGGCCGAATGAGGAAAACAACGAACCACCCTGAGTGGAAATATGGCTTCATAGCCAGGCCGCTAAGAGGCTAGCGTGTTAACACGTCTGGAGCACAGACAGGGCGGCGAGGCGGCGTGTGTATACACGTCTGGAGCACCTGGGCGCAGTAGTAGCCGCGTGCGTTAACACGTCTACAGCAGTCAAAGGGTTAATATGCTCTTGTGCGGCTATAGCAAATAATTAATCTTTTAGCTGTTTTTTCTTCATAATATAAGTCACACTTTTATTATTTAAGTACATCGTTTTAAATACATTATCGGACTTCTTCAATATGCTAGCTCTCCTTAGCCGCTGCTCTAAGCAGTCTCCTAGTATCCGTGTATCTTCTCGTTGCTATGGAAACCTCCTTAAAAGAGTATTAACCGGCCCGTGACATGGAACTCCTACTTCAAGGATGTTGTTATACTATCCGTTATGCTACAGCCCCCCCCCCCCCCCAAGTTTACCATACCATTATAAATGGTCATGGTAAACTTTCCGGTAAATGTTACCTAATTTTTAAGTAAGGAGAGCTTACACTGTACATTTGACTAACAACACTTTTTTTTTTCTTCACATATAACTAGGACTGATGGCTTGATTGACTTTCCTAGTTATGTCTCCATGAACTGCGACTGTTGAAACTGCTTATTGTCTGTAACACACATTTCGACACAGAGTTACTGTCCTTATCACTTAAAAAAACCAAAACTACAATAAAAATATTATACTACAGAATTGTTATTTAATAGCATCATCTTTAGCTGTCATGGCCTCCGCCTGTTTACCAAGCATACCATTCAAATAGTTAAAAAATTCTATTACCTGCCCTTGGTACATTATATTCTTTTGAACAATTTTACTGTTGTATAACCGGCAACATTATTTAAATCACATGTTTGGTCCCTGGACCAGTACAATCAACCCACGCTAATGCGACTGGGACACCATTGTTTCTTGCTAATCTAGCATCACCATCACAGCTTCATTTTTATTTTATTTCTTCAATACATTATATTCTCCCCATAAGTAATAACTTCTCTCCACTTTACTTCATCTTGAATATATTCATATATAGGCTATAAGAGGTACCAACAGAGTCATTTATAGGTTCTACCTGGACCTCAGCTATGTCTGTGTTAACCAAATCCCGAACCTTTCGGTATCATTTAAAGGCAATGCCTAGATAGTGGCCTTATTTACAGGAACTGGGTCTTGACTGTGCTGTTGTACCCTCTCTATATGATATTTTACTTCTTAATTCATTACACATTTATTCTATCATAGTAATATCTTGTTTCTTCTCCACTCATTCTATTCATTCTAATGCTCCGGTATACCTTACAAACTATATATATATATATTTTTAAGAAAGTCCTAATAGACAATAAACTTTTATGTAGTGGTATGCTGTGGTAACAGCCGAAGACTGCACATCTGACCAAGATCGTGAATATTGGTAAATGACAGCTTCCACTTAGTGGTTATAAACCTTTACTATCATTACAGTTGAATTGTGCGCAGCCACAACAATCAGTACTATTTACAAGTGTTTTGTGGCACTGAATAACAATAATATGCTAACTATAACTTAATAATAATAGGAAATTCCAATATGATGGAGTTTATATTTACGCACCTGTGCCTTGCACTAGTTTTAAATCTTTTCATTCACCTTAAACTAATTCATCATTTTCTGAGTTGTAGATTCAATATCCTGATTGAATTTGTACACAGGATGAGGCAGTAAGCATAGCTTACCCCTCTACAAGAAAAGAATACCTTTTTTCTATATTTCCAGTTCACCTTTTCCCAGTTATTCATACAAAACAACTTTCTGTTTACAGTTAATCTTACTTTGACGTGGCAAACCAACTTCAAAAATATATAAAGAACTTTGAAAATGTTCAACACCATTATTCTTTAACTGCTTTGATTCATAATCACGAACATAATTCTCCCCAACAATGGAAAAAATGTCACAGTTTACATCCTTCACAATCATCAAACTACCTAATCCATCTACCTTCATTAAAGTCTCTTCCATCTCTTTTACCTGATCAGTCACCTGTTCCTTTAATGTCTCTGATGAACCAATTCCATTAGAATGGAGAACGCAAGTCATAATTCCCGTGCTAAAACAGAACAAAGACCCCCTGGCAGCGACTTCCTATAGACCTATATCACTTATGTCCTGCGTAGGAAAAACGCTAGAGCGACTAGTAAAAAATAGATTAGAATGGTGGGTGGAAGCGAAGAACTTGATACCTAACTCCCAAACCGGATTCAGAAAAGGGAAAAACACAACAGACAACCTCGCTATATTGACCTCAGACATCAACCTCACATTTCTTAATAAACAATACCTCGGAGCAATCTTCCTAGACATACAATCCGCATACGATAAAGTTAACATATCCATCCTCATGCATAAACTGCAAATGCTAGGAATCCCGAAGAAATTTGTGGCAGGACTTTTCTCCCTCCTATCGGAGAGAATAATATTCGTCAGTTCGAAGAAGAATAAGATAGGTCCGCGTATAGTCTTCCTAGGGCTGCCTCAGGGAGCTATATTAAGCCCGCTTCTATACTTGATATACTCAATGGACATTAATTCTCATCTTCCGACTAGAATCATCTCTTTACAATTCGCAGACGATGTGGTGATCTACGCCATCGGCGATACTCAGGATGAAGTCCTCATTCTTTTGACCGAAGCTATGACAGCCCTTTCCATTTGGCTACATAACAACGCACTAGACCTATCAAACGCAAAGTCATCAGTGGTTTACTTCTCCAAAAGGAAAATCCTCTACAACTCCAGCAACCTACAGTTAGGGCCATATAATCTAACTCTGAAAAGACAAGGCCGATTCCTCGGGATGATACTGGACCATCGCCTCAACTGGGCCCAACACATAGATCAACTGATAACAAAAGCCATCTCCCGCCTCAACATAATAAAAATGGTATCTGGCGTCTGGTGGGGCGCTCACCCTCAAAGCCTACTCCTGATATATCGATCTCTGATCAGACCGCTAATCGACTACGGCAGCATGTTTTATCAAAACGCTAGGAAAGATGCCCTGAACAAACTAGATAGACTACAATCACGCTGCCTTAGAGCCTGCTTAGGAGCCGTTCGGTCCACTCCCACAAACGCATTACTAGTAGAATCAGGGGAACCTCCGCTCCACATTCGACGAGCATACCTAACTGAAAAATTTTTAATGGAAAGATTATCACTCAATAACCACCCTATTCATGAACGTCTCGAGAGGTTATCAACCATAGCAAATAGAGCCAAAAGTCGAGCTCGTCTTCCCCTGTTAAACGCCTATAAATTCTGGCTAAAATACAAAGACAAACTATCCTCGTATAATATGCTCCCAATCTTTCAAGAACCTTTCGAGCTTCGTCTAGAAAGAACCCACACAATCCTCTGGGAGGAAGCCAAATCCGGAAATTTGATCCACAAGATATCCAGATTCCTATCAAAACCAGAAAACAGCACTCTTAAAATATTCACAGACGGATCGAAAACCACTGGAAATAATAGAGTAGGAGCGGCATATTTCTGTCCCAACACAGGTAAATCGACTCAATTTTCGCTACCCGAAGAGGCATCCATCTATACAGCTGAAGCAAAAGCCCTGCTGGAAGCCATCAGATATAGCCAAAGTACCAAGATGGACAAAGTCGTCATCCTGACGGACTCCCTCAGTGTACTAAAGAGCTTACAAAATACTACGTGGAATAGCCATACTCAAACTATTCTACTGGAAATTCTACGACAACTGAAACGGAATCGGGAACTTGGCATTACGACTACTCTGATGTGGATCCCATCTCACAGCGGCATCGAGCATAACGAACGGGTGGACGCCCTGGCAAAACAAGCTATCCATGAGGGAGAGGTAATCAACATGCAACTCCCGATCTCGGATATAACACATAATATCAAAGTAAGAGCCAAGGAAAAATGGCAAGAGGAATGGACGATCTCCTCAAAAATCAAAGCCTCATATTATGCAACCATTCAACCGAACATATCTCCAAAACCTTGGTTTTACAATTGGAACAGTAGCAGACGATTAATCACTACGATATCGAGAGCCCGTTTTAACCACGGTAACTTCCCCAGCCACCTACACCGAATAGGGTTGAGAGATTCCCCATACTGCGACTGCTCAGACCAGGCAATAGGAGACATCAATCACATAATTTTTTCATGCAATAAATACCAACAACTCCAGGACCAAATGATTAAAGATCTTGCCAAGAACGGCTTCCTCTTTCCGACAAACGTAACCCTCCTACTTTCCAGCAACAACAAAGTAGTACTTAGCATCCTCGCCAGATACTTAAAAGATGGAGGGATAGAATTCTAACCAATCTTGTAAGTTAAAACAGGAAATGACTATACTTCAAACCTAAAGCCCAAACCACAGAACAACCCCATTTCCGCGCAAGCACAACTAGCTTGGCAAAATTAACAGTACCCTCACCAATCTACCGATTGAGGCAAACACCAGATAGATCAATCCTCTACAGATGATTTGTCAAAGAAATACGGTGATTTAGATTATTAAATAGAAAATAATGGATATACAGAACCGCCGATTACTAAGTCTAGTTGATGTATCGTCTAGCAACGCTTTTTAGATTATGGTACTTAAGAAGGCACTTGAAATTTGAATATTGTAAATAGCATATACATTCCACAAGATTGTAATAAGTTGATAAGGAAATGTGTAAATAGATAAGTTACGCAAATGGATGTAAGAAGCTTTGTAAAAATTTAGATTGGCTGTATGGTCTCTAACCAAATGCCATTAAAATAAAAAAAATAAAAAATAAAAAAAAAAAAAAAAAAATTTATAGACTTGCAACCCTTTTCTACTGATTCATCTGTCTTCGTGTAAGTTTCCACCTGGTTACTTTCATGCTTAAACTCATCTTTTAAGTGAAACCCTTCTTTAACAATTTGTCTATCCTTTACATGATTTACATCACCATGAATTGTAATATCACTCATCTTATATTTTTCCCTTACAGTATTAGGCCTACTATCATTAGTTTCAAGTGTATTACCTAATGATTCACAATGAATTGCATTTGTACTTTGTTCAAACCCTCTAATTACTAGACTCTCATTGCATATCTTTAGTTCCTCATTTATCCTTGTAAACTGTTTTTCAACCCTTTCTACATACTTATCTAACTTTGCCTGTGTATCAGTTTTTGATCTAATTATTCGATCCTCTAAAGCTGTAAGTTGTGCTTGTGTAGCTGTAAGTTGTACTGTTATTTGTGTAGTTACTTGTGCTGTTATTCGTGCTCCCAATCTAAATAGTATTTTCTCTAATGCACTTACAGTGACTATTTCATCTTTCTTATTTACAGAACCTGAAGGATCACAAATAACCATAGCACCTGGCATCTGATTAGCCATTCTGTAGAAAGCTAAGCAATACCCAGCGTCCCAAAACTAGTATCAATAAAATGACGTGATATAATAAATTATTTGAATAAACAACGAAAATTCGAAAAGATAGGTTATGTTAAATTCGCAAAAAAACGTAAAACTAATTCTACCCGCACACCGCTTCTGCCACAGTCAACGTTCTTGTCACAATCAACAAGTTTTTTGATTACAAGAACAAAGATAATTGAGTCTAGAAAACACTTAGCTTTAACGTATTTGTAGCTGGCGGTTGAACTTTCCCTCAACTCAGCTGTTGTTGTCTCTGCGGCGGATGTTGTCACTCTGTGGCTGGTTCCTGCTCGGCCGCTAGTAGCGCTGCGTGCTTCCAAATTCCAAGGATTCTCCTCTCTTCTTTTCTTGATTTTTTTGTTGTCTGCTAGATACTCAAATTCGTAAGTTTACGTAGTAATTTCTTTCTGCAGCACCCAAGTCCACTGCACGATCGCCATGTAGGATTTCTTAAATAATGTTCATAGTTTAATCATTAGAAATGTGCCGTGTTGCATTTACAATGTTGCTTGTTGACGCTCGGAGTGAGCGGACGTGTCGTGCTGTGCGCTCCGACTTAGCAGTGTATGTAGTGTTGTTGCAGTGTTGGTTTTGGGTTTTGTGGATTCTGTGTTTCTACCAGTGTCCGGATACGCCTGCCATTGCAGCTTCAGCATTGTACAGGTACTGTGAATAATTGCTATATTGTGAGATAGATCCAGCGAGGCTTCGGCCTTGAGAATTGGCCTGCAGGATAACAAAATGGATTTAGTTTGTGATGAACCCACATATTAGGAGTCGCAGATGGAGCTCAGTAACGGAATGAATACGACAAGCGATACTAGTGACTGCGTTCCAAATGCAATTCCTTTTGCATTTGGAGAGAGGTACGAGGAGCTAGTTAAATACCTAAATGAGATCCATGGCCAAAAATTATCAGAGCAAAAACTAAGAGAGCTAAAGGATAAGTTTGCGTCCTGGGCAGTCGCTGTATCTCATATGGAGGGAAGACTGAAGGAGTTAATCAACGAAAATAATAGACTAAGACAAGAAATTAAGGAAAGCGGGGGTGTGCAACCCACACATAGCTATGCTACTGTCGCAGCTACTGGTGGAAGGCACACACCAAAAAGTATGATAACCCCAACAGCGACTTGTGCAGTGTTCATTTCTTCTAAAAAAGGGGAGACGCCTAAACAAGTGGCGGAGAAGGTCACTACGATACTAAGGCCGCAGAAAGATAAAATAAAAATAAACAGAGTCAGGACAACAAAGCAAGCTGTAATTGTTGAGACAAACACCGCGCAGGATGCAAAGAAAATTCTAGACAACCAGACACTTAATACTGACATGAGATGCGAATTACCCAGGAAGCGGAAGCCGTTAGTCATTCTATATGATATACCAGTCTCCATCGATACAGAGAAATTGAGAGATATTGTTTATGAGCAAAATTTTGAAGACAAAGCAGCCAGAACTGATTTCGTAGAAGGTTTCAAACCAAGATTTAAAACAGGTCCGAGAAATAAGGCTACCGTCCATCATGTAGTGGAAGTTAGTGGAAAAGTTAGAAATATGTTGTTGGAACAGAAAAAAATATTCATTGAATTTTCAGCTGTGACGGCTAAGGATTACATTACAGTACCGAACTGTGTAAGGTGCTGTGATTGGGGTCATGTCAGCAAGCACTGTCAGCAAGCTGACTCAACATGCGGCCACTGCGGTGCGACTGGACACAAGAAAGACCAATGCGAAAAGAAAAACATTGCTCCTGTATGCATCCCATGTGCGAAGAGAGGTAAAACGTGCAAAAAGAAAGGGAAGGAGTGTCTAACCTATCAGATGCTCCTTCAGCGTATGATCAGCCGAATAGATTATGGATAAGCCAGTTAAAACAGCAAAAGGGATTGAAAAAACCCTTATGTATGATAAACATGGGATAGTAATAACAAACAAGAGAAAAAATAAAAATCCGTCACGGAAGCGCAGGGATGCAGAACGAGCGGCAAACTTTAGAAGTAAAAAACAAGGCCGAGACTTAGCACCAAAAATGATAGACTCAGCAGTACAGACGGAAGAAGTCGCAGAGACACAAAACACAACGAAAGATGCTACAGTTCAGACTGAAGAATACGTAGAGACGAAACACATAGCGAAAGACACTGCAGTTCAGATCGAAGAATACGCAAAAATAAAAACCAGACTGAAGGATACAATCACACAAACTGTTACCACTCCTCCTTACCCAGGAAGAAGGGCAGGACTTGGTTGGTGTAAAGGGCCTAACTTTTTTTAAATGATACGGCGACCAGCGCAATCTACACACCCTAAAATATCACTGCAAACAAAGTTTGAAAAAAGAGCTGCGTTAGATCCCACAAAAATATACATAGACCTTGAGAACACGGTAAAAATTAGCAGATTAGAACAAGAGCATGTGTTGGCAATGGCGCTTAGGCACCTCACTAGGATGCTGCACCCAGCAGGGAAAACAGTCACCTTTCCCCAACTTGAAGCAGTGGACAGAATACAACTCAAGGCCAGCAACTTACCCACGGATCCAGCCCAGTTGTTGACGCTAGTTAAAAAATTATTCAACAACAGAAATGAGATTTTTGACCCGGACCAAATATATAAACAATTTGTGATGACTCATGGAAGGATAGTTTTCGACGCGAAACTTCCATGGCCTCAGAGTAATGTTTACACTAAACACCCATAGATGAAAGGTACAATCAAAGTTGCACAAATTAATGCAAGACGGACAAATATGGTCCTGCATGAGCTAAGGAATCTTGCTGCGCAACATGACTGGGATGTTATCTGTGTGCAAGAGCCTTACTCTAAGGGCGGACAAATACCACACATGCCAGTATCCTCACAAACCATAGTAAGTGGACCTAAACCTATGGCAGGAATCATTGTACTAAACAAAGAACTAACTGTAACCAAAATATCGCAATACTGTGATGAGCACACAGCATGTGCAGAGATCGATACCGGGTGGTGTAGCGTTACTTTGGTATCGATGTACTGCCAATATAAGGACCCTATAGATGCTTATCTAAATAAAATAAGAAAAATTTGCACTGAGTTACAAGATCAAAGGATAATTATAACAGCAGATATAAATGCACACTCCCCGCTCTGGTACAGTGATACAACGGATGAACGAGGCTTAATGGTAGAGGAACTGTTAAATGAGTTATGCCTGGAAGTCAGGAACTGCCCTAATAATGCTCCAACGTTTAGTAATAGAGCCGGTGCAAAATCGAATATCGATGTAACGCTGACCAATCAGCTGGCAGGAAACCTAGCCAGAAACTGGAGGGTGGTTGAAAACGAAACTACAAGTGACCACAACTTGATTCTGTTTGATCTGGCCAAAGGTAGGTTGCAAATCAATGAAATTAACGACACAAGGAAAAAATATAACTTACGTAGGGCAGATTGGGCAAAACTAAGAGATGAATTCCGTCTACCAGTGGATCTATTGGAAGGTAATGATGTAGATGTCATAGCAAGAGGGATCACGCGTGAAATTCAGCGCGTAATGAAAATGGCCATTCCCCTCAAAAGACCAGCGAATACTACAGACATACCGTGGAGCGACCGACTGCAAAAACTACGATCGGAGATGAGGAAGGCGAGAAAAGAGTACCAACGGTGCATGATTGCTGCCGATAGGTGCTTGCTTCTCGATAGATACAGGGAAAGGAAGACTGCCTTTAAAGAGCTGCTAATAAAAACAAAGCAGCAGAGTTGGGAGGCTTATGTAAACGCTAATTTAAAGTCAGATCCCTGGGGCGTCCCCTACAAGATCGCAGCTAGCAAATTGAGACCACCGACTACACTATCAACCGTAAGAAGGGCAGACGGGACCATGACGGCCAATTGGAGCGCAACAGCTGAGGAACTGCTTAAAAGTACTATTACCCGACGATGAGGCAGTAGGTGAAAGTTTAGAGCAAGAAAATCTCCGTAAAGGTCACAATGAAATTTATACCTCAGCTACTTTAGCGGATGATGTGACACCAGACGAAGTAATTAAAGCGATTAACGCCATGTCGCGGAAAAAGACACCTGGACCGGACGGAATCGCTGCTGAAGTGCTCCAGGCATTAGTGGTCCAGTTGACTTCACCACTCTGCATACTGTTTAATAAATGCCTTCAGCAAGGCAGGGTTCCAAATATCTGGAAGCAGAGTGAAGTGGTGATCCTAAAGAAGGGGAACGACAAGGATCCATTAAATCCTAAATCCTATCGGCCGATCTGTCTGCTAAATGTGCTTGGAAAAGTGCAGGAAAAAATTTTAGTATGGAAACTACAGGAACACAGGAAAAAGTATGGTATGAGTGTACATCAGTTTGGTTTCAGAGCGGGTAGGTCGACCGACGATGCCATAAATAAGGCCGTGCATCTAGTGAAAAGTAGTAAGAGCAAGTATGTAATAGCTATCGCCGTCGACATTGCTGGAGCATTCGATAACTTATGGTGGCCGGCTCTTTTTAGCCGCCTGCGAGAAATAGGAATTCCTAGTAACCTCTATGGAACGTTACGCGACTACTGTAAAAACCGATTTGCCAAACTGAGATGTCAACGAGTGACTATAGAGAAAAAATTAACTAAAGGCTGTCCGCAAGGATCGGTGTGTGGACCAGTGTTCTGGGACGTAACATTCGAAATGGCCATAGAAAGCATGATTGGGCAAGAAGGACTCCTGGGGCTTGTTGCCTTCGCGGATGACCTTCTACTGCTGATACAAGGCGGAACAAGGGACGAAGTAGAGACTAGAAGCAGAATGGCATTAAGACATTTACAAAACTGGTGCTCCAAAGTGAAATTAACCCTTGCACCACACAAGACTCAATTCATGGTTCTCAGTGGCCGCCCCAAGCGAAATCCAATAATAAAAGTTAACGACGTCTCCATAAAAAGAGTTAGAACTTGTAAATACCTGGGAGTCACGCTAGACGAGCGACTAAATTTTACTGACCATATAACGGAGGTGTGCAGTCGTGCCAAAATAGTGATGAACAAACTGATCAGTATTGGGCAAAGAAGATTTCATCTTCCAACGTCCATAATAAGGAGGTATCACGACAGTATATTATCCTCGATTGTGGGATATGCTGCTAGCAGTTGGGCGCATAAGTTACGACAAGTTAAACCTCGCCAGGCACTAAGAAGCGTACAAAGAAGCATACTGATAAGATTAAGTGGTGCATATAGCACAACAGCGACCGACTCTCTGCTGGTTGCGTTGGGCGTTTGGCCACTTGACCTAGAAGTTAGAAAGAGAGGGGCACACTATTGGCTACGAACCGGTGACGCCGACAAAGTAGAACAAATTTTAGGAAGACCGGTTACAGAAGCACGGGAGATAAAAACAGTCTTGATGGAAGAATGGCAACAACAGTGGTCGCGTAGTACAACTGGCAGGAGAACCTACAATATTTGGCCAACAATTCAAGAGAGATTAAACCTTCGCCACCTAGATCCGTCAACCGGACTTGTTCATTACATCACTGGACACGGGCCATATCCCAGCCTACTACATAAAAGAGGACTAAAAGACACAAGCTTGTGTGAGTGCGGGGAAGAGGGTACACCCGAACACATCGTCTGGGATTGCACACAAATGGCAGAAGCCAGAAACGAAGGATTTCATGAACTAAGAAACATGAAAACGGAAGACATACTAAAAAATGAGCAACTTTGGCGCAAACTAGACGAAGTGACGCAGAATATATCCAAACTGCAAAAGGAGAGATTCATGCAAAGTTTAGCGACAGCAAGAGGAAGGCCAAGTCAAGCCGACTATGACGTCACAGAGTAACACCCGAGAGCTGCCACAAGCGAATGCGTGTCTAAGCACTCAATCAGCGAATCATATATCGTGCTGAAAACGCAACCAGCTGGTCTGCGGAGAGGAGTGTTTAAACCATATTAAAGACTTTAAATGGACCATTTCGCAGCAACACCACTGGAGATTCTACCTACAAACAAGAACTTGCTGAAGCAACACGTATAAAAGTATATAGTGTATGTATAAGTTCTTTACTAGTGCTCACATGAACTATAGTCCGATGCATAAAATGTGGTCTGAAATTGCAATAACACAAATAATAGATAATAGTTGCAGTCTCGAGCCGCTTCTGAAGTAAAACATTGTTATCTCTTAAAATATGTAAAAATGTTAATTGTTAATTGTTAGTTAAGGGTAAAAGTTGTAAATTATGTAGCCAATAATCTTAAAATAGGAATTTGTTCAAATATTGAAAATAACAAATACCAGCAGTAGATGTTAAACTAATCTAGTTCACCTGTGAAACGAACAACCTACTAGCCGGATATTAAAGACTCCTTACTTCTGCAATTACATATATATCATTGAAAATTAGTTCTCACAACCAGTGTTGGAGGTGGCCAGTCTCCCGATGGGCGGCCTTCTCGGTCACTTTGGCTGCCAGAGAGACTGAGAACGTGCGCTATTCCGGGAGATTTGGAATTCGGATTACCGCACCGATACCAATGCTGGAAAATGCTTTCTTAGATGGTAGAGTAGTAGATAGTAGTAATAGTTTAGTAATAGTAGTAGTGGTAGACGTACGAAGTGACAAAGTGAAATATTAAAAATTCTAACCATAAAGTGGACAGGAAACTGCAGACACCATACAAAACTAGAACACTATAATAAATCAATTATGACAAAATGCAGCAAGTTTAGAAAGTTATAATATATGTTAACAGCGGAACAATCGTATGTATTGTGCCAACAAGAAAAGACTGTACAGATATTGCCAAAGCCATACATAACAAAAATTGAAATTATTCATTGTGAAATTATCTGTTGAAATATCAAATGTAAAACTGTTGTGTTAAATTAAGGCCTATTTTAGTTTCTAGATACTAGGCTGTAAAAATGTGTGCTAAATAAAAAAAAAAAAAAATTTACAATGTGATTATATTTTATGCTTTTTTTTTATATTGATTTATCTTAATATGCTCTTGTGCGGCTATAGCAAATAATTAATCTTTTAGCTGTTTTTTCTTCATAATATAAATCACACTTTTATTATTTAAGTACATCGTTTTAAATACATTATCGGACTTCTTCAATATGCAAGCTCTCCTTAGCCGCTGCTCTAAGCAATCTCCTAGTATCCGTGTATCTTCTCGTTGCTATGGAAACCTCCTTAAAAGAGTATTAACCGGCCCGTGACATGGAGCTCCTACTTAAAGGATGTTATTATACTATCCGTTATGCTACAACTTCCTCCATTCACTGTCTTGTATATGTGACATGGGCCTTCCACTGCAGTATAGATGACAGGCTACTGGCTGTTTGCAAGCTCAATAAAAATAAACATTCCAATTCTCAAGCCCTTAAGAATGCAGTGCCATTACTCTGCTATCACTCAGTTTCAGCACAGATGGATCCTCCCTGCACTTGCATTCAGATCCTCTTCTGTCCCGTTACAAAGAATGCCACCGGCCCAGGCCTTACAAGTACACATAGCACCTAGCAATTAGTCCTGATATGGTTTGCTCAGAAGATTCCACATGAAAACAGTGTATCACTGTATAGTCTTGTCTCTCTCCTTTATTTAATAATTGTTTAGCAAAATGATGAAGCAAGCCAACGGATCATTTCAACATGTCTTAAGGTGGAAAAGGTCTCTCCAGTAATAGTAATTGCAAAGGTGGTGGTAATTGGGTACATGTTGAAAGTGAGGTCCTTTGAGGGGGGGGGGGGGGAGGCTAGGGGAAAGCCTTAGTGTCAAGATAAATACTTTTAGTATAGTATTTGACAAAGATTGTGGGATTTATTAGACAATTTTTATGGGAAAAGGGATTTCAGCCCAGGAATGGAGGAAATCCTAGTGTTGTGGTAAGATAAAGTTTAACCCTTTGACTGCTGTAGACGCGTTAACGCGCGTGGCTACTACTGCGCCCAGGTGCTCCAGACGTGTATACACGCGCCGCCTTGCCGCTCTGTCTCTGCTCCAGACGTGTATACACGCGCCGCCTCGCCGCCCTGTCTGTACTCCAGACGTGTTAACACGCTAGCCTCTTAGCGGCCTGGCTATGAAGCCATATTTCCACCCAGGGTGGTTAGTTGTTTTCCTCATTCGGCCTTTGAGCATTGGCAGCTGCGATCTAATTTGTGTTGCTCTTTTCCTTTTAGTTTTCGCTGAGAAAATGGCATACAGTCATTATTTTTTTTAACTGCTTAACGTCTCTTAACAGCGAGGTTTTTTAGAGATGTTAAAGTATGGGGGGCAAGGAATGGTAAGGAATTCGGCCATGGCCTTATGAAGGAAGCATCCCGGCATTCACCTGGAGTGATTTGGGGAAACCATGGAAAACCCAAATCTGGATGCCTAGACGGGGATTTGAACCATCGTCCTCCCGAATACGCCGTCGTGTTTGTACCGCGGAAGAAATCATGGAGATTATTACTAGAAGCGACAGTGAATATAATCACTTTAATATGGATGACAGTGATAACCCTTCGACAGGATCTCGATGTAATTTTCCTAAGCTGTGTACATCAGCTAGTGGAAAATGACCATTTTTCAGAGTTTGAAGCTACAGATTGTTCGAGCGAAATGTGTGGAAAAAGAGAATGCTTTAGTGACGTGTTTGACAGCATGTGCTTGTCGATTAAGCTGCAGGACACAAGTGTGGATTACGTTAACATTCCAGCAGTTTGTCATTTTTCCTGATATTTCTAACGGAATATCATATGATATCTAATGCTGGTGAGACCAACAGATACGCGAGAATCAATTCACACTATATTTTCACTATGAAGTGGTTTAAAAACTTTAGATGTTATATTATTTGTATCTGCGGTTTCAAATCGCAGAGCGACAGCACAAGAACTCCACACACAACGCTCCAGATGTATTCAGCACACAGCGGTCCGGTCAAATGCGGCATTCCAGCGCAGGTAAACAGCTTCGGCGTAAACAAAGCCGCACTCAGCGAGGGCTCGGCCGGCCGAACCGTAGCAGTTAAAGGGTTAAGACCCTGGGATGAACTAGACCATACTGATCTTAGCACATATTTTGCGACTACTGTGCTGGGAAGTATCATGAGAAAGTTGTGTGTTCTGAATGACATAGGTAATTGTGATATATTAATGACTAAGCAATAATTTTGGAATACTTGGTGAGAGGATAACGATCCGAACCCCACACGTCTGCTGCAGTTACAAAGGCAACACAAGTGGAAGCTATTGGTATAAAATGGTTTGCAGCTGACATAGTGGAGGTACTGTTACAGCATAGTTGGTTTGATGCAGACAGATGTATTGATATAACTGCAATTTAAACAGTAAACTATAAATGGGAAAACAGTTTACTCTGTTTCATTCAATCCCTTCCATTCTCACCCTGTTATCCATGACATTCCCAGTCATGCAGTAGGCCTTGTCATATATGCATCTCCCTTGCCAAGTGGCTTGTACCTCTATGTGAATAAGGTGTTAAACCAAAATATTGTACATTTTTTGTTTTTTTGTTGCAACCTCCTGCCTTCAACTTTTGTGATGGTTTTATTTTCCCTATCCTTCATTAAGGATATACATACAGTCAAAGCTCTTTATTCGCGGTTTAAGTATTCGTGGATAAAATAATGGATAACTTTTCTGTATTCGCCGCTTGAAATTATTATTATTGATGGATTCATTTGGTACATTCAGTGGATTTTGTAACCTTTACTAATGTGTTGTAAGGTATCCCTCGTTCTATTTTTCATATTTCGTTAGAATCCGGTCAAGTTTAAGGTTAGTTGGAGTACACGATACCACACGTAAAATCAAGTTAACAGCACTTCGGGTATAATAAAGTGAATAAATAACACATACACAGCATAAATAAACTATAAATTGCCATAAAGACATGATAGTTCAGCAGGAAATAGGTTATTTCACATGGGAGTAAATTTTTAATAACAGATACTAACGTTGGTTGGCGAGATGTTTTGAGCAGATTTAAACGAAGTAAATGTTAAATAATTGCAAATAGAATGCATAAATAAACCTTTTATCATGTTTAATACACATTATTTCAGAGATAAATAAGTAATTTCAGTAAAGGAAAAATCTAACTCATAAATTTTGGCATATTCCAGTTTTAGTATTCCTGAAGAGATTTCAGTACAGTAAAGACAATAAAGAACCTATATTACACAGGTCTAGACTCACTATAACCATAACTTCAGAAATAAATATAGTTTAGTAGGATTTTTAAAGAAATAAACTGGATGATAAAATAACAGTCTGAAACAGAATGAAAATAATTCATTGTAATGAAACTTGACCATCTTAAAGCTCCAAAAACAGCAATAATAATCACTGAGACAGCCTAGTAGATAAATTAACAGGTTTCTGATAGTTTTAAAGCATCTAATAACCACAAGAAGTAATTATATTGGATTTTTAATACTCATTTTGCTTAAACAGTTCACATACATAATTTTGGTCTTTTAAGTAGTTTCAGGATTTTAAAAGTAGAAAAACAAGCAGTAAATAAAATAATCTTTCAATTTTAATAGGTTTTAAATAGTTTCAGTCGGTAGAATATGAAATATCAGTGAGTAAATAGACGCCGGTAAATCGATCAATTTGGTCAACTTTTCGGAATTAATTCCAGCACTTTAAAGCCATTTCAAGAGCGCTAAGGACATGTAAATACCAGCTAACACACATAATTAATTTTCTAAACACATTTTAAGACATTTCACTAACCTGTTGAATGTTAATCCGATCATGAAATAATTTGTTACAGACACTGCACACATAAAATGCTTCTACACTGATTTTAAACATTGCCACGCGATATAAAGTAGCTAATAAATTAAAATAGCCATAGAGAGAATCAAATTCATCTAAATCAGATAATTTCCAACCTTCTGAGTATTTTTAAACATAATATGAACACGTAAAATTGAACACCCAACTTGAGCATTTTATTATTCAAAAGCCTACTTGAATTCCGGGTTATAAAATAGTTTGCCGGGACAATCCATTCTTTTAGCTTCCTACATATTAATTTCAAGTCATTTAAAGCCATAGAACCGATGTTATAGGTTTCGTAAATTCACTCGGCATAAAACACAAGTGTAGATCACTAAATAATTTATTGTGTCTCAGAGGTAATAGCTACAGAGATAAGATAAACTTCAAAATAAGCAGTTAAATTCAGGCTACACCTTGATAATTTTTCCGGCTCGATAATCCATAAAACTTCAGAATTATTCCATGAAAACTAAATAGTAGCCACAACCGATTGTTAGGAATTAACGGTTTTACCATAACTTAACTGACTTAAACAAAGTAGATATTTCGGAAGAACCTAAAATCGAGAATAATATTTTAAGCTTACTTTCGCGTTAATAAGAACAACCAATTTTAAAAATAACAAAACTTCGACTAAAGCCGT
Organism: Vandiemenella viatica; assembly: GCA_031002005.1. NCBI lineage: Eukaryota > Metazoa > Arthropoda > Insecta > Orthoptera > Morabidae > Vandiemenella > Vandiemenella viatica. The sequence goes on from JARYHS010012519.1 coordinate 75,689,949, forward strand.
AAGACTTGGGAAAATCAACCATATCGACAAGTTTTTGGAGAGACAAAATTAACATAATATTCAGGCACTGAACACTTCATCTAGTAACACACATCACTTTTACCATTTCCTTGCTGAGATTGACCTAGTATTAAGAAAGTTATTAGATCAAACAGTAGGGTATGTTTAAGAGCGCGGAGGTACACTGTAGAAATACGTCATCACATGAGCAACTCCTATATAAGAAAGCGGGAAGAAGACACCGGGCAGCCGATAGATCAGTCTAGATGTTGAGTGCATGTGAACGCACGTTCGGGTTTCGCGCGGAGTGGTCAGGGCAAGATGGAACATCATGGCGGCTAGTAGTGCGCATGTCTGAGGAAAGGACGCGTAGTGGCGGACATTTTGAAAATTTGGATGGACATGTGAATTTCGAACTTTTGTTTTGTTTCAACTGGGGGAGAAGCGGTTTAATGCTCTTGATCTCAACTTGTAATCTTTGGTGACGATAATATCCGATTGCTTTGCTAACTGTACCATGACAATATTTGTTTGAAGAATTTTGGAAAATATAACTTAGTGATTTTGACTCTTGATTTTCATTTCATACTTTACTACCCTTCTTGTGGTGGGTTTAAAACTACAAGTGGCGACTGTGGTCTTATTTATCAGTTAGCATAAAAGGTTTTAACACGGTTACAGAACTTTCTTATGGACTTATAATATATTTTGGACAACATCTGGTTCAGGTGATATAGTCGATACCATCCCCCAGTATTCGATTAGTCCCTGACAGTGTCAGCATCGTTTGAATACTCTATCTAACAAAAATAACTAAAAATGCAAATCTTATTGCCGCTAAACCTAAAGTGCATTGTCAAAAGTGGTCGCTGCCGCTTTGTTACACGCTCTGCTAAGACATTTGATAAAAGCTGCTCCACTATGACTGACTCTGTATCCATTATTACTTAACTAGTCAGTCGTTACAATAATTCTTAGTGAATAACACGTGTCTCCTCTGCTTTGTTCGCAATTTGAAATGTCTAGCAAAAGCAAAGGAAAAATTACTTCCTATGCAGAAAAAAGTTGTGTTGCCACTTAGAGTAAAAGTAGCCTTGATGAGTCGTTTGCACCATATCACATTCTTTCAGTGTTAATGAATCAACTGTAAGAAATTCAAAAACAAAATACGGAATTTTATAAATTCAACCTTGACAAAAATTGTTCGTAGTCCAGCAATTGGAAAAAGTGGAAGATGCATGATTATTATGGATTGAAGACAGTAACCAGAAAAGAATGCCCTAAAATGGTCCTATGATCCGTGAGAAGGCAAGGTGTCTCTATGCACATTTTAAAGAATCTGGTGATGAACGTATTAGTGGAAGCTGTTGGTATAAAATGGTTTGCAGCTGACATTGGAAGATTAGTTCAATAAATTCAGGGTGTGGCGATCGTTGCATGGAATCAGAATTATTAGAGATGCTGCATCTGCAGACACGGCCCCAGAGGAAAGATATCCAGAAGTATTTTTAATCATAATTGCTGATGGTGGCTACAAACCTGAACAAGTGCTTAATGCATACGAAACTGCCATGTTTTGTAAAAAATAACAACAAAACTTTCATATCCACAAGTTACAAGTGTGCCTCTTGTTTTCAGGGCAGCAAAAGATAGTTACACTGCTGCGTTCTAATGCATCAGGTTATTGTGTTATTAAGCCACTAATGCTTTATAGATTTTTAAATCCCCATGCTTTGAAAACTCAAAACAAGGACAACCTGCCGGTGTTTTAGCATACAAATAAGAAAGCACGAGTTACAAGTGTTGTTTTCTGTGACTGGTTCCATAATTGTTTTGTTTGTGAAGTTGAAACTAATTTAAGGAAAAATAATTTAGACTTGGCCATTTTAGTTTTATACAGTGCACCAGGTGACCCTTGTGAGCTTGAAACTATGCATTCAAATATAAAGGTGATATCTTTTGCCTCCTAACATGACAGCTTCAATATATGGACCAAGGAATAATCCAGACTTTTAAAGCTCTACTACATTAGACAAACCTATAGAATCATACTGGACACCATGGAATGCAATCCTGATGTTATGCAATGCTGGAAAAATTTTTGCCATAGCAAAATCCTTGGTTGCAATAAAAGAATTGTTGCAAGAAATGAAGCCATGCACTTTGAAATCATTCTGGAACAAAACTGTGGCTTGATATCACTATCAGAAATGATGGAGAATCCGTGCAAATTCAAACTTTTACTGCAAACATTGCTCAAGTTGCAAATAAAAAAGGATGAGATGGTTTTGAACAGATAGAATCAAGTGACATTCGAGAGTTGCTTGAACCGCAAGATAAAGATTTGACTGAAATCGACTTAGAGGAAATGTTAAATCCCCAACCCATTGAAGAAGAGGCTGCAACGAGCACTAAAATGGTGCCATTTAATTTTTTAAAACCTGAGTGAAGATTTACGGATGGCAAGTGAGCTTTGTGATTTCTTCATGAAAATTGATCCGTCTGGAAGGAAGTCTTGTATTTAAAAGAAAAATTGTTAATGCCACAGCTGAATATCAATCTGAATTGAAAAACTTTTTAAAAGCGGCAAAACAAGAAGAAAAATACTAAATTCTTTAAAACATTGTCTTAGCCTGACAGTAATAATTAAAACATATTGCTTTTTTTGGCCATCGTCAGTCTTTTGACTGGTTTGATGCAATCCTCCATCTCCTTCTATCTTGAGCTAACCTCTTAATCTCTATATATCCCTTTTATTTCTTTTTTAACCTTGGGACGTATCTCCTGTAATCCCATATAAGTTAGCATTCCATATTCGTGGTTTAAATATTCACAGCATGTTTACGGAACATATCCCCCGCGAATAAGGAGCTTTTACTGTATGTCAATTATACAGGGTGATTCAAAAAGAATACCACAACTTTAAAAATGTGAATTTAATGAAGGAAACATAATATAACCTTCTGTTATACATCATTACAAAGAGTATTTAAAAAGGTTTTTTTTTCACTCAAAAACAAGTTCAGAGATGTTCAATATGGCCCCCTCCAGACACTCGAGCAATATCAACCCGATACTCCAACTCGTTCCACACTCTCTGTAGCATATCAGGCGTAACAGTTTGGATAGCTGCTGTTATTTCTCGTTTCAAATCATCAATGGTGGCTGGGAGAGGTGGCCGAAACACCATATCCCCATAAGAAAAATCGCAGGGGGTAAGATCAGGGCTTCTTGGAGGCCAGTGATGAAGTGCTCTGTCACGGGCTGCCTGGCGGCCGATCCATCGCCTCGGGTAGTTGACGTTCAGGTAGGTACGGACAGATAAGTGCCAATGTGGTGGCGCTCCATCCTGCTGAAATATGAATTGTTGTGCTTCTTGTTTGAGCTGAGGGAACAGCCAATTCTCTAACATCTCCAGATACTGTAGTCCAGTTACAGTAGCACCTTCGAAGAAAAAGGGACCAAAAACTTTATTGGCTGAAATGGCACAGAAAACGTTCACCTTAGGCGAGTCACGTTCATACTGAGTTGTTTCCCACGGATTCTCAGTGCCCCATATATGGACATTGTGACGGTTGACTTTCCCGTTAGTGTGGAAAGTTGCTTCATCACTAAACACAATCTTTGAAACGAAAGATTCATCTGTTTCCATTTGAGCAAGGACAAAATCACAGAAATCGAATCTTTTAATCTTATCAGCTGCAGACAGTGCTTGAACCAATTTCAGACGATAAGGTTTTCATAACTAACCTTTATCGTAGGACTCTCCATACAGTTGATTGTGGAATTTGCAGCTCTCTGCTAGCTCTGCGGGTCGATTTTCCTGGGCTGCGAACAAATGCTTGCTGGATGCGTGCTACATTTTCATCACTCGTTCTGGGCCGTCCACAACTTTTCCCTTTGCACAAACACCCATTCTCTGTAAACTGTTTATACCAACGTTTAATACACCACCTATCAGGAGGTTTAACACCATACTTCGTTCGAAATGCACGCTGAACAACTGTCGTCGATTCACTTCTGCCGTACTCAATAACACAAAAAGCTTTCTGTTGAGCGGTCGCCATCTTAGCATCAACTGACGCTGACGCCTAGTCAACAGCGCCTCAAGCGAACAAATGTACAACTAAATGAAACTTTATAGCTCCCTTAATTCGCCGACAGATAGTGCTTAGCTCTGCCTTTTGTCATTGCAGAGTTTTAAATTCCTAAAGTTGTGGTATTCTTTTTGAATCACCCTGTACCTGCAAGTAATAGGTTTATTAATGTAATGAAGAGTAATGAGGGATATTATTTGAAATTGAGACCAGGGGTATGGCTGGTAACCAGAACCAATTCTTCCCTCCAGAGTTCGGATGGGGATGTGATTTCAGTGTGTGCTGTCTGTGAAACAGTATTGAGGTTATGAGAGTTGTGGGAACTGCCATGGATAGCAACAGAGTGGACTAGATTTTGGGAGGAAATTTTTGTGCCATTGTTAATTCTGATGAATAAATAGAAATGCGTCTGGTAATTTAATGATTCTATAATAGAATAAATTTAGTTAATATTGTCTGGTTCAAGCTTTCTCAGTCAAAAATGTTGACCATGATTGTATACTTAAAGTAATTCAGTACACCATGCAAACAATCCTGGCATAGGTGCAGGGGCAGCTAAACGTAATAATTTACTGTCTGTGTACATTTGTAAGTTATTTTTATTCAATTTATATTTTTTTATTGATTTTTATCCATGAAACATAATTTTTATTCATTGTTAGTTAATTAATGATGAAAACTATCTATTCTTGAACCTCACTTTACCGATATTTATCCATTCTTGTGGCTGCGTTATGACGGGTGCCTGTGAGTTCATTTTCTATTTTCAGTAGTAAGGGCATAGTTGATACTATTTTGTTTGTGGAATGTTTTTTGTCACTGCTGCCTATCTTGATTCAACTTTGAGGGATGAACCATTTTGTCTTTCTGTTCCATACTAAGATGAAATGAAAATGTTAATAACAATGCAATCTTTATGTATAAACCAGTATACTTGGTAATGGGGTACTTGACTAATTTTGGGAAAGTAGTCAATATTATAGCTGGTCATCTACTATAAACAAAAAAAATATTATTACTTGAAATAACGAACGGAAAATAGCAAAATTTTGCATTTTTATGCAATGATTTGAATATTGGTGCCAAAACGCTCCCAGCTGTCAGCTGGTCTCTTGTGACGTCAGTTGTTGGCTCGTGCCATTGTAAACATATAGGCGGTATGCTTATTTTATTAATAAAATGAGTTCTAGAGTTTACAAATGGTGGGTGGTGCCTCTGTGTGTAAACACGACCTTTAATGCACCAAACAAATTGTTTGTTTCCGTTCCACGCAACGAAGTATTTGGAAAAAGTGGTTAATGCTTGCACGACGCGATCCGGCTTATGTGTCTACAACACCCTGAATATATTTTTGTGAAGAACATTTTGACGAAAGTTTGTGCTTAATATTTTATTATGTTTAATAAGCTATGTACATCAATATTTTGTGCTATGATAAACTTAAATTATTACCGGTAAATAAATTACGACCCTGGAGGTTAAAATGCTGTTCGTTGTAAATGCATAAATTTTTTTATTGATATAGTTGCCGAACGATTTGGAAAATTATATAATCTATATAATATATCATATAATGGGATCAGTATCAAAAGTACTAATGAATCCAAAAAAAAACAAAATTATTCTTTACTTTTGATTTCTGTCTTCGAGTTACTGAAGAATCCATCATCGAATTTAGATTTGGAGAAATTTTTCTTCTGGTCGAGGCCGCATTTCGACCTAACCACTTTTGAGATAGTATATCTCGAGAACTAAGCGAGATATCAAAAAATTTTATTCCTTACATTCAATTTGTCACGTTACTTAAGAATCTATCACCAAATTGCGGCGCTACGATTATCGTAGAATCCCCGCTTCAACGAATATCGAAAAATATTTCGACCTGAATAGGACGATAGTTTACGACTTTCTTAGAAAACATGATCAAAATATTTTTCTAGCTATACAAAAACTTATATAACCTCTAATATAGAAAGAAAAAGCTTTATATTCACAACATTACTGCCGAAAAAATAGCGTTGAACGAATGTGAACAGATTTAACTTTAACTAACCCAGTGCGGCAAAAAATAGTTGTAGAAATCACTCAAGGATTTTTAAAATAGTAACAATTAAATACTGCACATGATTCTGCGAAGCAACAGTCATATTAAACACATTTTAAAAGATACTACAATGAAATACTCGAAATGTAGACCTGTTGATTAAAATCGCAAATTACCAATCTGTATTAAGTAAAACGCACCACTAACACACACGCTTCTAAAATACCTTATATTCTATTGTTTTATCATAATATGGTATTATGTATAACAGATAACAAGTAAGTATTTACTTGGACGTTTTGACATTCCGAAATTCTGGTGATCAGAAATCGGTGTTTGATGCAAAAACACTCCTAGCATCATCACGTCAATTCTGGGCAAATTAGAGCTATTTGCCTTGATAAAACCAACTTCCATTGCGAGTATAAGAAGAACAAATGTTCTACAGCCAGCACTGAAACCTTAAAAAACTTAAATAAGCGACGGAAAGATGTTCTCCGCATGAGAATACACGGCAGCTAAACTGGCGCGGCCCAACAACTGACGTCATGCGCTCCGATTGGTGTTTCGTGTCACGTGACTAACAGCTGTCTTTTTACATTTTATTTTATTAAAAATAGTATGTTTTTAACTCCTATCCAAAAAATGAAGTTGATTTTCGGTATCCTAACAACTTACTCTATCAGTGTAAATTAAGGTTTCATGGTTTCATAGTTAGTGTCGAGTACCCCATTGGTTCTCAAGCCATTAAGACCAGAAAAATAGTGGAGAAGAAATGCTGATGCAATTAATGATGACACAAACTGTTTGTAAACTAAGGGACATGTAATTATGAATGCAATTAAGTTAAAGAAATTCAATAGCTGCAATAACTACTACTACCACATAACCTGCTGAAAATGCTTCACAAAATTTGTAGTAATTCATTCACAGAAGTAAACAAAATTGATTACAGCTGTGTATTATTTGTCAATACATGTAAAAATTCATCAAATGTAATTAACAAATTCTCCGCGACCCTTTGTTGAAACCAACTGTAATCTTTCTCAGTACTTATAAGGGTACAAAGATAAATTAGTAAATGTAGAGGAACTATCACTTTCCATTGTTGATAGCAGGATGCTTATTCTCTTTGCTTTGAATTTGCGAAAATCTGTACTAATAATTTAAATATAACTCCGATGATACTGTATTTTCTAATTCCATCACAACCACCATGAATGAAATAATAATAAAAATATTATGAAATTCAATGAACTAAATAAATATGGACCATCAACAAACAATAAGTATGAGTAGAGATCAATAAACATATTAGACATCACTGGTTTGTTATCAAGTGTACAATTTATTCTGTATTGGTTTCTCACTTCATTTCAGCATTCTGGAGTGCAAGTATTCACTTGCACTTTATACTGAGGAACCAATGATGCTGGATGCTCTGGAAGTGCTGTTGAATTTGTTGAAGGATGAAACTGAAAAATTTAAAGTAGAACTACACAGGTTGCAGAATACGATTGAAGCTTACAATAAATTGGAATGCACAGAATATGACTCAATAGTTCAAAAATATGCTGAAACATTAGAAGCTCTAAAACAAAAGAAATGGACATTAAAAAAGTTACAGCAGGAATAACTGAATCACAGTGAGATTCAGATAAAATTAATGCAAATCAATTCTGTAATATGTTCTTCATATATAAGTAACATATAACAGTATTAAATAGGTTCATTTGAAAAGTGGTATAGCATGTTATATCTGATGGGTTCCTACAGTTGCTCTATCCTTTTTAAAAAATGGATTAATGTAAATTATAACTAAGTATATGTTAAATATTTTATGTTTATAGTTTTAATGAACAGTTTTAGGTGAATGAGGGTATGAGTATTGATTTTTTTTGTTGATGAATAAATGCCTTTTGTAAAATTATTTGAATGAAAGCATTTATGTTGTTTCAGTATTGTATCCTAGGAATGTTATTGAGAAAAATATTGAAACTATTTTATATTATACATGTACAAAAAGTATTAGAATCGTAATAAAACAGGCAGTGGCTCTACAACTCCTTTATCTTTGTACAAATTATTCTGGTAACTCTTAAAAAATGCCATTTCGCCGACAACATAATTGAGAGATTTATGCTGCTTTTAGTGACAGTTAAATATTGTTCCTGTGGAATAGTTTGTGGTGATAAACAGCCTTGGACAGAACATCACCATTATTAATGACATTTAGCCTATATATATATATATATATATATATATATATCAATGAAGTAATAAGTCGAGCAAATGAATACCAGATGCCACTCTGTTTGTCCTTTATCGATTTTGAAAAAGTTTTTGATTCAGTCCATCACCCAGCAATCATGCAAGCCCTTTTAGAACAAGGAGTGAATCCAGGCTATATCGACTTACTGTACAACATCTACACCACTTCCACTGCTTTTGTCAACATCGCTGAAGCCACCAAAGAGTTCCCAGTAGAAAGAGGGGTAAAACAAGGAGACTCTATTTCCCCTAAGCTATTCACATCAGTCCTAGAGTTGTCAATGTCAAAAATCCAATGGCAAAACCGAGGTTTGAGAATAAATCTCAACAACTTAAGATTTGCTGCTGATATAGCTTTACTCTCAAACAGTCTGGCAGAGCTCAAAGAACTGATAAATGAACTAGAGGCAGTGTGCAGTGAAGTGGGACTTAAAATAAATATATCAAAAAGCAAAATCATTCAAAACAAATGGGCAGAAAAAGATAGACAAGGCAGACGCGAAAGATTCTGGTATTGAGTCTGTAGATCAGTACACCTATCTTGGCCAACTGATCAATATGAATGGCGACTCAAAGCCCGAGATCTACAGACAGATAAAGCTGGGCTGGAGAGCATATGGAACAAATTCCTTAGTTTTTAAATCTAACATGCCAGTACATCTTAAAAAACAGGTATTTGAACAATGTGTATTACCGGTCCTCACATATGCCTGCCAGAATTGGACCCTAAATAGTCACACGAAGCAAAAACTGAGAACTGCCCAGCGAAGTATGGAAAGAGCAATGCTAGGGTTTACAAGAAGAGACAGGAAAAGGGCCGTGCACATTCGTTCAATAACTAAAGTAACAGACATCTTAAAAAGAGTCGTGAACCATAAATGGCAATGGGCCGGTCATATTGCTCGCAAAAGAGATGAAAGATGGACTACGGTAGTGCTAGGATTGGATACCGAGAAACCTGAAAAGAGCAAGAGGAAGACCCTTGGATCGCTGGGATAAGGATATACGTAGAGTTACAGGCGTGAACTGGAAGAGGGTGGCTCAAGATCGATCAGCCTGGAAAGAACTACAACAAAACTATGTAGAATTAAATTCTAATATTTAGCTCATTAGACTTGAGGCTACATCCTGAATAAAAGGATCGATATAGCTTGCAATAATAGTATGTCATCAGTCTTTCGACTGGTTTGATGCAATCCTCCATCGCTTCCTATCTTGTGCCAATATCTTCATCTCTACATATCCCTTACAACCCACGTCCTCAATTATCTGCTTCATATATTCTAATCTCCATCTTCCTCTATAGTTTTTACCTTCGACTATTCCTTCCACCTGCAAATTAACTAATCCAGCATGTCTCAAAATATGACCTACCGGCCTGTCTCTTCTTTCTGTAAGCTTCTTTCACAAACTTCTTTCCTCACCCATCATTTCCAAAACTCGTTCATTTCTTACTTTAGCTGTCCACTTAATTTTCAGCATTCTTCTGTAACACCACATTTCAAATGCTTCAAGTTTCTTTCTTTCCATTATTCCTGACGTCCATGTTTCGCTACCGTAAAGTGCTTTGCTCTACACACAGAGTTTTAAAAAGTTTTTTCTAATTCCTAAATCAATATTTGAAACTAAAAGATTTCTCTTTTTCATGAAGGAATTTTTGTTAGTGCTATTCTGCTTTTAACATCCATTCTTGCTTCGGCCATTCGGTAGTAATTTTGCTTCCTAAGTAACAGAATTCACTTACTTCTCCAATTGCATCCGATCCTATTTTTATATTTAATTGACTAGTATTGGCTATCATTTCTGCTACATTTCATCACTTAAGTCTTGGTTTGATTTATATTCAGTCCAAAATCTTCCTTCAGTATTTTGTTCGTGCCATTCAGTAATTTCTCAGGTCCTCAGCCCTTTCTGCTAACAAGACAATGTCATCAGCAAATCGTAGCATACTAATTTTTTCTTCCTGAACACTTATGCCACATGGAAATTTTTCTTTTACTTTCTTTATTGCTTCCTCTACATACAAGTTGAATATTAACGGGGATAGAATAGAAGCTTGTCTCGTGCCCTTTTTAACTGATGCTTGTCTCTTATGATTCTCTACTTTTATTATAGCCACTCGATTCTTATATAGTTTATAAAGTATTCTTCTGTCTGTTTAAACCTGACTTCTTTAAAATTTTGAACATCTTGTCCCACCTAACATTATCAAAAGCTTTTTCTAAATCAATAAATGCCATAAAAGTATGTTTGTTTTTCTTGATCCGCCCTTCAAGTATTAATCTTAAAGCCAGAATTGCTGCCCTTGTACTGTGATTTTTGCTAAACCCAAACTGATCTTCACCTAATATGTCTTCTACTATCCTTTCCATTCTTCTGTATATTATTGTGGTCAGTAATTTTGAAGCATGTGATGTTAGGCTAATGGTGCGATAATTCTCACATTTGTCAGCTGGTGCTTCCTTCGGAAGTGTGAAGATGATATTTTTATTAAAATCAGTTGAAATTTCTCCTGTTTCATAAGTTTTTGATATCAGCTTGAATAATCTTTAGATTCCTTCTTCTCTCCTAGGGATTTAAGAAGTTCTGCAGGGATCTCATCAATTCCAACTGCCTTATTTGCTTTCAAGTCATTCAGAGTTTTATTAAATTCTGTCCTCAAAACAGGATCTCCTAAGTCATCAATGTTGACATCGCCTTCCTTTTCCATTACGCTATTGTTCAAGTCGTCCCCATCATACAGTTTCTCAATGTATTCCTTCCATCGGTTAGCTCTATCGTCTGAGCTTAAAAGAGGTTTCCCATCGGCAGCTTTAGTGTTCACACCTCTTTTCTTCATTTCTCCAACCTTCTGTTTGATCTTCCTATATGCAACATCTACTTTACCGACGACCACTTCCTTTTCTACTTCTTCACACTTTTCTTGTAGCCATCTTTCTTTTGCTTTTTTTGCATTTCCTGTTTATTTGATTTCTAAATTGCCTGTATTGCTCTCTTCCTGCTTCATCCTGAGCATTTTTGTGCCATTTACTCTGATCCATCAGTTCCAAAATTTCTTCTGTGATCCAAGGTTTTCGGGTAGCTTGTTCCCTAAGGCCTACTGTTTCTTTACCAGCTTTCATTATTTCGGTCTTTAATGTATTTCATTCGTCCTCGGTTGAGCTCTTTTCAGAATTACTTCTTAGACCTAAGTCTACCATTTCTACAAATTTTTCTCTCGTACTAGATTGTTTCAGTTTAGTTCACTTCATCTGTTCTGCTTATGCTGCTTCCTTATTCGCTTGAATTTCAGCCTGCACTTTATCACTATTACATTATGGTCAGAGTCTATGTCTGCTCCTGGGTACGCCTTACAGTCTAGAACTTGATTCCTGAATCGTTGTTTGACCATGATATAATCTAGCTCGATATCTGCCTGTCTCCCCAGGAAGTTTCCAGGTGTATATCAGTGTTGCATGGTTCTTAAACAGTGTGTTCGCCTACTACCAGCTTATATCTTTCACAAAATTTTAACAACCTGCTTCCTCGCTCATTTTTTTCACCTAGATCAAAACTTCCTACAGTGTTCCCCTCTTTTTCTTCTCCCACTATCTCATTCCAATCACCCATGATTATTATATTTTCCTCCCCCTTCACATATTGATTAATTCTTCAATTCGGTGTACATTTCTCTATTTCTTCGTCATCTTCCTGTGACGTTGGCATGTACACTTGTACTAACGAGGTTGGGACTGAGCTTAGTTTCTAACCTCATCAAAATAATCCTGTGTAACAGACTAGTCGATTGGTCTAACTTCTCTTCTGTGGGTGTAATTTGGAATCAGCAGAGTGTGTTTGGAAACTCGGGTACTAACCTTAATGGAATTGCTACTGATGACCTCCGGCGACTTCGGCTCCACTGTCCAGCTTTACTAATATAGGATCTGACACCACTGTGGGTTAAGGCCACAGACATGTATTGTTATTATGGCTTCACCGACTTAGGCTTACTATTGCAAACAGTACTACCAGTGAGAACTAACTGCTGTACGATACAGTTTATTGCTCGTCCTTGACTGAATACATATCATACGTTTTGACGCAGTCTGCGAGGCTATCCCCATAGGCTTCTATTGGATTTACATCTTCTGAAGTATTAGTAGATGATAGCCATTCTCAATGTATGTAAGTAATTGTTCTATCTGAGGATTCCACCATTGTCGACACTAATGCGAGACCAGGCTATTGGAGAGAGGCTATTTTCTATCCACTAACTGGAATAGTGAAGTGTCTACTGTCGATCTGTCACTGAGAAGGCCGAACGCATCTCTGGCGTTCCTTATACTGCCTGTATTGAACATTCTAGACTTCTTTCGGTAATTGACTGGCTAGTGTCCCTGGCTGTGGTATGCACTGATCGTTTTCGTCAGCAAAATGTGACTCACTATTCGCGTGCGGACGGTACGTGACTCTAGCTTACTGTCTCGGCTCACGTAACACTCGTTCAATTTTAAATCACTCGACTAAATCTTTTGCCCCAAAACTTGGTCCGTTACACCTGTCACTAAACTGTTCATAATAACTCACCCGTTTCCCTACGCTCTTATTAATTACAAATCCTACACCAGTGACTCCATTGACATCTTGTGTGCTAATTACTCTGTGTTCCCCAGACCAGAAATCCTCTGCGTCCTTCCATTTAATCTCGCTAATCCCAACAACATCCAACTTAAGTTGTTACATCTCCCTTTTTAGATTTTCTAATCTACATATCCTATTCAGACTTCTAACATTCCACACTCCGACCCGTAGAATGTTTCTATCCATTCTGATGACTCCTCCCTGACCAGTACCCACCCAGAGATCCGATTGGGGGACTATTTTACCTCTGGAATATTTTACCAAGGAAGAAGCCATCATGATATATGTAATTTGAGAGGATTACATGTCCTCGGGATACCCTTTGGGTCTTTAATGCAGTGGTTTCCCATTGCCTTCTGCATCCCCATGCCGTTGATCATTTCTGATTCATCCACCTTTAGGAGCCGTTTCCAACCCTAAGGGCAAGAGGGTGCTCTGGACCATTCCCCTCTCTTCCGCCCTCCTTTCGGAGGCCGTTGGCAAGCAGTGGGTGACTCCTTATACCAGGAACTATTCATTTGCCAGAGCCTCCAAAATATCTTGCATATAGCCCACCATCTGAGACTCGTGAATATCCTTGCCTAAAGCCATGTTGTCAATTTGCTAACCAGTTTTTTTTCCTCGGACAATTCCGATGTAGTTGTCACTGTCGTATTTGTTTCATAGAGATTTGTTGCATAATAATTATAGATTTTAGTAAATGTAATATAACAGCTAGGCCAATTCTCTTAAGCTTCAGTCTGTACACCATGTAGGCCTTCGTAACATCATGGTGCCAGGCATTCCATCTAGCCATTCAGTGACCATTCAACCAACCATTAGTTCTTCAGTCTATCTCCAATTAAATGCAGACTTATTATTCATAGGCATAGCTGGACAGATCCTTGCAGGTCATATTATCAACTGTATTGTCTACAGTCTTCACTGATCATTAAATGGGATTATGTAAACTGTTAGCTGCCTGTTATCACTTATCAGGATAGATTCTCAACTAGGCACTTAATACAAGATAGTCTTCCTTATCCTGGGTTGCTGAACCTTTCAATAAACTGGTGTCAAACTAATCCTGACTTAACACCATCTTTAGTAGCTCACTAGACTGGACAGAAGAGCTTCTTATCAAGAACCCAGATATTTCTTAAGCTACACATGTAGCGACCCAAAGGTAGACTGCCACAAGAACCTGCGAGTTCGTCTTCGATCAACCACTCCCTGGTTAGTTTTACCAAAGATATGTGATTCTATGACCGAAGCGATCACGTGCCTACTAACATATAGTATGTAGGAAATTGGTGAATGCGATAAATAAGCGCAATTAGAAGGTTGACTGATTTTAATAAATGAAAAATGAAGAGTACATGAGAACATACATGAAATACTTCTTGAAAATAACTGGTATCTACTAGTTACCTATCTTAGTGCACTTTCAGTCAAAGTAACCTTCCCAGCCAGCAGAGAGAGAGAGTTGGAACACATTACCTTACTATAAAGCCAATTACGCTCACTCTGGTGATCTTACATGCTGCATGTCTGGACTCTAACTGCGCTCCGTGCAGCTCAGTGAGTGGAGGGGCATAGCGCGCGTCTTTGGTTGGCTGAAAAGGCCTTACCATGCGTTTTTCAAAGCCAAGGTTAAGGTGCCCTTTCTCACGGGATGCTCTTGCTAGCCTCTCGACTCAAGAATCGGGTTACGTCTCTGTGCGAGGCCTGAGAATAATTACCTTCACTGACATACAATAATTCTATTGAAAATCCTTACATTCTATACACACATACACCACGAGGTTAGTAAATTCTCCTCTAGATTTCCACCACATCAGATGTTCACAGATCAACCACTCTTCTACCCTTTCAATACTGTTACTTAGACAGGACTCTTACAGTTGCATATCAGTCTCTCTTGCCCATCATTGTTATCAAATTAATCGCTCTGTAATTTTTAACCCTATTTGTCATTCCTCTTTTATGAATTGGTACTACTGTTGCTCTTTTCCAGCCCTCTGGTAAGCTGCAAGACTCCAGACTCGTTTTAAATTATACATTCCTTCCCCTAATTTTTCTAACGTAACCGTAGAAATTTTAAGATGCGTTATTTAGTGGTCCCCCTGCACCGATATTATTCTTTATAAACCCATCTTTAGCTTCTCTCTTTCCTGTTATACTGTTGAAAAATAGTGCCACAATGTCGCATGAGAGGCACGAGGATGCAAGATGACCGTGACGTAAGGGACTTCACCAATATAGGGGTTGGATATCGGTGATCCGTTAACTAACAACTTGCATCTTGGATAAGTTCTAACAAAAATTCAAACCATTCAAAATTATTAAACCGTGAAAACACCTTGGATAAAATCAACTGTAAGGTACTACGGTCGCCACTTTCCTCTATTTAACCTTGGGAAAGAAAAGGTTTAGTTCTTAACTATGGAAATAAAATCACTGATAAAAGTTTCACCATCACTATATTTTGGTGTATATATATATATTCACTAGTACAATTGACCAGCAATCAGACATTCATCTTAAGAAGCTTGCAAGTTACGTGTTCACTCTTTGTACCGGGTTGCACAATTTCAAAATTTTTCACGATGACCGCCCCGAGAGCATGTTTCCGGAACTAATTTCACTAGCCGAGATGGACCTGTTCAACTCCGTCGGAAAACAGGTCCACACCACTTGACTGACCACCGGTAACCAACTGGAATGAGGGAAAATCCCCTACTATAATCTAAAAAGTCACGTGACACCCAGAATGTAGTGCAACGAAGGTATGTGATGTAGGACTCTCAGAAATTTATGTCATTTAGAAATAAGCCTAACATTTATTTTACTCCCCTTCAAATCTTATACATATATGTATATAAATAGACGTGTGTTTTCATATATTTCAGTTTTCAGCTGCCACTACCAAGCACAGATCACTGGTCTTTGTGTATGGAAGTAGCATGGAGTTTACTGTCGTGCACCACGTCGGCCGAATGTCGATAGCTGTGGGGATGTGGGAGATACGATGATTAAAGTTGTCCAATGCAGGGCGTTTTCATATTTCAACCAAAAATTTGTGTCTTCTTATACTTCTCTCTCCTGCCACAACTACATAGTGTGCACCATTGGTGTTTGTGTGTGGCAGTAGAATCGTGTCTCCTGTAGTGCACTATGGTTGTTAGATGTCGGTAGCTATGGGGGTTGAAAGTGGTCAATCTGCGGCAATTTCATATTTCTGCCAAAGACGCATGTGTCATGGTGTATCACTTTTCAGCGAAAACTATCTATTGCAGATCACTGGCGTTTGTGTGTGGTAGTAACACAATCACCCATCAATCACGTAGGCCGAATTTCGGTAACTGTGGAAGTGTGGGAGATATGGTGGTTGAAAGTGGTAGAACAAGGATATTTTCGTAATTCATCCAAAGACGTGTGTCCGTAAATTTTACTTTGCTGCTTGAACTACATAGCGCAGATGACTTGCATTTGTGTGTGGTAATATCATCGCGTCTCCCATCGTGCACTATGGTTGTTAGATGTCGGGTAGCTGTTAATACAAATTCTTTACAAACAGGAATGAAGTCGTGGGTACCAGCTAGTTTTATCATAAACCCACTCGTTTAGCTGTAATAAATTCCCACCTGTTGCTGCGTAGAATTCCTGACATTACTGCTCTAAACGTATGTGTGTGTGTGTGTGTGTGTGTGTGTGTCAATGCGTATTGAAAATGTGTTTTGGACTTTAAATATATTTCTCTTATTCTCTCAGCTTTACAACGGTGTGCTCATCTTCTCTTTAGCTAGTGTACTTCTGTAATAATCAAATTTCAAATATACCGATGCTTTCTTGGATAAGCGCCATTTGCCAAAATTGAAATTTCAAAAGTTTACAGTGAATTACTCTGAATGTAAAGCCTGTTTTGAAAAAGGATTTTCTGTATAAGATTCTCCGGTTTCCATTACATTGTTCGAAAGTGTTTTTATTCCCGACTTGATTTACTTTGACTGTGATAATTAATGTAAGTCAGCATCATGCCAAATTAGACGCAGTTAACTTATAAGTCCTCTCAGACTTGATTAACTGTACAGAACTGCTTGAAATTTCAGTACAAGGTACAGGAAGAATTTAAGTTTGTATTACAATGTCAGCAGATATCAAAAATGCTTTAAATATGTTGTAATCAGTGTTTGAAACTGCCGGTTTGTTTGACTGGATTTAAAACTTGTATTTTCCTATTTTTAAACTGCCTGAAACTATTGATCATGTGTTATTTACACCAAAATTTAGTTTCTCCTGTTTGATTATTATTATAAACGTTTTTTACTTTGTCGGAAAGTGTTGTAAAATGGCGAGTTTGTCTCGTAACAAAGTTAAGTGCTTACAAGCTGGATTATGCTTTATTGCCATGATTTAGGTGAGTTATAGCTCGCTAGTGAGTACGCGGCTTAACAGTAACATGCAACGGTCACAGTTACAGCTTGCTAGTGAGTACGCGGCTTAAGTGTTTGAATCAGCAGGGGATCTTTCTCAGTATCACCTGGACGCAGATAGTATGCGAACGTGGTTCGGCATATTTTAGACAAGTAAATCCGCGTACTCACTAGCGAACTGTAACCGTAACCGTTTCACGTTAGTGTTACCAAATACGATAGTGAATACGTGGCTCGCGAGCCTGCCGGGGGTGGAACGCGTTGCATTCGCAGCAAGCTGACAAGAAACACGTCCACATTCTGTAATTGTAACCGTTGCACGTTACGGTTACCGTGAACTATAGTGAGTACGTGTCTCATGAGCCCGCCGTGAGCGGAACGTGTTGCACTCCCAGCGAGCCGATGACTGTCGGTTTTTGCTGCGAATCAAAGGGCACTCGCAGTGCGTTCGTGGACGTTGAGAGTGAAGATTGTTGCACGCTACGAACCTACCAGTATCCTCAAGCGTAATGAGTGAATGGACAGGGGATAAATGTCTTCAGTTGATAGAAGCCTATCACGAAAGCAGTGTCGTATGCAATCCTAAGGATTGGCAGCCTTAATTTTGCAAGGCTAAGTAAAACTTTAAATAAATAAAATTATTTAAATTATTATTATTGATCATTAACAGACAAAAAAAAATTATTTGTCGATGGAGGACCTCAATGGTAGCACAAAATACAGTGACGCTGCACTAGGTGAACCATTCAATAAAAAGCTAAAACCAGATCCGAAATTACAAATGCTGAAAGAGGCTTTCGGAATACTGAAAAAAGTGGCAGATTAGACCTATTGGCCACTCCCCCTTCCCATCCCCCCTCCTTCCCTTCCCTCCCTCCTCCCTCCACTCCCACCCCCTCCCTTTCCCTCCCCTCGCCTCCTTCCCCTTCCCTCTCCTACACTAACCTCAGCTTCCCCACCCTAGCATCAGCTGACCATTCTATTGCTCTTTTGCCAGGCCACTTGTTTGAACACCTGCCTTTTCCCCTAACCCCTCCCCTTCACTGACATCAGTTTCACGTCCCTCTTTGGGTGCACTCAAGCATCACAAATCTGATCACTTAACCTTTCATTCACCAACCCACAAGGTACATATTGAAAGAAAAAAAATCGTTGTTTGACGGACACCATTTCCTCATTCGACTCTAATAAAATACGATTTAAACCAAATTCCAAGCATGAATCTTTCTAAAGTTATAAATTAATGTCTTTAAACACACTAAGAAACACGTCTCTCAATTTTTATCACTGGCGCAAGGTGTAAAGTGAAAGGAAAAAAATCGTTGTTTGACGGATTCCATTTCATCATTCGACTCTATATATGGACGGAAATAAAATATACTCTATATTGAGCGCTTAATAAAATAAAATTTAAACCAATCATGTTTCCTTCTCAAGTTATGAATTAATGTCTTTAAACGCACCACGAAACGCATCTCTGAAAGCTCATTTTACCTAATATTAAACATTTAATTTCTACTCCAACCCTACTAGGTACGAAAAAAAAAAAAATGTATATCATGTTGATTCTAATAAAATAAGCTTTCCAATTAAACTATAATATTTTTTTTTAAAAAAACTGATGTTTTCGGTAGTTCATCAAACTAGGTAAAACTCATTACGAACACACAATAGATCTATTATTTATTTACATGATTCTGATAAACACTGGAATATCGAAAGTAAACTTACTACAAACAGTTGTACACAAAAAAAATTGATATTGTCAGTACAACAAAATGGGTTAACAAGATGCCCCCCCAGCATGAGATTTGTAAGGCAGTTGTGAACTCCTACCCCCCCCCCCCCCCTTCCGCCGAAACTCGTGTATGTATAGACACGTCGGTTGGGGTAGGCCATCTTCACTGTGATGGTTGATTTTTGCTCTCTGTGCTTCATCACAAATTCTTGCTGACGAATTTCGTTAAGCATACATGTTATAAGTTATACACTTTTTAATGTGTGTTTATTTTTTTTTATTTCATATTTAATATTATCCTATCGTGTGTTATATTATCAGTACATTTGACGCTCATGTTAAAAATAGTGATATGTGCTTTGTATATTTATTGCACACACATATACATTTTATACTGTTGATATATTTATTCATTGTTGTAGGTGCTAAATTAAAAAATGTCCAACGTCGCATTGCCGCATATTGAACTTCAGTCACTCGGTGAAAGTGCAATGACGATGATAATAGGCAATCTGCGCTTCGCGTCTGATGTCTATTTACTGAACATTCCCCATGTATTGAAGAACAACCTGGCTCAAAATTTCATCACATTTAAATGGGACAGTTACCTAAAAACTGTGGAATTTAATCCATACTTTTTATAAACCAACATGGTGTTAGCATAACATTGCATGAGCGGGTTAATGGACTGCTGGATTCGATGGACAGACTGACGTATGAAGCATTTGCAACATTTAGCTATGATTGTATAGTGTTTTTTCTGATGTATAAACAGTAAAACCACAGTGGAAACATTTTCACAATTGCACCAAAATACTATAAAATATTTTTTTTTATATAACTGGTAATTATGTGAATATTTGCGAAGTGTGTCTAGGACGACTTAATTTAATTTCAATGGAGCACAGGCTCCGGTGGCAATTTCCCTACACACCCATCTTCCCCCTATCCTGCACCTACCTACATTTGCCCTATACAAATGTTATCTTTCGACATCCTCAATGTTGAGTATATAGAGGACGACGAATTCCGGGTGGTCGGTGGTACAATACCATCCTACTTATTCTGCATCACAAGTCTTTGGTGTGGGGAATGTGCAAACAGGGGGCTATTCAGGTGTGAATACATACACCAAAACATCCCCCTCACTGAAGCACAGTAGGTATTTTAAAAAACTCAAGTTTCATGTATGTTTTTCCAGTTAGTAAAAATGTTAGTTGTCTTTTGTATATTCAAACGCTATTGTTGGCATGAATAAAAATCACTATATTGAAATTTCATTTGTTTTGTATTAAATATACCCTATCATATAACCTGTTTCCTGGTGTGAAAAAAAAAATCATGACATATTATTTATAATTACATATAATATTATGGGTTTTCCCCTGGTTTTCTGGCCTCCAAGTAAGTACATAACAGTTGCCGTACGTCTAATCGTTCTGCTGAAGTGTTGACGGCACATTGGGTCTGGTTGTACAAGAAGTATTGGCACTTATGGCGCAGAGGCTAATATCTCTTGAAACCAAATAAAACTTGCAGTAACCTTAGATGACAAAATTGTCCAGTTTACATCACAAGGACTCTGAGATTATGGCAATTCGGTAAAATGTTTGTCACTTTTCGGGGGAAAAGGTTTATGCGTAAAGATGTAATTTTTAATATATATACGGCTATATTATATGAGATACTCACAATTTTTTAGTACTATTTGATTCTCTAAAGACCAAAAAATAAATTATTTCATTGTTATTTTAAGGTTCCGGTAATTCGAAAGAAAATTATTTATTCTTGAGACACTAGTTATCACCTCTCATGTTACTTTTCATGCAAAACTTCAGTTTCTAATTTTCCTCTTGTCCAAATTGGAGTATAAAACCTAATGGTCTTGGATCTGATGACCCACCACTCCTTGTTACTATGTAAGAAATATAAATTAAATATTGTTGTGAGAGAAATCGTGTACAATGAATACGAAATAAAAATCTTGATTTGAGTTGAATGATAGCAACCACTGAATCCATAAAGGAAGTGTGTGAACGTGCTACCAAAATTCTTCAAACGGAGCGTTGTGGGTGAGCGGTAACGCTCTGGCTTCTCATTCCGAAGGACGTGGGTTCGAATTCCCGTCCGGTCATCCAGATATTGGTTCCCTAAATCACTCTCGGCGAATACCGGAATGCTTCTTTCAAAAAGGCATAGCTGAATTCAGTTCCTTGCCAACAACCCCTTCCCGCCTCTAATGACCTCGATGTCGAGGCGTTCCGAACATTCATGCGTTCGCCTGGAGTGATTTGAGGAAAACCAAAACATGTTTGTTAATAAAACATGGAGGCAACCACAAAAACTTCTTACCACATAGTCTAATTCCCTTCTTCCATGATGCCTCATAATAAATTGCAATGCTCCATACATACAATTTGCAAATATTGGTATTTTTACTAAGCCGCTGGTGGATCGCATAACCCAGTTGCACAGCCTATCTGCTATTGGTTTGATATTACCAAATGTTCGGTAGTTGTAAATTTCACAACTTAAGCAACGAAAGTGACGTTGCGTACAAAAAATTTAAAAAAGAATTGTTGTGGTGCCAGAAACTTATATGAAATCTAACTGTGGCCAAATATGTTACTTATAACTGCCTCAGTCATTTCATCGCTCATAAAAAAATTAGTTTCAGAGTGCCACTACCAAAGATACCAAAACAATTCTTGTATGTATTTTGTATCTCAGAAACGGCTCTCACAATTTGGATGAAATTTTCATTATCATCTTGTATCACTTACAAGAATGAATATAGTTAGGAAAGAGAAGGGGCTTTTTTTTGACACGAAAGGAAAAAAGTCAAATATAGGACCAGCCTTAATATAGTGAACTATGCGACCTACGCAAACCAGTTCAACAAGAAGATTTATACCGCAGTAAGCGTTGAATTTTCCTTTGACACTGAAGGAGGTGCACAATATATTTACTTCTCACAGTTGTTTTAAGTACTTTATACTTCAGAATGCTGGCTGACTGTTACTGAGAAATTTAACTGGAACTAAACAGAGCATGCACAACATGACGGGACGGAGGTGGGGAGGCGTTCACGACTGCCTTACAAATCTCATGCTGGAGGGGCATCTCGTCAACCCATTTTGTTGTACTGGCTATATCAAATTTTTTTGTGTACAACTGTTTGTAGTAAGTTTACTTTCGATATTCCAGTGTTTATCAGAATCATGTAAATAAATCATAGCTCTAATGCGTGTTCGTAATGAGTATTATCTAGTTTGTTAGCATGAGGGTTACTGAAATGATTTTCACTCACGATGGAATATACATCTCCGGCTATCCAAATTTTGGGTTTTTCCACGAATTCTCCAAATCACTCCAGGCAATGCCCGGGACGGCTCGCTTGAAAAAGTTATTGTCGAATTCTTTGCTGTTGCTTTTCCTCCATCTAATGACCTCAATGTCGAGGCTGTGTAAAGCCATAAGAAAGAAATATGCAACTGATGTCATTGAAACGCCAAGTTGCATTTATTCCAATATTTTTTATCTAATATCTGAATGCTTAGATTTTATTCTCAAGCTAAATTTTGAGTGAAATATATTTTTATGGTTTTTGATTCGCGCTAAAACAAAAGATTACGCATCCTGTCTCGTGCATGAACTGTAATTAAGGATGGTATCTGAAGCAAAATTACTCATAAAAAACTTTAATACCCTACATTACGTACCTGCAGTTTGTTTGTAAACGTTGGGAACCATTTATACAACAACTGCAGTATAATCAGATGTCGGTCAACTTCAAATAAGGTTTGGTATTACTATCTATAATACTTGTTAAACATGTTCATGAACTGTTTTCACCCAGACATCGTTCACAGCTGTGACACTGTTCACTACCGGAAACAGTTTGCACACGTATTTAATAGCAGTCCATACCATACAAAATGACAATATGACTCATTTTTTCTTGCCTGTACGCTGAAATAATGCTCAACTATGAAATTAATTTGATTTACTTTACTGTTCGACATTAAGTTTTCCTCGCATTACATTAGTATGAACAGAGAACTCTCAACTCAAACTGTAGGCACTCTCATAATAGATTCATAGTATTAAATGTAGAATGAATACAAGCAAAGACCGTTGCACGCGGCTTCATACATGGTGTGGGGGAATGCATGTGATGGTTAAGTGGCCTATCAATAGGACAATATAAGGAAGCAGACCCCTGGTGTGGTGAGCGAGATGACGTTTGGAGGGATCACTTGACCTAACACTATAACAATACATGGAAGCAGTCCCTGGTGCGGTGGTCGAGATGACATTTAGTGGGGGTCAGTTGACCTAACAATATAATAATACAAGGAAGCAGTCCCTGGTGCAGGCGGGGCGAGGCGGCGGTTAGAGGAGTCAGTTGTCATAACCATTGAAGAATGCAAAGGGTCAGATGCTGCTTCGGAGGGGAGCAGGTGGTTTAACAATAGAACGTTAGGTTCCCCAAATTCAATTGCTTACTTTTATAGATGCGGACCGACCAAACTGCGGTGCAAGATAATCTGCAATACATTTGGTTGACCATAATGGAGTCACTCGCATGAAGCAGGATTTTATTCATGAATAGGAGGCTGCTGGAATATCAATTGAAACTGTGAGCATTAGTGTGAAGGACTGAGAGTATTGATATTCGTATAATTTGCTATTAAGACTGAATATTAAAATGCCCTGCAGAAACATTGAGAAACGCCCCATACAATAGACTATAGAAACCTCACCCAAGACAATAGCGTGGCTCAAGCGACAAAATTTCTTATCAACTAACGAAAATAACAGTTTTTTAAAAAATATTTTTGGATAATTGGAAAGCTTATTTTATTAGAATCATCGCGATATAAATTTAATTTTCGTACCTAGTAAGGTACGTGCTTAATATTACGTGAAATGAACTTGCATCTTGGGTCGAGAGGCTAGGACAAGAGGGTATTTTGTGTGTGAATAGAAAAGGACGCCTGGTTCAGCGACCAAAATTTCTGATGAACTACCGAAAATATCAGTTTAAAAAAAAAATATATATTATAGTTTAATTGGAAAGCTTATTTTATTAGAATCAACATGATATAATTTTTTTTTCGTACCTAGTAGGGTTGGAGTAGAAATTAAATGTTTAATATTAGGTGAAATGAGCTTTCAGAGATGCGTTTTGTGGTGCGTTTAAAGACATTAATTCATAACTTGAGAAGGAAACATGATTGGTTTAAATCATATTTTATTAAGCGCTCAATGTAGAGTATATTTTATTTCTGTCCATATATAGAGTCGAATGATGAAATGGAATCCATCAAACAACGATTATTTTTCTTTCACTATACACCTTGCGCCAGCGATAAAAATTGAGAGACGTGTTTCGTGGCGCGTTTAAAGACATTAATTCATAACTTAAGAAATATGATTGGAATTTGGTTTAAATCGTATTTTATTAGAGTCGAATGAGGAAATGGAATCCATGAAACAACGATTTTTTTCTGTCACTATATACCTTGTGGGTTGGTGAATGATAGATTAAGTGATCAGATTTGTGACGCTTGAGTGCACCCAAAGAGGGAGATGAAACTGATGTCAGTGAAGGGGAGGGGTTAGGGGAAAAGGCAGGTATTCAAACAAGTGGCCTGGCAATAGAATGGTCAGCTGATGCTAGGGTGGGGAAGCTGAGGTTAGTGAAGGAGAGGTAGGGGAGGGGAGAGGAAGTAGAGAGGGGAGTGGTAGGAGGAGGGAAGGGGAATTGGGCGCGTGGCCATAGGCGTGAAAATGAGGGATGAAACTGAGGTTAGTCAAGTGGCCTAATTAGCATAATAATAGAACAATAGGTATGAAAATGATTGACATTTCTTTTGTGTGAGCTTGCATCGGATAAACCACACTACTATCTGTGCAATGTAGTTCAGCCAGCAATGTAAAATATACGGACACACGTCTTTGGTCGAAATACGAAAATATCCTTGATCGCCAAATTTCAACCACCGTATCTCCCACACTACCAGTTACCGAAATTCGGCCAACGCTGTGATCGACATGTGACTCTGTACTACTACCACACACATACACCAGTGATCTGCGCTAGAAATTTTTCGCTGAAATGTGATACACCATGACACATATGTTTTTGGTAGATGTATGAAAGTGCCGGAGGTCGACCACTTTCAACCACCATATCTCCCACACCCCTATAGCTACCGACATCTATTCACCATAGTACACGATAGGAGACACGATACCATTACCACACATAAACACCAATGGTCTACGCTATGCAGTTGGGGCTGCAGAGTGACACATACGGAGCCACATGTCTTTGGTCAAAACACAAAAATGCCCTGCATCAACCACTTTTAACCATCTTATCTTCCACATCCCCATAGCTATGGCATTCGGCCAACGTTGTGCACGACAGGAAACTCCATGATACTTCCAAACACAAACAACAGTGATCTGTGGCAGGTAGTGGTGGCTGAAAAGTGAAATATAGGAAAACACACACACACACACACATATATATATATATATATATATATATATATACATACACATCTATATATAAGATTATCAGTTTTGAAACAGTGAATTTGGATGTTTGTAAAATCAAAGAAATCCCAGGAAGGTTACAAAATCGTAAATAATTCAGTTATCAAAATAAATAATGATCAATCTCCCAAGCTCATTTTTTTTTATCGTCTTTTATGGAGAAATACGTAACTATACGAAAGTATAATCTCTGTAACGAAGACAAAGAAAAATATGAATTAATATATTCTTTTCTAATAAAAACATAAAAAATCTCCATTCTCTACTCCAAAAGCTTCATTGAATACTGTGTCATGAGAGAATTAAAATATCATCGTACTCGCAGCAGATAAGGGCTCGACCGCTATGGTCGTGGGCTGCAGTGACTATGAGGCTGAGGAAGACACATGCCGCGGACGTCTAGCGAAGACGTGGAGCGTATGCTCCTATATTAACAAACAGCGCAATTTACACAGTTATGGCGGGGAACTGACACGATCTTGGTTATCGAAACCTAGTTTTGTGATATCACTAAGAACTTACCCTGAATTATACAATTTTAAAAATTTGGATTGTTGCAGTGGCAGTGTACAGGACAAAGACTAACAGAAAATCGCTAGGGAATTAAATGAAACAGACATGTTTTAAAGTTTATCATATAAGTTTATTGCTATAAATTATTCCAAAAGGGAATATTCTTAAAAACTATTGCCATTAATCCACACAATATTTACCTTTATATGGAATTCGCACACGCCCAACGAACTGCCACAGAGCGTGCTGAGTTGTAACGGTCTGGCCTGCCACTGGTAGGACACAGGTTCGAATTCCTGTCGTGGAATTCAGATTTGAGTTTTCAATGGTTTCCCCAAATCACTCTAGGCGAATTCTGGGATGCTTCCTTCAAAACGCCGTGGCCGAATTACTTCCCTTTCCAACCTCCAATGATGTCGACGTTACGTAAAACCATATAAAACTGAACTGCTTACTCAGGTACTCCTTTATGCATTTTGTACTTTTTATTATTGGCTTTTCTTTGGTGAATTGGTTTCATATTATAACATTCACAGTGTGGGATGTTGAATATTTCCTTCTGTATCTGCCTATGATATTGTGTAATAGGGACATTGCTTAAATCTATATATATAGATATAAAAATAGATGTTTGTTTTCCTATATTCCAATTTTCAGCCACCACTACCTAGCACAGATCACTGGTCTTTGTGTGTGGAAGTAGCATGGAGTTCCCGTTTTGCACAATGTTGGCCGAATGTCGATAGCTGTGGGGATGTGGGAGATATAATCGTTAAAAGTGGTCGATGCAGTGCATTTTTGTATTGGGACCAAAGACATGTGTCTCCGTATATGTCACTCTGCTGCCACAACTACATAGCATAGACCATTGGTGTTTTTGTGTGGTAGTGGTACAGAGTCACCCGTCGATCACAACGTTGGCCGAATTTCGGTAACTGTGGTAGTGTTGGAGATGTGGTGGTTGAAATTGGTCGATCTAGGATATTTTCGTATTTCGACCAGAGGCATGTGTGTCTGTATATTTTACTTTGCTACCTGAACTACATAGCGCATATGACTGGCGTTTGTGTGTGGTAATAGCATCGAATCTCCCTTCGTACACTATGGTGGTTAGATGTCGGTAGCTGTCAATCCAAATCCTTTACAAACACGAATGAAGCCATGGGTACCAGCTAGTTATTACATAAAGTTATTGTAGGTACTGTATTAAAGTCCCTAAATTATTAAGTCACTATTCCGTTACCACAGTCTACAGATTTCCTTTCCTTCCAAGCATTGTGCAGGGTATTATGTGATCTTTGGATATCTGGTTACGGGAAAAAGATTTCATAGTATTATGCTTTATATGATGTCTGTCTCAAAAGTATCCGACCTTCATATTCCTTATATTCTGCCACTGGTGTTATTCTGCGTCATCGGGCTAGTGGCATGTTTCGTAGTAGTCCCCATGTGATTGAAGAATAATGTCCCAAAGGCCTTTCCACTTTTGGAAGCATCCCAGGAACTAGTTTTTTTGGTATCGCCTTAAGAGCTTTCGTCGAATCAGTTTTGAGTGTTTCTTTGTCATCTAATCAGTGTCCTTTGAGCGGCATTTTTAATCTTGAGACCAGCCATAAGTCGCAGGGAGCTATGTCAGCACTGTAAGACTTTGTGCTTTGCCAAATGTTGCTGCACGAGGTTCGATACATGCGGTGGCGCGGTATCGTGATGAAGCCAGTCACCGCTTGACCAAAGCTAATGCCATTTTCTTCTAATTGCGTCACACAATCTTTTCACTACTTCAAACTAATATTCTTTGTTGATCGTCTGACCTTTAGGAGCATATTCTTGGTACATATCATTATTAACAATTCCAAATTGTCCCGAGCGATTTCAAGGCGGTTTTTCTGCTCCACCGTTAGCAATTGCGGAATGAATTTCACACACACGCCAACCATTTGCAAATTTTCGTTAAAATCTCCCAAACACTAGTTTTCGGTATTCCAAGATCACATTCTCGCACAGTCTATTGACAATCTTCATTTGTCGCAAGTTGCACATGTTCGATATTATCCCTTGTTTTTGTCATCGAAGGCCGCACAGAGCGTGGGTTACTACCAAAAGATGTGCGGCCACCTTTGAACCTCATATACCACTCTTTTATTTGTATTTTGCTTATACATTCGTCTCCAAACGGCGTCTTCATCATTTCGATGGTGTCCGCACAACTCTTTTCGGGTTTAAAGCAAAATTTAATGCAAATTCGTTCCTCCGATCTTTGTCATTTTTTACGATAGCAAAAAGCGACGAACATACAAAACACTTTCTAAACAAACGCACGCTTTACGTGAACTGATGCGTCCTGGCGACAACTGCGGCATCTAGAGCGTTCTTGAAGCTTTACTGTTGACACTCATATTCGTCATATGACGCTAAAATTGTCAGGAGGAAAGATATGAAAGAAGGTCGGATACTTTTGTTTCACACCTCCTATGCTACGAAAGAGAAATGTATGTTCATGATATCTCCAAGAAGTCCGGATTGATCAAGAATCCATCATTGCAACACTACTTTGATTAAGTTATACTGTTTCTTCCATTTTCAACGTTGTCGACGGCAACAAATAAACCATTCGAATCTGTTACTACCGGAAATGGTATAGAAAAACATCATCTATAATTTACATAGGTGGAAAATGATTTTGAGGGAGCTTTAATTCTCACATGCGTCTCATCAATTCCGCCAAAAGAACGGGGTAAACTCCCTAGCGTGTAGAAACTGAGTTGTTTCAACCCATTTCATTGTAGTAGGTATTGGCATGAACTCTAGCTGTAGTTTTTTCCCCATATCACTCAGAGTTTTATGTACAGTTCTTTGAATTGTTGAAAGTCCTTCCAGAAAATAAAAATATGTTTGGACGAACTTTTTGTTACATACTGCCTGAAGAAAATAATTATTTTTACTAGCACTAGATTTTTTTAAAAAATTTTTTAATTTTTTTTTTATTTTTATCCAGTGAGCAATCAATCATGAAGAATGGTGAAAAAGAATTATATGGCGGTAATCAAAATACAGAAGACAGTGGACAAAGAGGCAAAAAATAATGTTTCTGGTGATGATCATGAGGCCACGATAGAAAATGCTGTTTTAACACCATCTGCTAATCCAAACATATCATCCTCAACATACTCTGGAACCGTAGTTACTGATTGCGAGGATGGCAAAACTATGAGGAAGGATCAAGTAAAAGAGAGCATTTTTAAATTGCGCGTCAGTCGATGGCGTGAGGAGTCTGAAACGGTTTTTAAAGTAGAGGGGAATCATGTGGAAGGCAGTAATAACGCTGGCATGCCAAGTGCTTCTTATTTTCAGCAACAGTGACGATGAGCGTGAAGCAGATACACCCTGCAGTTATGAAATGTGCTATTAGGGGGCATCCATAAATAACGTGAGGTGAGACTTCTTGAGAACTGGTCTGACCCTCCCCCTCTCCCTGTGGTGAGATCCTCCCCCTTAAATTCGGAACCTCACGCGGGATTTCCGGAGACCCCGCCCTATATCACTTCACGTCATTTATGGAGGCCCCCTTATTAAATTCCTCGTCAGAGAAACTGTAAATGCTGCTGAAATTTGGCTCTGTTTACTCTCACAGTTCGGGGAGAGAACCCTTTCATGGACTCAGGTAGAACAATGGTGTAACAAATTTAATAAAGTTTGGGAGCGTGTTGGAAACATTGCCCACCTATGCTGTCCTCGCACCAGCATCACACCGCTGAACACAGAGGCTATTAGTTTTTTTTTTTACTTACTTCTTTACGCCTCACCAACGTCGAGGTCATTAGATTGGGGATTGGATTGAGGACGACGAACGGGGAGGAATTTGGCCATGGCCTTTTGAAGGAAGCATTCGACTGGAGTTTACTGTCCATAGACATTTACTCCTAGTTGCTTCGAATGGACAATACTTCATTGTAGTTTGGTCTTCTTGTTTGGCATCTTATCTTCTAGGGTGGTATGCCGCTGGAGGTCTTCTAACTCAGAATTGGTCAGCCACTTCAGTGTGATGTAGTTAAGGCAGCCTCAAGGAAAAAGGTGTGCTTTCTTTTGATGTTAGTTGACAGAGTAATTCGGACGTGGAGTCTATCGTTGCCAGTGACGTGGCTGGAACTGGTATGGTTGCAGTATATACTGCCACCGTGACTAAGTCCCTCCCCCACCCCCCTCGGAGGTCATGGTTGTCTTGGTTGTTCTCTGCCGGATGTGGTCCCGTCTTCTTGATTCTTTGTCGATGACTGTTTCTCGTGGCAGCGACGTGGTGCCGTGTGGTCGCCACTCGCTACTAGGGTGGTCCTATTCTCTCGACGCCTCGTATGGAGCCCTCGGCGCTGCTACGGTCGCTTCTGTGATGCTGCTTCCTTGTGCTGTAGCTATGGTAAGAAACAGCATGCCTAGAACCAAAGTTGCAGCAAATGGTGTCCTCACAGTGCTGCTTGCAATCTGCGACATAATGGCCGCCTCCACAGCATACGCTCCTTGCAAGTTTAGTGCAATCACTGGGGTAGTGCCAAAAATTGTGGCACTTGAAGCACTGCACCAGATCGCGTGGCGGCTGTTTCACTGCAGTCTTCTGCGTAGAGGCGCCAGTCTTGGTCTTCTCGCGGCTGGTGAGTGATGGACCTGTCCTCCTTGATGTTCAAGCCAGCTGAATACAGGCAGCATCATGGTGCCTTGCAGCTCGGCCAGTAAGCTGTTGTAGTTCCTGCGGTAGCGGACGAAGATTGGAGGTACTGGGCTCTCTTCTAAGGCAGGAAAGTCGGCAGTTGGTGCCAACAGTGGCTCAGGCGAGTGCTGCAGTGTGTTCAGCAGTTCAGGATAGATGGCTTGCCATTATGAGGTGGTGATGGAGTTTTCCTTATAGGCATAGTCTTGAAGTTACTCCCAGTCGCTGAATCATAGCAGAAGATCTTCTCTTTGCGAATTCAACATATTTCTTCCAGTCGAAGTCACCGACTAGCGGGGTCGGAAACACAAGTGCCTCTGGCCACACAGTGAAAAATCTTCTGGCAAGATGACTGTGCTCACGACTTATGACCTGCTCAAAGGTGGCAGTGTCGCTGGTTGGCACCTTCCAGCTAAACTGGAAGTCATCCAGAAGGATTGTGACGGTAAGTTTCAACTTCTTGGTAGAGCTGTAGCAAACCATATGTATTTGTTACCGAGAAACGAGTACATCGCCTGACTCGAAATACTGAAATGTTACTCAAAAATTTCGTTACTTGTAATTGTTGTATGAACGTCAGTTTGATTTGATAAACTAACAAATACGCACATCATCCGGGTACTGGAATGGTTTGCCCATTTATGGAAGTAAATGAAATAATGAACATCGTGCATCGCATATTTCTGGGAATTTTGATTTGAATTCGAACATTACAAGGAAAAATGTGTCGGTACAAACATACTATTTACTGTTAAGTGTTGATATTTTTAACGAGGTAGGTAATTTTGACAACAGAGTTATTTTGTAAATAAAAAATTTGGATAGATAGTTTGAGATAGTTATTTTTTGTTACTGATCATACATTAGTGAGATTTTATTGATTTCAAACATTTATGAAATGCATTTGTTTTAAACTGTAATGTTCTAATTTCTATTTTATTTTGCCTATACTTATTTTACTAAATGAACAATTTAGTAATTTTTTACAAAGTACGAACAAAGTCATCCTGTACACGGTGCGACTCCATACAATGCTTCATGTTAGCACCCGATTGTACCAAAAGTAACGCGTAATGATTCGATAGTAACTAGTACTGATTGCAATGTAGTCTTCAGGTGTACAGACATCTGCACTGGTTGGCTGACCCACAGATACAGTACTTTGTTTTTTGTTTATGAAGCCTCTGACTGATGACAAAGCACAGGATGGTGGCAGAAAGGATAGCAGTTGATTGCCGGGACAGGAGGAGGAGACAACAGGTGACAGTGAAGCAGGGTCGAGGCCTTGTCCAGATGCGCAACAGATGGGAGCAAGGCCAATGTATGAACAAAGACTAAGAAAAGAAAAGAAAGAAACAAAAGAAAAAAAGGCACTCTCAGCACGGAATTGTCATGCACCATCGAGACTGTCATTACAATGACATATGCCAGCGGATGGGTGTTGTAGAAACGGTGACATTGTTTCATGAAAATATCCAGCTACAAATCCGTTAAGACTATGTTGTATTTATGTGCCGATCTAGTTTCACATATACCGGGTGGGGCATTTAATATGTTTTCTGGAAATATTTCGGAAAGAAAGCATTTTAACAAACAATAACCTATATAAAAAATAATCGTACAGTAGGGGGCTACAATTATGTGATATTGGTTTTTTCACAGGTGGCGCTGTTGTCTTTACAACAAGTTCAACTTAATTCTTTTAAATGGGAACCCCTATTTTTTTTTTTTGAAGATTCCGATTCCTCATGAAAAAATAAAAATAGTTTGCTTAACTCACTTTTCTGTTAGCCTCACAGATGGCGCTGTAATGGAAGGTAATTTTAAAGGATATGACGAGGCTTGGAACATCAAAACATGACGCCGGACAAGTTTGGCAATTAGTCGTAATTTTGATTTGACGGTAGCTCCATCAGAATGGTGCGACTTACAACTGCGGAAAAAGTTGAAATGGTTCTTGTGTACGGTGAAGCTGGTTGCAATGCTATTGCTGCGTGTGCTTTATACGCTGAGAGGTATCCGGATCTTCATCATCCAAGTCCCATGACTTTTCGTCGGACTGTCAACTTATTTATGGGTACTGGCAGTGTGAAACGAAGCAGAGCTCGAGGACAATCGGTCACAGACGAAGACGACGAAGCGAATATTTTGGCTGCTGTTGAAGTCAATCCACACATAAGTTTTTGACAACTTGAACGGATGTCAGGAATTTCCAGAAGAAGTATCCTGCGAATTCTCCACCGGCATAAATTCCATCCGTATCACGTGTCATTGCATCAGGAACTTCATGGGGAAGACTTCCAAAATCGAGTGAACTTTTGCAACTGGATTCTGCAAGAAGTGACCAACAACCGTGACTTCGTTTCAAAGATCCTTTTCTCGGACGAAGCAAGTTTCACCAATCGTGGCCACGTCAACCGCCATAACATGCACTATTGGGCTGAAGAAAATCCACATTGGATACGTCAAGTGGATCATCAACGACCATGGAGCGTCAATGTTTGGTGCGGTGTTATGGGAGATCATCTGATCGGTCCTTACTTTATCAATGGAAACCTTAATGCCGAAAAGTACAGCCGATCTTTGATAACTGAGCTCCCAGTTTTGCTGGAAGATGTCCCTCTACAGGACCGCCTAACAATGTGGTATCAACATGATGGCTGCCCCGCGATATTTTAAATCGCCGATTTCCGAACAAATGGATTGGTCGTGGGAGACCAGTGCTTTGGCCGGCGCATTCTCTGGACCTGACTGCGCCAGATTTCTTCCTTTGGGGAATGCTGAAGGAAAAATGTTATGCGGAAATACCAACAATGCCAGATAACATGAAGCAGCGCATTCGTGATGCTTGCGTTAACATCAGCAGAGACACACTTTGAGCTGTTCAGGCATCATTTCTGCAAAGGGTCAGAAAATGTCTGGAAGTAAATGGTCACCTTTTTGAGCACCTGCTGTAGACATGGCTGCAAATAAGTAAGAAAAAGCATTTAAAAAATCAATTTCATCATTATCCTTTAAAATTACCTTCCATGTTTACATAATGAAAATTACATGTAATTATTTAAACAATAATTAAAATTATACACAAAAAACGCGAATATTCA
Source organism: Vandiemenella viatica (assembly GCA_031002005.1). Taxonomy (NCBI): domain Eukaryota; kingdom Metazoa; phylum Arthropoda; class Insecta; order Orthoptera; family Morabidae; genus Vandiemenella; species Vandiemenella viatica. The sequence continues at coordinate 75,724,020 of JARYHS010012519.1, forward strand.
AACGAAATATCATCTTTCGCGATTACAGCGCCATCTGTGAGGCTAACTATTTTTATTTTTTCATGAGGAATCGGAATCTTCAAAAAAATTGGGGTTCCCATTTAAAAGAATTAAGTTGACCTTGTTGTAACGACAACAGCGCCACCTGTGAAAAAACCAATATCACATAATTGTAGCCCCCTACTGTACGATTATTTTTTATATGGGTTATTGTTTGTTAAAATGCTTTCTTTCCGAAATATTTCCAGAAAACATATTAAATGCCCCACCCTGTATATTTTGTAAAAGGCTCATTTATATTTGATCCTCGCTCACATAATATTAAATTAAATTGCTCTGAAATATTTTTGAGGCAAATAATATATATATATATATATATTGAATATCGTCCAGAATTTTTCGTAATTTTAAAAAATACGAAAGCTATGACTGCACAATGAAAATTTAAATTCAGAATAGCAATTTTAAACTTAAGTAGTCAAATTCCTAAAAAGAATTACTTGAACTTTACATCCTCAGTGACGAGGGCCGTCTCAAGGTCACGTTAATGCTTACAACAAATATTACATGTACTAGCTTCGAGCCCGTCAAAAATGACGGTTTGAACGCCATATTCTGGCAGTTCCTTTTTTTTGCAGTGGGTTAATTATACGGAATTATTATTACGTAATGATAAGTTCTTTGATTTTGTACTGTTCTAAATATTTGATTTGCTGTTCACATAGCAATATTGCAGTAACTTCTACTGAATTAATGACGACGGAAGTATAGAACCAATAAAATTAAAAACCATTTAGGATTCCCGAAAAATTTTGCTGTCCATGTAATATCAGTTTTATTCCTGGTCCAGGCACAATTCAGCACGATAGGTATGGAACTACTTTCACCCGCATTAATTAATACGTTCAGTAACATGGCGCTTATGAAAGCAGTTTAAATGGTTTGTAAAACTGATTTCAGAGCGAATTATGCTGCAACAAAATGTTTCAGTTACGAATCTGGTCTACTTAGCCACAACCTCCACAACGTTGCATTCGAAAAATAGCTTTTATTACCTTCATATGAATAACGACAGGCAGCACCTATGGCGGTAGTCTGGATTTATTCTGGAAAAACTTGTATGGAAAAGCAAATATCAACCATTTTTAATGATATTTTCGTGATAAGGGTACCATACTGTGGTTAGATTATCGGGGTATTTTACTATGATTTATTTAAATAAATTCATTTTACTTTAATTTTACTATAATATCAAAAACAAATAACGGTCATTTATCTGGGTGGATATATTTCGCGATGCGTACATTTCTCTGAGTTTTGAATTAACTTCATTGTTTCTCATCATCTAACTGATACAGGTAATATAATGTAAACATAGAATAAATACCCTTCTCCTTACATTTACATGAATAAAAAGCAATATGTAAATTTAAAGGAATGTACTAATTGTAACTTTGTGACATATAATTGCCTCGCATTAATTTTTTTCACCTGCTCTCCGTATTTCTAATATCTCCGCTCACTGCTGTTTTGCGGCAGTAATATCGTTGTTGAATTGCGAGTGTCACATGGCTTATACAGTTGATGATTTAAATCTAATAAAAAGGTTATCTTAAATCGCATTTAATAGCTAACACATGTATCAAATATTAAGGGTATCATCTATAATTGTAGTAGGAATTTATTCAGAAAAAGAATTATTTTTAATTATATCTTTCGTTATATGAATACGTTACTCTGGTTAGATTATCAGAGTATTTGGTTAATATTTTAAAATAAATAAATGCATTTCACTTCATATGACGGGGACTATAATTTCGAAAACGGATAACTGTTATTTATTTGACTAATACATTTCGCATTACGTACGTTACTCCTAGTTTTTAATAAACTTCTTTGTTTCTTACCTTCTGCCTAAAACATTGAGGTTATGGTCCTTATCACTGATGCAGATAAAATAGCGTAAATATTGAATCCTCTTCTCCTTACATGAATATCTGCGTCTAACTGATACAGGTAAAATAGCTTAAATATTGAATCTTCTTCTTCTTATATGAGTTTCTGCATCTAACTATAGTAAATAAACAAAACGCGACATGAATGAAGGAATACAATATGGTGGCTGTTGATTGGCGAGTGACGTCTGTCACGTGACCGTTCTGTAGCCAATCCGTGAAGTAGCTATAGACGACGCACGCAGACCACACGTTAGCTTTTTATATAGTAGGATGGGACCGAAAATCCAGATGAATTTGGCTATTGGTAATGCATTTAATTGTAATTCTCTTGCGTCTTGGAAGAAAAGATTTATAAATTGCCTCTGGCTTTGGAAGAAAGATCTTGAGAAACAAATAGTATTGATTGATTGTCTCCCAATTTACTTCTTAAAGAACAGCATACATAGCCAATGGCAAAGAAAGCATCCCGTTTCAGTTGGTGTGTAGCGTAAAAATTTTTTTAAAAAAAATGAACTTTCAGTTGTTTTAGAACTCGCATACAACAGGACATTAGACTATATTAATACAAGTAAAAGTAAATAAGTATGGCACTACTGACCAGGATATCCTCTAAGGGTTTGGCTGCCAAGTGACAGTTTTAGATTTGCTGCCCATGCATCTCATCGCAGCTACCTGAACATAACCCGGTAATCCTGCTGGGTAAAAGGAACCTACAGTTTTATGTGTAATCTGAATTATGGAGAGTCCTAGCTAGAGATTGCAATCCTGCAGTGTTTTCAATCTCGCATTTGCAGATAGTGGGATTGACGTCAATTCTGCAGGATCCAGTACTGCTTTTAAAACTGTTATCAAATTAAATAATTAACATCTATTTATTTAATTAACAAATTAACAATAATCTTGAAAAATTAAAATCAACCTTTATCAATATTTTAGTTAAAAAAACAACATTAATTAAAAATTTCTAGCCTTCTTTAAATATACTTTGCTCATTTACACAATTAAATCTAATTTGTTATTAAGTAAATAATTAAGTATTACAGTAAATTCTATCAGTTTGAAAAGAATAATCTGCCAACGAAGCAGTCAAGCTATCAGTTTATTTGCAGGCACACATATATATATATATATACAGGCATTGGCCGAGGATGCCATTTCTGAAGCCTTGCTCGTTGTTTTGACGGAACTGATCATCACTAAAAGACATTTTAAAAAGCTTAACAACTTTCCACACTTTTTTCAGATAAATATATGTGGGAAACACTTTAGTAGGTGGATAAACCAGTGCTACGCCACACTGTACATTTGTCATATTTTGATTGTCCAACCCAGGTCTTTGTCGTCTACAGTATATTATAATTATAATTATTATACAACATTGACAGCAGCCAGCAATGTGCTAAGTGAGAAGCACAATTATAGATACCAAGGCAGAAGTTTACCAACTTTTACCATGACGCTTGTTCCATCAGATCTTATGCCGATAACACCAGTTTCAAGATCTACACCAAAGCTTGTCAGCATAGATCTGCTGTAACTAAGTAAATAGTTAAAAAGATTGCACTAAGTGGGAAGCATAATTTAAATTATAGCTCTTATAAATACATAGAAGTGAATCTATTTACTAATGAAACACGATGAATGAAAAAAGAAAAAAAAGATATTTATTTATGCAAATCAAATGTCAGCTGGAGAGGTAACGGGCAACGAAACTGGTCAAACCCAAGTCACTGAGCACACCATTTTACAAATTACAGATCCACGTCAGATTGTCAAATGATGTGGCATCCCACTATGCTGCATTCCAATCCATAATTTCTTGTCTAAAACATTTTTAAGAGCCTGAAATGAGATTTTACAGAAAGGTTTGCCAGCAAAGTACTGACTGACAGGATTTAAATTTTTATATCAAGTTTAGGATAGCTTCTCAATTCTACTGAAATAGCAGTATGAAATAATTTGTGGCTGATAAAAATAAAAACACATTTACACTTGAAAACTTTAATTCATGAGCTGTACATTTGTCATTACAATGATAAAACTTCATTTTTTTAATTTTATTTTACAGGGACTGTTTTATAAAATGACTAGTTTTCACTTAACAGTGACATTACAAAATTATATTAATATATAAACATTACTATTTTAGAAGAGTGTATTACAGTTTTTGAATAAATGTCTTGCCACCACCACTTATCCCCTGCCTGAAGCATCTTTATTCCATTTTTGAACGCCAACTCTTCGGACCAAGCTTTTTGATGCGAGATCGATGCATATGAGACATCAATGTGTACATAGCTATTTTAAAAAGAAGAAATGTGTAATTAAGGGTTATTGACCAAATATGATTGTTAAATTATATTTATTGATAACACTGAATAAAAGTGTACAGATAATTCAGAATAAGTAAAATGCTGATTTTAAGAAGAATGGACAGAGATGGAATGTGTGAAGGAATGGGGAGTTTTGAAGAAAATTATACAGCTGACCAACAATCTATGTACAAATTACACTAACCAAAGAAAGTTATGACACTACAAACTGTGTGTCTAGTCAATGCCATTCTTCCTGTGATAGAAGTGATGGTTTAAATTAAAAACTTCACTTCACCGCCATATATATGTTCCTCTGGATACAGAAGTTAATTCTAAATTAAGGACACATCCTAAAAATCATCAGATTATGAGATTTCTTGCAACGTTACAAAAATAAGGAAACACTTTCAAGACTTCATAAACACAAGTCAGAATTTGATGGTTGTGCGTGCAATATGTTGTGAATACAGATCCTAGCTTGTTTGATGGAACAGAAAATGACATGGAGAGGAGAATGAATTGAAATAAACAAAGTTTTTGGAAGGAGGGCACAAAGTGATGTAGTCCTGGAAAGTCATAATACAACAAAGAATCATGTTAAACACAAATTATGAAAGAAGAATAAAATTGTAGAAAATGAACCAATTTGAAAAATTGTGTGAACTAAACGAGAAGACCGTAAATAAGCAGCTTCATAAGCACCGAATGGTTCATGAACGTTAGATTCTGGTTTAAATAACTTTTTTTTGTAATAAGTTAGTTCATTATCATAAAAGTAGATAGAGAAATTTCTGCAGTATGTAACTTAATTACTTATTCCACATTTCTAAATAATGCTTAGTATTGCTTACCTGGAAAGAAGAGCAACAGTAAGTAAATACGCAAAACAGTGGGAAAATGGAATGCAAAATTCCAAGAATTAGGAAGTGAAACTGTAAACTTCTGAGTCTCCTCAAAGTATGGAATGTCTCTGAAAGAAAACAGCAACACAGAATGTAAAACCAACAGTATAAATAATAGGACAGTTCGGTCACAATGTATATCACACTCTGACATCACATGCCCTTCCTTCGTTGTCGAGCATGCAATGATCAGAGGTGTCACTATTATAGCAAGCTATTGTATTGCTGTAGTGGTTCAATATGTTTAAAATTGTAAACAAGCCATAAAGAAAAATATATATTAGTTACAAGCTTTTTGTTTATTGTATATTCATTCAGTATAGATGAAGCATTAGTAATGAGAAAGAGGGATCTAAAAACTCATGAGTATTTTAATTTGTTTTGCTTTCACTGATTCTATATTACTAATGTCATTATTTCAACTGCATTTAAGTAGTTCCAGTGACTCAAAATTAGATTGTGATACATTGTACATATTAATGAAGATGAAAAAGAAGCTATGATTTTCAAAGAGGATTAGTGGAGGTTCTGGTTAAGTTGACATATAGCCTGGACCATATTTATTGTGCTAAATCTGGCCTAAATCAGGAACAAAACGGAACAGCCTAAGGTTCTTGGATTCCTAATTTATTTTTAATTTCATTGGTTCCATATGGTTGTTGTCATGAATATATACATTATTATACAAGAAGTTCAAACTGTATCACAATATAAACTACAACCGAACTATCTAAAACATTACAAAATTAATGTTATGAACTTTTAATACAAATTATATTTAGCTATGCCACTGAAAAGAAATGAATCGCCAGAATAATACGTTCAATAGGTAATTTGTGACAGGATTAGAAGCTAGTTTGTAACAAGAGGAAGAGGGATGTAGAGTTTTTACTTTTTGAAGCAATGGTCCTACAGCCGTAACTCTCTTATAGATAGATCAAGTAGGCACGACTTTTGCGCAAAATACATGGAGTTTTTTTTCTACTTTTAGAGCCTTTTTTATCATCATCATTGGATAAGTTCAAGATATTCATAAAATAATCTGAGAACGAATTACTTGAGTAGTAGAAAAGCAAAGTTTATATTTATCAAATCTGCTGCCTTTAATAGAAAGTAATTTCAACGTTTGCTCAAATTTTATCTGAAATCCTTATAGATAAACTATCTATTATGAGCTACGAGGCTCTCCATTTTATCCTCTCTCTCTCTTCCTCAGCCACCCCATAATTTGTTTCAACTGCATTTGATGACCTAATGTTTCTTTGTGGTGTCGTGTTTCTTGTTCTCTGCCATCCTATGTTGTATAGTGATTGGCTGGTGGCAGATAGCAAGAAACAAGACACAGCGGAGAATAAGCATTGAAGCCATGTGCCTTTCAGTGGACCTGAATGTGTATGATGATAAATGAGGTGTACACAGATTAAATTGCCCATTTAAATGATAACACACTCTCTCAATCTGATTGAACTATTATATAATCACCAGCCACATAAACAATTCAAACTGAACAGAATGAATAAATGAACTTTTATGTTGAAAGTACTTATACAAATTGTAACTAAAGAATACAATGCAGCAAAAAGGACAAAATTTACTTCATTTCAATACTATCAACTATTAGCCTGCTTGCCCAGACAGATGGTGAGTAGAATTAAAAGAACATATTGTACAAACCTTAGTATAATTACGCCTTCGCACAGAAATCCTAGTGGATACAATGGAATCCACATTGTGTATCGCAGCCATGTCAACAATGGTATGTTTGCTTCGTAAACTTGAGCAATATAATATGGATACCTAAAACAAGAACATGAAATTTAAAACCACTAAGAAAGTTTAACAGGAGAAGATAAAAATTCATTCATGTGGTCTTACAACCTGGTAACAGAGTTTCCTCTAACATAATGCAACTGCTGTAGAGAGTTTTGATTTTAAATTGACAACTTTCCACATCCCACAGAGCCAGTCTCTTATATTGGGATCAATGGAAAATGAATGTATTGTATTGTATCTAATCATTAGTGACAGTGACCGAGTTATTTACCAATTCACAGATGACATACAAAGATAAACATTTTGTTGTTTATGCAGTAGCACAAGGCTAAAACTAGCATTTTCTTGTATAAATCACACTACTGTCTATAGACGGCCTAGCATTTGCTAGAACATGACGAAGGAGTCAGTGGCAGTTTTTTCATAAAGGCTACACCTGACCATTACATCAATGATGAGACACATTTCTACTCTTTGAAGTCAGTGTGGGTAACAATTTTGGTTGATGCCAATGAGGATCTTCTTGGAATCATGAACGAGAAGTTGTCACAGAATGTCTGCAAGTGCCTAGCAACCTCCTATTTTACTCTCCTTGTGCCACAGAAAAGGGCCTCTTATCATTTATAATGAAGATTGGTTTCATAATTACCTTGTAGAGACAGAGAGCTAACACTCATTGATTTTTCAAGACTTGGGACCATTATATCCTTCAACAATCAAGTTCTACACAATGAACGATTTAATTAGCATGTTTCACTTCTTTTCTGATGCTATTTCTAAATTCTTTTAGCTAAGTACTAGTGGTAAGACTTCCCCACTAAATTACAGATGTCTGGTAAAGCTAATTGGGTGGTATGAAGGGTGGGAAAATCTCTAAATATATTTCATTTTTTCAAATGTTCAGTATTTGTGCCACTAAAGTTTAATGTGTGGAGTCCAAATCACAAAGAGAAAGTGTTTAACATACATCACATGAACAAATCAAAGCTATGAGATGGAGGTTAGATTAAGATAATAGAAAATAGGGGTAGGTAGTAGTAGGAGCTGCTACCACAAGTGTTAATGTCTGTTTCTTTAGCCAAATAGTAAAAGAACAAATATTATTTATAACTTTATATTTTATTTAGGTGCCAATAACATCCGTTCTCTGTAGCAGGTACCCGACATGTTCACTTTCAAAGTATCATAATTTTTCAAAATTTACTTCTATCAATTTGAAATGTTCTTAAATTGTCAGCTGAAGTGTATTTCATATAGAATAATTTATCTTTCCTGAAGTCAAGTGACAAATAAACAGCATCCACTCTCTGAGGCCACTTGGAGTGCACTAATTCGCTATTTTCGTTACCTTACCAATGACAACCTTTCCAAGTGTCGTGCAAGAGAGATGCCAGCTAATATACTTGTCTCTTTCAAGATTTCTGTGCCAAATGCTGTTTAGCACACTGTCCACCATTCTGTAGTATTTGAGTACTTTTCATTTCATACTGGACAGTATTCATGTCACTTAATTTTCTTGAGTACCCCCTTGTACCAAACATGGTATATGTATCACGTCAAATAAATAAATAAATCCTGGCTGCACCAGAATTCGAATGGGGATCTGCACAATGCGAGAATCTTTATTACTGTTCCACCTTAACAAGGAAAAATATATAGTTTTATTGAATGCATCCAATCACTATTTGGGTAATTTGCTATCAAATGGCTGGTTTGAACAATTTCACAAAATACCTCTCACACAAAACAGTCAGTAACAACTGGTTTAAACAATTAATCCCCCAAACCTCTACCACACAGAAAAATTATCTTATTAACAATCAACATCACAAGAAACTCTTGCATCTAAATACATAGTTGTTTTCATAAAATGAGTATTAAAAGATGTGCCATGTTGGTATAGCTATGTGCCAAAGATGTAAACGTGTTACTATTCACGTATAATTAGGCAAGATTATTTAAACAGGAAATATGTCATAGCATTTGCTCCAGTCCTGCCTGCAATACATAAATCACTGATTTCTTAGGTTTCCACTGCCATCTTTGTTAACAACAACTTGATTTACTGGGAATACCACATTTTTTTATTTGTACTACTGAGCTTTCAGCTGACATGCTGTATCCTTCGTCAGAGATACAGTTGTTTACTTATCAATAACTGCCAAGCATCATTAGAGTACCAGGCCACTGTATTAATTGAAGTTGTTGCTTTTCTTCAAAATATCTACTGCCTCCTTCACTTGTCAATGCTACCATTGGTCTTCTCCCACAGTAGCCTATTGTCTCCAAATTTAATCTCATGTCTGGATTTGACAGCATGGCAAACAGTGGATGTGTCTCTAATGTTTTGATTATGGTAACAGATATGTTCTGTAAGCCTATGCACCACTGTTGAACTCTTTCTTGTCACTTAGGCATACATCACCATGACTGTCGGGGATTTAATAAACACACACAACCACCTTCACCCAAGTCCTGTACAACCCACTCCAAAAGCACCAATCCTATTTCATGCCAAATCAAGCAGTCTGTGGTTAATCTTTCATCAACTACCCTGTCAGAAAACCAACTCTCTGTTCTTTCTAAGTGAGCATCATTTTCCCTGACCCCAAAGTTCGACCATGCTGCTTTGTTCCAAGATTCTTCAGCAATCTCGCTATGATTTTCGATGGTGGTATTACTTTTTACTACCACAAAGAAGAGTCACAATTTGTATGATAAGACAGAATCCAGCATAGAGTGGTTTAAGCCTCCATTCCAACTAGACCATGTATGCCCAACAAGCAGTCCAAGAAGCTGGATTATTATAAATGTAAACTTTAAATTTCAGTGGTCATAACATACACTACAACACAAGTTAAGCAGATTTCAAACCAATATCATCTTGCTTGATCTAACAAGAATGGATGGTTGACACACATCACTGATGTTCATTTGGATAGCCACCACTCCTTTCGACATCAACAAACTAAGTCAAAAGCATTAAAATAATTATATTTCTAATATTTCATTAATATTCCCAATGGGATATTCTATTTATAAAATTTGGCCTGGCTGCTGAAAAGGTTGGCCACCACTGAACTAGACCCACCTCTCCTTCTCTAAAACCATCCCCTAAACAAGTTCAAGGAATTTCACAAATCAAACCTGTCCTTAACCTCTTCTCTGAACTCCAGTCCCCACTTCAACAATCTCAGTTTCATTAAAACTTGGGTCATGAAAGAACTATCAAATAACAAGATCTTCATCCTCCCAGCTGACAAGGGCTGAAACACTGTAGTAATTGACCAATGTGCTATGTGGCCAAGGCTTTGAAACAGCTCTCTAACACCAGTATTTTCCATTACCGATCCTACTACGGACATTTGCTAAATGCACACTTCCCTTGATCTCCAGGGCCTCTCAAACAAATCCTTATTTCTCCTTAACCTGCAGAATGTCACCAACTTGTACTTTCTTCCCAAAATCAACTAGGCTAGCAATCCTGTTTGGCCAATTGTAGCAACATATGGATCACCTACCTAACGGATTTCAGATCTTGTGCAACACCACCTTCCACCTTACGTACAGAACCTTCCATCTAATATATATAAATACAAAAAAATCTTTGGTCTATGCATTCTTATACTAGCCATCCAATTACAATGAGATGGTGTGTACGCACCTACGAAGGTTTCTGACAAAAAGAACCCCATTAATTTTTGCCAATGTTTTTATACACAATCACAGTTTTTATCCTATTGTGATGTAACACTGCATATTTTACACAAAGAGAAAAATGCCGTACTCACTTGGTTTAAAAAAACGAAACCCCCCTTAACTGGCTGGATCATTGTTGTTCTTTCTACAAAAACCTACAGTTTTTATCAGAGTTTAAAGGAACTTTGCACACATATACTTTAACACAAAAAGAAAAATAATATCTACATTTGGTTTATAAAACCCAACCGCTCTCTCCGTTAACCCCCTCCCCTTTAATTTTTTTCCAGTAACTTTTATAGTCCCACAGTTTTTATCTGGTGGTAATCAGAAACAGAGAGCAAAATATAATTTCATTTGGTTTGAAAAATCCCACCCTCCTCCCACCTCAATTTTGCCAAAGTTTTATTCAGATTTCGATGGAACTTTGCACATGTATATATTAAAATAAAAATAAAATGCCAACTACTCTCCATCTATCCCTTCCCCCTTAATTTCTGCCAATGTTCTTTATACCATACTACAGTTGCTAGCTGTTTGTAATGGAACTTTTCATACAGATACTTTAAAATAAAGAGAAAAATGATGCCTGCATTTGGTTTGCAAAAACTCTACCCATCTCCTTAATTTATGCCAATGTTCTCTGTATGCACCCACAGTTTTTATCCAATTTCAATGGAACTGTGCAAATGTATATTTTAAAACAAAGAGTAAAATACTGTCCACATCTGGTTTACAAAATTCCAACCCCTCTCCCACTGTAATTCTGCCAATGTTATTTATACAATACTATAGCTTTTATCTGATTTTGATGGAATTTTGCAGATGAATATTTTAAAATAAAAATAATATCTACATTTGGTTGACAAAAATCCTACCACTCCCGTCTCCTTAATTTATGCTAATGATCTTTATACACACCCATAGTTTTTACAAGATTTTGAAAGAACAGTGCATATTTATATTTTAAAACAAAGAGAAATATTATGTCTGCATTTGATATACAAGAGCCCAACCACTCTCCCCCTTTACCCATTTAATTTTTGCAAATGTTCTTTATACAAACCCAGTGTTGATCTGATTTTGATGAAACTTTTCACACATATACTTTAAAACAGAAAGGTAACTACTGGCTACATTTGATAATCCATTTACACTTGAATCTATTCCACTTTTTTTTTTTTCTTTTGCAAATATCGTGAAAACTGTGGGGAAATCAGCCATAGTGGATCGTGATATTCTCAACCCATAACATTTCCTATCAATCAGCATTGGACCAATTCCAACAATTACTGAACAAGAAATTTATTCTGACTGGATGACTGCTGACCAAGAAATTTGAACTTGAAATTTAAAAATTGTTTTAAAGTTGGTATGGTAACACAAATATCTACAATTTTTTATTAAATCACGAAGGAACTTTGCACATACGAGGTGTGTTAAGAAATTACTGAAATTTTAATTTATTTTTTTTTTCTTTGAAAGAATTTTATTTATTTGTCTACATTAATGGTATCCCTTTCAAAATAGTCGCCATTAGATGATATATACTTATGCCAGCACACTTCCAATCCCAATTCCTGAAACATTTCTGGAACTCTATCTTTAAGATAGCTTTGAGCTCTTTAAGCTATGCATTTTTAATTTCATCTATCCTTGTAAAATTATGGGCTTTCAAGGTTCTCTTTATTTATTGAAACAGAAAAAAAATCACACGAGACCATGTCTAGTGAATATGGGTATCGTTACAGTGTTGCTTTTCGCCAAAAATTCACAAACAAGCAACGATGTGTGAGCAGGTGCATTATTATGGTGCAAAAGCCATGAATTGTTTTGCGACAAATCCAGGGATTTTCTTTAGACTGTTTCACGCAAACAGTGATGAACTTGAACATAGTATTCTTTACTGATCATTCAACCTTATCACAAGAACTCATGGTGCACTATGCCATTAAAATCGAAGAACACAGTGAGCATAACCTTTACATTTGACCGAACTTGACAAGCTTTTTTCAGTCTTGGCAATCTAGAATGCCTCCACTGGGACGATTGAGCCTTAGTTTCGACATCAAACTCAAAAACCCATGTTTCATCACCTGTTATGAGTTCTGCAACGTTGCTGACCTCATTTAGCGATTCCTGATCAACTTCAATTTGTAGTGTTTTTGTTTGAAACTCAACGCTTTTGGAACAAATTTTGTTGCAACACATTTCATATCCAAAATGGATAAAAAAAATTTCATGGCATGAGCCAACTGATATTCCGACATCATCAGCAATTTCTCTAAATGTGATTCAGCAATGGTTCATAATTATTTCATCAGTTATCTATGTGTTAGGACAACCCCTACACTTGCCATCTTCAGTGTCTTCATGGCCATCTTGAAAATGCTTACACCATTAATAAACTCGTTTTACTCATAGTAGATTCACCAATAGCAATATTTAACATTTCTAAAACTTTGTTGCACTTAATTCCATTTTTGTACAAAATTTAATGCAATTTCTCTGTTCCATGATTTATACAAATGAAAAATCACTGACTGTATCAAAACACATGTTATCCTTTTAGCAGCTGACAAAGAGACTAAACATCCAATACACCTCAAACAGTATAGATACTTTATGACATATTTGCCATCACAACAACAACAAAATTATGCCAATATAACCTGCAATTTTTCAAAATTCTCATTACTTTTTGAATGCACCTCGTATATTTTTTAAAATAATTCGAAAAATGATGTTTACTTTTAGTTTTCAAAACTGCACCCATTCTCTCCCTTCATCCCTCTGAAGACAAATTTATGCGTGCAACATTTCCATTTTTTGCATATATCCTCAAAATGGTGTGGAAATCTGCCATAGTGGATTGTGGTGGAGAAAGTTTACTACAATCCGATCAAAAGGGATAAAACATCAAAACTTTCATATCCAGCCTCTGAGTACTATGCTTCTGCAGAAGATAGAAAGAAGAAAATATTGTATATCCCATAGCACAAGAAAATCCTTTTTCAAATATAATTTAATGTAAAAAATGCAAAAAAAATAAAAATATTTTGCTCATGGAAGTGTGTCTGATTTGTATATGCATACCTACTTAGAAAGAAAAACAGACATCAATGGAATCCTTGCAAAGTTTTTCATCCATAAAAGATACCCCATATCTCTTTGAACATTTTTCCACAGCCACATTCCCTTACAACCAGACTCTTTCCTTGTCTCCACAGATGTCAATTCCTTGTACACTAATATCCTCCACTGTCAGGGCCTCCGTGTCACAGAACACTTCCTGGAAATGTGACCCCCTCCAATCCCTACAACCTCTTCAGCACATCCTTCCTCATCTCCATGGCTCACCTCAGTCTGTCGAAAAACTTTTTCTTCGTCAACTCTCAAGTTTGCCACCAGATAGGCAGCACTGCTATGGGTACCTGCATGACCCCATCTCATGCAAACCTATTCTTGGGCCATCTAGAGCAACAATTCATGAACAATACATCACTCAAACCTCTTGCAAGGTTCAGATACATAGACACATGAAAACCATTTATTAGACTGCCCAAACTCCCTAAACAATAGCTACTCCATCAACTTTGTCTGGGCTTACTCCCAAACATGTCTCCTTTCTTGGTGTTGACATTTCCTTACAGAAACGGGGGTCTACATATTTCTGTTCACATAAAACCTACAAATCTACAATAGTACCTTGGCTTCAACAGTTGCCATCCCTTCCACACCAAATGTTCTGTTCCTTATAGTTTCGCCATCTGTAATGGACACATCAGTTACCATGAAGAATTTATCACCAGATACATACAAAACCAGTCCCAAACTCTTATCTCCCACTGTTGCTTAACTAATCTGGTACAAAAACGAAACACTTGTGCTACATATGTCCCTTCAAACAGCTACTCCAATGTAGTATCTTTTACAACAGTTTTCATCATCTAGTTCTTTCCAGGGCTTGAATTAATTAATGTTTTCCTTTGTCATGACTTCCTACACCACTTTCTCAAAATGTGCATCATTTTCCTTTTCATAGTGTGGAAAGCAATATATACTATCAAGGGGAGGTTTTCAGTGTGAGAATCACAATTGTAGAATGAACAAGTCAGGTAAATAGTATGTCACCTCTAGTTTCTAGCCCTACAGCAGTTGTGCCCGGTGGGTCTCTGTTTAAGAGAAATTGGGGGTTAAAAAGTGTAAAAATTGTGCGTAAATGATGTTTACCTGTACGGAAGACCGTTTGTTTACAATGTCAGTTTAGCAGTGCTTGTTAAGGCGGTGTGATCAGATTTGACGGGTCTGAAGTTCGATCCCACCACCCATGAAAATTTTGTATTATCTGTATTTTTTATTGCTATTTGATCTTGTAGCTTTAAAAACTTGCTTTGAAACAAATTCTCAAAAAAATATTTTACTTCGAGAAATACGCAAATATTAGGACGCTATAAATCTTAAAAACAAAAATTACGTGGACACGAGGAACATTTTATGAAGGATATCTTACCACAGTCACATACAGAATTTATTATTGATTTAGAAAAGCAGGTTTCATTAACCTCTGTAAATTCCGGCCTTTCATTCGTTAATTTTGAAACATACCAGGAATATTCTATCAAGTCATAAAATACAGATGCTCACAAAATGTGGTGAATAAGTGAATGTATCTTAACAGCATCTTCATGAGAATATATTGCACGATTATCTTGCAACAGTTCCGGTGCTTTGTGAAGCCTTTTTATTATATTTTTACCTGACGATAGAAATACACATCACATAGCTGGCATAAATGCGTACATTTCAGTGGTATCATCGTAATATTTGTGTATTTGTTGAAGAGAAATAAAATTTTTGTAGAATTTGTTTCAAAACAAATTTTTAATGCTACAAGATCAAATAGCAATAAAAAAAAAAAAAAAATACAAATAGGAAAAAAAAAATTGCGGGTAGTGGGATCGAACTCCGGACCCATTGCACTTGATTGTACCACCTTAACAAGCACAGCTAAACTGATAACATAAACAAATGGTCTTCTGTACAGATATAGATCATTTACACACAATTTTTATACTTTTTAACCTCCGATTTCTCTTAAACGTAAGCCACCAGGCAGAACTGCTTTCGGGCGAGAAACCAGAGGTGACGTACTATTTTCCAGACTAGTTCGTTCTGCGATCGCAATTTCCACACTGAAAACTTCTCCTAGTTTGGGTGCATGGCAGTGCACCCGCCGAGTCAACCGCGGCACTGCCTACCCTTTTCTTGAAGCAATTCGGACCATTTTTGGAACCTCAATTTTTTCGGTCGTATTCATGTTACATGTCTCAAATTTCCGTTATGCATAGATATCACCAATCTTAGTAAACATACTAAATTTTATTTTGTTACTGTTCTTAGTTCGGATGTTATTCGGATACAAACTTCAGCAATTTTGTCACTCACTGACTGATTGATGATCATCAAAACTAAAAGGCACTTCCTTTAGCAATAGAAAGCAGAAATTTGGTACACACATAAAATTTTATCCACATGTTATAAGAAAAGACTGAAAGTCATAAATTTCCATACACCTACCACTAACGTGAAATTGCTTACTACACTATTAACTATATATACTTCAGTTTTTCATTGTGGAGTGAGCTTACTACGTTTAACTAATGTGTTAAATGTTACTTCTTTCCTTTTATTACTTTGGAGTTATTGAAATTCAAAAATTTATTTTGGCACAACACCCTGACATCAAAATTCCACTGTACTCCCAGAAATCCTAGAAACAAGTAATTTGGTACACATATATGGTTTCATCCCTAAATCATAAGAAAAGTCTAATATTGGAGTTTTCCCCCATATTTATTTAATTAAAATCCAAAAGATGAAAAATTCTGGCACATATCTGCGGCTTAATTGCTTTGCTCTGGATGTAGATATAAACCGGATATTTCTATACTACATAGAGGTGATCAAGTTGAACCAAAGCCTTAAATTTTACTTTGTTCCTATGCTTAGTTTGGAAGTTACTAGTAATTTTGTTTATGGTGGTAGTGAAACCAACGGCAATTGCTCGGCTACGATGCACAGCCATTGTTTTCAGAGAGTGGGACATCGTTGGTAACGTATATTAATGTCTTAAATTCTGAAATCTTCTTATTCGCCAATTTCCAAATGGAATCATTACATTTGAACGGCAATTCAGAATAAGTGATAAACTTACAAAAAGAAACGAGATCCCATAAAACAATTCTTGTAAAAATAGGCCAAGTCTCGTGTTCATGTAGTGACAAAAAGTTATGAGATCTTCTTCTGAGCCAATTCTATGCTTTACAGTGTTCAGTTCACTTTGTGAAACAGAATGGTTTCTCTCGGTATCATAGATCATTTATTTTGGATAAATCTGATGACTTGGCCATTATGCACGCCATGTTTTAGTTAACCTATATAAATACCTTAAATGTATTTGATATAAATACATAAAAGCCAAGATTTCCCTTGCTCTTTTTCGAATTTGACAAGTATTTATTATGCTTTCAATTTGAGTAAAAATTATGACGTGCATAATGGCCAAGTCATCAGAATTTTTTAACCTAAATAAACGATCTAAGACACCGAGAGAAACCATTCTGTTATACAAAGTGAACCGAATACACACTGTAAAGTGTCGACTTGGCTCAGAAGAAGATCTCATAACTTTTTGTCACTACATGAACACAAGACTTTGTCTATTTTTACAAGAATTGTTTTTGTGGGATAAATGAAAATAACAAAAGGTATCCTATAAAATCTCAGTACAACCAATGTTATAAAATTTTTGGAAATTTAAACAGGAGAAGAATTCAATGTTTCTGGATGATCAGCATTCAGAAATCGATCGCACAGTCAAAAAGTAGCAACTTTATATTACTGGCCTGAAAAGTGCTTAGCCTCAACTACAAATGGCGATGCTATCAGAAAACTAAGAAATGAATTTTTATAAAAACTTGGCAATAGTCATTCTCTAAAAACAAAAAAGTTTCTTAATATAAAGTGTAAATTTATTTATTGTGATAATTAAAATATAATATACATCACTTAAAAACTTAACTTAGTCCACAACCCGAAGGTTGGTTGGATGCTCCCGAAGGAGGCATACTAAGCCATTGTGTCAGAGGTAGGACGGCCAGTTCCTTTCCTCTGGGACCTTCAGTTTAAAGTGGAATCCGAACCACGGAACGTCCTCATATGATCAAACACAACTCTAAAAATTCCTGGGCCTGCCGGGATTCGAACCTGGGACCTGAGCAGCGAATGTTTTGAGAGCTAGCGCCTTGACCACTGAGCTACCAGAACGCTCTACACTATGCTACATCACTATCTATCATCAAAGGCAAGCATTTTAAACCTCCCATGATTTTAAAAAAATATTAAATCAAACAATCATTTATTGTTGGACTATATAGAGAGCCCCCTTCCCTCCCCCCTTTTTTCTTGTGCTTCCATCTATCTATATTTTGCCTCATTCCTGTTCACTGAGTGATTATTAACTTAGGCTATCCATATTGGTCTGCTCATTTATAGTTCCCCTTTCATTGTCACCTGCCAGCTGGCTTTTCTGTTTTTTCCATTGTAACACCAACACTCCATTTGACTTGGCAGCTTCCTCTTGGTCACAAATTTTCTCTCTTAAGCTGTTCACTCTAAATTTCCCTATATCTCCATTCCTTAAACTGCCTCTCAGGCACGGCGCAAATTGAGACGCGTATAGTGTGTGTGTGACGTGACGCAGCACAGCGCGCTTTTTTTTTTTGTAAACTGCAGCATCAAATACAACAGCGCACACTGGGAACATGACGCTACGTGGCGCGATTCATGTCTGATCACAGTGGCGCGGCACTGAGGTCGAGGCACAGTTCCTCGCGCCACGCTTGTGAACGTGTGGTATCGTTAACCCTCTGTCTGTTCCTTTTTAAAAGATAAAGTTGATAGAGGCAGTGATGTAGCACAAAGAGCTTTATTATACAAAACGTGTAAATTTTATTAAGACAAAACTGAAGAATCGGACTTGAGGTGTCACTGCAAATAATTGTAATCTGAAGGATGATTAGTATTACCCAAATTTCTTAAAACATCCATTTCACAATTTTTTGTTAATTCGTATCATACATACCAAGGAAAGGATTCGTCGAATTGGTACACCAAAAAGTAACGTTCGCTCCAACATGACCCCACATAACCTATAGAATGTAAAACAAACACAAATGAAGTGTGGTATGTTTCCAATCCATAACGGATTGACCTTGCCACGATACTGCTACTCAGTTGTGGAAATACTCAGTAAGTTCTTCCTCACTTTGCAAACAGCTTATGAAGTTTCTTGTTCATGCAGTGAATGAGTTTGCTGCAACAGTTTGGTATCGTTCATATCTTCTGCTACCACTACTAACTTGGAAACCACCAGACATGTTAAGAACATATTTTGATCACCCGAATATATGTTGAAAGGATTTACTCCATATGTCTGTATTACAATCAATTCTTCAAAATGAGCCCTAGTTATGAAAAAAATTGTTAGCCTCGGATTGAAAACTTTGTCATGGCCTATGTGGTAAGGCGCCTGTTTCCTGTTTTGTGAATCCAGGTTCAAATCCCCATATTGCCAAATATTTTTATTTCTTTTTTTATATTCAAAAATCATTGAGCCTTGATTTTATTTTAAATTCATTTACATATTTTTATCATGTGAAATAATGTTTAAAGCATAAAATGTTACACAATATACAGTCTCAACTTTTTTTTAAATCATTTATTTATTGTTAATAAGTTTTTTATGTGTTTTCTAATGAAACAGGTATGTTACATCTTCATCTTTTCTATACTTGTATCTCTTCAGTCAATATTTTAAAGTAGTTGTTCAAAATGGGAGCTGATTTTACAATATCTTTCACCGTGTCCACTTTACTATCAAATGGTTTCCTGAACACACAAAACCATGAAGACAGTATACCGAAGGCGCATTCCGTGGTTTGTCAAGCTCGAAAAATTCGGGTGTCAAAAACTTGGTGTTCATAACTTCCAGTTACATTCCTCCTTGTATATGGTTCCATTACATTTTCTGTTAAAAGAAAGACCTTGTCTCCCAAAAAAACGTGAGGCATCGGCTCAGCAATTGTAAGTATACTTTAAAAGGACAGTAGGAGTAATACATGTTTCATTATTTTCATACCTGATGCTCTACTAACAAATATATTTCCATTGATGAATTTGCCCATAGCTCCAATATCAACTGTGATGAATTTTTAATCCGCATCCGCTTTTCCTTTTAGATAAAATATGTTCGTTAGGTTATTTAAATTTCTTATTCAGCAAGGAATAAAGCAAAACTCCTTGTTCGGCATCATCTGATTCTAAATAATGACAAATGTTAATAATAACAAATGTTTTCTTCGCGTGTCGTATATTTTTAGACGCGCGTGGTATGTGCGCACTTGGTAACGGCGTCTCAATAAGCGGACCACTACGCTACGTATGTCTCATGCTGTTCGTGTCGTGTCATGTCACACACGCTAAACATGTCTCAGTTTGCGCCTTTCATTATTGTGTTCCCATTACACTTTTTAGAATTTCTACAGCCTGTATGCCCCTCTAGCCCATCTTTGTTATAATCTATGTCTGTTGGATATGTTACTAATAAGGATTGCAATCCCGCAGTGTTTTCAATCCCGCGGGATTTTTGCGGGATCCAGCGGGATTGGCACAAATAGTTTTTCAACGCATCTTTTTAAAACATAGTTATTTAAAGTGTTAACAAATAAAATAATAAACATCTATTAATTAAATTAATAAATAAATTTTTATGTTAAATGATAAAAATTAACAGTTAACAATATTTTAATCGGCTAAATGACATTAAAATTTTTTAGCCTGTTTTAATAATATTTAGAATATTACATTTTAAAAAAAAATCAAAACAAAATTTCACACATGAAGTAGATGGCGGAGGCATGGTGTTTTTACAACACAATTCGGCGATACACCCGTGCATACTTTATTATGACTTTTGTTGCCTTTAGTCGAAATAATGAGGAGTTGAAAGGACACATGCTATTCACTCAAAAATAATGTATTGTGGTGATTTAACACCCAAGAGGGATTAATCGAAAGCCAGAGTGGCACATGTAAGCAGGCGGCTTTCGTCAAAGAACGTGTATTTCAAACGCATTGAGGAGGCAGTAGAGACAACAATAAGTCAAAGAATATACTATTGCCTTTTGGTAACTGCTACATAAATAGGGATTCAATCGTTAAAATTACAACAACATTAGTTTTGTATCAACAAATAACAAAATTTTCAGCTGAAAATACAGGAAGTTGTCGCAATTACTTTATCTGCAGATAAAGGTGACGTGCGCGGCAGAAAAATTACTAATTGTACTAAATACGCAACATAACTCAAATTATAGAAATGTGTGCTCAAAACAAACGTAAGTTTTAATGAATACGTAAAAGTGGATCTATTTACTTACGAATGATGAAGGTTGACAAAAACAAATGTTTGTTCACACCAGTCAAATGCCAACCGAAAGGGTACAGGCAAACAATGCAATACATCCGATAGAGATCTAGTGGGACAGCGAGTCAAGCAGACTGACAGATGTATTTGCCGGATTTTGCGGATCCGCATAATTTTTTTGCTGGATCCGCCAGATAGCCTAATGATTGCGGGATCCGCTTCGCTGGATTGCAATCGCTAGTTACTAAAAATTAAAAATTGTAATTTTTCTCTCTCTAAGCACACTTATAACCCACTAGATGTTTAATGTCTAGGCAGAAATTTTCCCCATTTTGTAGCCAGCTGATTATCTAATTCTCCACAATTATTTAAATTTCTACACAACATTCAGTGGTACTACATCCACCATAATATCCACTTCCAGTATTCTTTTTCGTCCAACCATCAACACCTCACCTTCTCTTTGCTAATGAGAAATTAATGCTTTCTCAACTATCTGATCTTCTTCTCTAAACATCCTTTCACCTTTACCATCATAAATCTGAAAAAATCATTGTGCTAATTTTACCAATGCAATTTTTCTCCATCTTCCTCATAATGCTCTCCAGTAAGGGACTAAAAAAAAAAAACTTTTCTGGAACATCACAGTTCCTAGCCTTCCTCTACCTAGAAATAGTACGTGTTTCCTGTCTTCGTCCTCATCCAGCTTTAACGAATTTTGCAAATTTCCTGTATGCATTACATGTATTCAATTTCCAATCCAGATTATACCATGCTTTCTCATGTCAATTTCCTTTTTTACTGAATCACAAGCCTTCTATGAATTGAATCAAAATATACGGCGGAGAATATTTTCACATCCCCTAATTTCTCTTACAGTATCTACCAACAAGATGTAATCTACAACTGTATCCTAATTATATCATTTGATTTTATGGCTTTCCCATCTCTCAAAGCTTCTGTCGTAATTCTGAAACTTTCCCCACACATGTCCAATAGTCTTTCACCTGGCCCTTCCCCCCCCCCCCACCCGTCCATAACATAGACTCCTAAAACTTTCTTATCCACATCTCTATCTTTTCTTACTTGTACATTCAAATCACTGATAATTATATTCACGTTGTATAAATTAATTTGTTTCGTAACTTCCTTCTGACCATAAAGCTTGTGGGGCATGTATTAGCATTATGTAAGGTGTTATTGTTTGCCCATTATGTCAGAATTAAGCTCTTGTCATAAACGTATATCACATTTTCAGTTACTTCCTTGATATATTTATCAATGACTTTCAGCACACTGTTCCTTGCCGACTGTTTCATCTCCTGAAGAGCTTATATCCTTTGCCAAGTTCTCTATCCCTCCATACTAACAATACCATATTGCTCAGTCCAAAAATCTCAATTCTCTTTCAGTTAGATCTACCACTTCTAACCTGTAGTTAGTGTCAAGATATTTAGTATGCCAATTATTCATCCATTTCATTTGCTACAGTTTTTTTTAAAAGCTTTATCACTTTGTTTTAAGAATTTTCATTTATATTTAAAAGCAGTAAGAATACACCATATTTTGCTGGTTTTCTAGGCCTACTCTACAGTGACATGAAGGATTCATTCCCTGTTTAGAGTACTGAAGACCAGTCTTCAGCCCCATTTTTGTTCACCAATCCAGGTTTGCACTGATGCTGATTACCCACTCTTTCACAACCTACTTGGTTAACAGGGGCGCTATGTGCTAAAGTTGGTATGGAGAAACTGAGATTCTTTTAAAAGAATCCTTATATTATTGATACTAGGTGCACTGCATTGAAACATCACACCCTCTTATACCAGAGGTGAAATTCCTTCCCCTGCCCCCTTTCCATCCCTCCAGATGACCACCTAGGGCCTCTTGTGCTTATGTAAAGTAAACCATGAGAAGAGAGAATGATGCCCTATATTGTGCACTCCAAAAATGCTGAAAAATATAAATAAAGTAGGTTAAGTCCAAAGTATTTAAATATGTTGTAATTTTGACAATTAGCTGTGCAGGAAAAGAACCAGTATTTATCTTTAACAGAAGATAATAAACAATTATCTTGTAATATCTGCTATGATCCAACACCAAATCATTTTCTAATATTCAATGAGTAGATCAGAGACTGTGTGCACAATTTTAGTACTGAAGACAGCTCTCACTGCGGTTACTATGAGGTTCTTCAGAGTATTATTTATATGAAGTCTATAGTCTTTTTACTTTTCTTTGAAGTAATGGGGACCAATATCCTTTTTCCCAGTTCTTTCATTATTAAGCTACAAACTTGTAACAGAAAATAAGTTTTCTTTCTTTCTTTCTCTGTGCCAGATGTAATTTATTTTTTTACCTTACAACTTCAATAAGACCCCAAATGAAGAATAAGTAGAAAACTACTGGTTTTTCCTGCATCCTTTCTTCTGCATCAATCATGGCAAACAATATAAATGCTCGTCCAAACACCTGAAAGAAGAATTTCTGTTTACCTCCAAAGGAACATAACAAATTGAGAAAAAAATAGTCTAGATTAAACTTCATACATACCTGCATAAATGGTGCCAGCACACCACCCTTGGTATAACCAAACATTGGATGCATAACTTCCAAAAATTGCATGAGCTGACAAAATTTCATGGCTCCTCCCACAGCTTGATATGTTCCTTCCATAGAATCTAATGAAAAATGTTGTGTAACAAAACATGCATAACTGGAAATATTATGTCAAAACAATTATTTTATGAGCTTATAGGTAAAATAACCTCAATTCAATTTGCCGGCACTACATTATCAATTCAGAAATTGACGAAGTTAATACAAAAACAAATAAATGCTAGTCAAGACATGGAAAAAGAAGTTAGTGATAAAAATTCCAAGCATGAAGGATTTAGAAAACCAGATAACATTTCCAATGACAGATAATATTGGGAAGACATAGTATAATGTTACATTGTTTCCTTAAATCAGGCTTTTTTTTTTTTTTTTTTTAAAAATGAACTCTTCTTTGCTTCACTAGACAAATATTGTAACATTGGAGTTTTGACAGTAAATAGTGGGATATGTGGGATGAGAGAAGCTGAGCTACTGAGCTGGGTAATGATAAAGTGACAGACAGAAAAAGTAATCCCAGAAAAACAATTCTTGTAATTGGCCACTGTGCATGCCATGTTTTAGTAAATCTACATAAATACCTTAAATGCACTGCTTTATAATTTAATACATTAGTTAAACTAACTAAGTTCACTCTACAGTTAAAAACTGAGTTATTAGGGTAGAAAGAGATTTCACGTTAGGGGTAGGTAAGCGGAAGATATAGGGAAATTTACGAGTTTCAGACTTTTCTTATAATATGTGGGTAAAATTTTGATGATCATCAGTGAGTGAGCGAGTAAGAAAATTTGCATATTAATCCAAAGTAAGAACAGTAATAAAATAAAACTACATATGTTTGCTAAGATTGCTGATATCTATACCTAACATAAATTTGAGACATGTAGCATCAATATAACCTAAGAAATTGAAGTGCAAAAATGGTCCAAATCACTTTGAGAAAAGGAAAGGCAGTACCACCGTTAACTTGATTTGACGGGTGCACTGCTGAGCACCCAGATTATGGAAATGTGTAAATAAACTTCTGTACAGAAAAAATAACAGTTCACATTAAACTGTACAGTCATGATTGTAGATGAAAAACTGTAAAATGGTATGGAAATATCATGATCACAGTCTAATTTTGTCTTTCCTTTTGAAACTAATAAAAAAGGAAGCAGCTTCTAGGTGATATAAATAATAAAGGAAAGAGAAATTAATCCATCACATACCAAAGTTGACAGCTGCAACGAGAGAAAAAGTGGTAGGATCGGAATATGTAGTGGTGGGTGGAAGCATGCTGCAGGTTTTACAGTGAGGTCTAATATTGATCTTTTATATGCAACATCAGGTTTGTCATAGTGGAAGAAAAAGTTAGTTGCATGCCACACATGAAGTTTTTTTTCTCAGTTGTGGCATTTTTTTAACTTCCAAATAAATTCTTTGCTTTATTGTTTGAACTTGATGCACAAATATTGAAAAAGTTCTGCAAGTTTTCTCTTTCAAATTTAATAATTTTGAGCTATATTATAGATTAATGAATTTCTTTTATCAAATGAAAACACACATTCAGGGAGAAAAGTTGCACCAAAGTTGTTGTGAAAGGAGTAAATTGGTTTAAATGAGTAAGAAAATGTCTTAAGGCAATGAAACTAAGGAAGGATAGGGAAATAAGATGCAATGGTTATCACAGATGTTGGCAGGTGGGAATGACGAACACAAAAAGGACAAACACCAGTAATGTAATATTTCGGTGATTAACCTTATTCTTGCAAGTAGGTGAGACACTTGGCGGAGGATGACATGCCCATACACATGTACAGATGTGACTTCGCTGTGTGTTCAATATGTGAATTTCAATTTCGAGTCAACTGGAACATATCAGTAGGAAACTGAAATTCAAGGCGGCATATAGACACCTCTGATACGAGTTTGACAAACGGACACTAGGGAAGTTTATCTACAAATTAATTTTTTTTGAGGAGTCTAGAAGCCCTTAACTTAATTTTTATTGATATATAGAAAACTTTATTTGGATATTTCTCTGTTGGAATGTACTGTTTATATGTGCAAACTTCGAAAATGTGGGGTACAGCTTACTACCTAAAAGTTAAATAACTTTTTTCAATGTGTGTCAATTAAACAGAATTTTTTATATTATATACAAGAGAAAAAATCTTTTGCTGCCACATTCACCTCTGGGTTGCTATTTCACCCTTAAACTTTTTTTTCCACAGAAGAAATAAGAGTTCAGAATGGTACAACACTATGTATAATTATTAAAATCAGAGAGGGACATGCGAGTGTACAATCACTTTAACAGGAAAGCAGTAAATGAGTATGGTTTTCAACTTTGATGTATCTTGTTTTTTATGTATGAGAGGTAAGAGTTTTCCACTGATGAGATCAGTGAATTATTTTTGGATTGTAAACAATAGCACTAAGATTCATCATCTGTTATGACCTAAGGAAATAAATCAGTATCAGCCCACAAGTGTTTTGTCAGACCAAGGCATGCTGCTGAGATATAAATTTTGTTGCAACTCCATTCATGTCAAAATACTTTGTTAAAATTTGTTGACATTAACTCCACAAAATCCCAGTCAACCCCTGGAGATCAGCAATGTTCTGATAGTGATTTTCCAGAACAACTTAAAGAATCAAATCACATTTTCATCACTTTGAGCAGTTGTAGATCATCAAGAATGTGATTCATCATCAAGTGAGATTTAATCTTTATTGGAAAGTAGAACTATTTGGAAACTGTTGTTTTACTCATGACAGCTTTTTAAGCAGTGTGTATCATAACATGCATTTTTACAAGATTATCTGGAAAAAGTAAACAGAACTTAACAGCAACACATTGTTCATGTTAATTAGCAATCATTAACATATAAAAGGAAAATAACAAAACAGTGGAGACATCCTTTAGTACAAGTGCACCATTCTACATAACAATATTCTGTTTTTTGGGGGGGTGGGTGGGAGGGAAAACCCTGTAATAAATAACAAAACCACATTCCTGATTTAGACTAAAAGAAATCTCTGCTAAACACCAACAACTACCTCCCTCACAGGCAAGACACAGGACACATTTTACAGTCATTTTTTTTTTAAGGCTTAAAAACTGCTGACCTGAAAAATCCCATCTGTCATTTCCGTGAATAGACTAGTTCCTCCTAAAAACATATCCGCAAAATGCAAAGCCTTACTTAAACTGTCAAACTCTATGAACATCATGTTAAATACTGCAACATACACATTGTATCACCTCACCATTATTTGATGGCTTGGCGACAGCCTAATTAGCCTTTATATGATTTATACTTTAGCCTTTATGTACTTTCCAGAAGTTGAAGGTAAGAATCTTTACAATTAAAAATGCAAAGAATTGCTGAAAGATAACTTTCATACACACACCTGGTGTGTGAATGCTGATACTCTGGCATCACAATCTGGAGGATACGGGTTTTGAATCCTCATCCAGCCATCCAGATTTGGGTTTTCCTGGCAAATGCCATGGCCGAATTCCTACCCATTCCTTGCACCTTGTCCTTTCCCACCTCTAATGACATTGACATCATGTAAAGCCATAAACAAAAAACTTTAAAACATGTATATTATACAACTGAAAATCACAGTAACATTTTCCCCCAGTTCTCTAGGAAGAAAAAAAAAGGACAATATAAATATATATATAAAAAAAACACAAACAAAGTAAAGAAGAGACTATATTCAATACAATTTTCACATTCTAGACATAAATCGCAATTTTAACCACATGATAACTGAACAAAGACTCACTTGATCAATGTCAACATCCAACACTCATATTCTAAAGTGCATGCGGCACATACTGAATGAATCTGAATGCAAAAACTGGGAAGCAAGAGTAGGGGAGCCTTCCTCAAATAGTAGACTAGCTATTACTGATAATTGTTCATTAAGTAAGTCTTCAATGGCAAAGCCCAAAACAAATACCATTTCCAAACATGCATTTAAAAAAATGAAGTTAATTGCAAGAAGTCATTCAATATACTCTTTTTAGTGGGGAATAGAGTACCATCAATTGTGGTAAGTGATGGTCCTTATCTATTTCCTAAATTATATCTGTAGTAGTACATTTATGAGCCAAAATATTATAACCATGCCAACCATGAGATTAGGTATCCTCTGGTGACAGTGAGGGTACACCATGTGCTAAGGAAACTATATAAGTTGAGCATAAATACCTGGCAAGTCATTCTAGTGAAATGGCACATAGTGTGGCAAATGGGTAAACAAACTGACTGTAAGGGCAAAGGCTGATACTGGGGCTGAAGTATAGCCTTTTTTTTAACTGCTTAACGTCTCCTATAACAACTAGGTCTTTAGAGACGGGAAAGGATGGGGGGCAAGGAATGGGAAGGAATTCGGCCATGGCCTTTTGAAGGAAGCATCCCGGCATTCACCTGGAGTGATTTGGGGAAACCATGGAAAACCCAAATCTGGATGCCCGGACGGGGATTCGAACCGCCGTCCTCCCGAATGCGAGGCCAGAACGCTAGCCGTTACACCACCACGCTTGGTAGTATAGCCTTAGTGCCTCAACTAACAGTTGGTGTATACTCAAAGTTCTGTAGAAAATTTATGAAATAATTTTGATTTGGTTTGACCATGTAGCCGGATAACTCAACCTAAATGCTTGAGGTCGCCACAATATTTGTTACACCACAAATAGAGAAAGGGTTGCTATATAACTATGAAATGATAAAAGTTCACTTTCCAAAATTCCACGTTTTATTTTAAGAGAATCACAAGTTCACGATAGCATTTAACAGTTGAGCAGGCAAATCGAACACTCTTTTCCAAAAGTTGCAAGTTGTGGAGAGAAATTTAACAGACCGAACCCCTTTAATAAATTTACCAGTTCTTAACAGTCATTAAAGTTACTATATAACGCGACACGAAAGTTTCAACATGGTCGAACTAGCCGGCATGGCGAGTTACAACCAACCGACGCAAACAAGAAAGACTAAGCGAGACGACGGACAGGAACAGACAGACCATAATGGCGGCGGGGTCCTAGGCTGATACTGGGGCTGAAGTATAGCCTTAGTGCCTCAACTTACTCTTGATGTTGACTCAAAGTTCTATGGAAGATTTACAAAAATAATTTAGACTTGACCATGCAGCCGGATAACTCAACTTAAATGCTTGAGGTCGCCACAATATTTGTTAACCCACAAATAGAGAAAAGGTTGTAAGATTACTATGAAATGATAAAAGTTCACTTTCTGAAAATTCCAAGTTTTATTTTAAGAAATCACAAGTTCAAAATTTTAAATATGCACTTAATAGTTGAGTTGGCAAATCGAACACACGTTTGCAAGTTGTGGAGAGATATTAGAACCGACAGAACCCCTTTAGTAAATTTTAAAAGTTCTTAACAGTCATTAAAGTTACTATATAACGCGACACCCCACATGGTCGAAAACTGTTCACTGGCCAGCATAGCAAGTCACGACCTGGCAACAAAACCGACGTAATGTTCCTTCACATACTTTTCCCGAAGTACAGACCAGACAAAACTGAAAGCAAGAAAAGACAGACTACATTTTGACTAAGTTCCTATTTTAATTAAACATCACTGCTAAGTCATGCGCGGAGTTGCTCAATCACTTCCCGGCGTAAGAATGAGACAATGTGAGCTTACCACACGAACTATTATAGCCCTGCGTGCGCCTATGACCTTGGCAAATCTTTCTTTAATTAATATCTTCAAAAGTATATGATAGTTTAATTTGAGATTTTTACAGGGACTTTCTATCATCCTGTTCTATCTATTTTAATTTAATTTAATGTTCCAAAAGGTTTCTATCGTCTTAACACTAAATACATCACGTGACGAATCTTGGCGGACTTTCCCGAACTTCTACCCGACAATCAGCAATAATCTATTTTCAAAAACTCAATTAACAGACAAATACTAAAACTTTTTACGTAAACCAATATGTGTGTGAAATCGTCTTAATTAGGGCTATCTGCTGATGTAATTTTTAATTTAATATCTCTTTTAATAAAAAAGCTTATTTTTTCTCTTAATTAAAATCGCTAATTAAACTTTAGCAAATTATTTAATTTTATCACCAAAATATCGGGGACAGTGCTGACTACAGCTGGTGATAAAAGATCGGTTGTCGCTTTACGCGATTTAAAGATATTACAAATCTTAGAATTCTTACTTTTATGATCGCGTGTTTCAAAACTTGAACAAAGCGGAATGTCTCCTAAAATAAACATTTCGCAATATGATAAATACACTTTAAAATGATATTTATGACGAATTATAACTGTGAGCAAGATTACAGGAAAATTCCTTAAAGTTGAAAACTGCTCTTCACGAAATTTCTAAGTCCCGCCTAAGCAAAACTAGAATTTGCCAAAATTCTAAGGTGCTTACATGACATAATCGACTTTGAGAAAGGGCAGATTGTTATGGCCCGGCACCTGGAAGCAAGCACCTCAGAAATGGTGAGGCTGGGTGGATGTTTGTGTGCTAATGTAATGGAAAGTGGCCGAAGGACAGTGAAATCACAAGAAGCAACAACGTAGTGGACATCATCACTTCAAAGAATTTGGAGGTCGGAGGCTTGCCCATTCTATAAAGCATGATAGGGGGCAATTGGATGCAGATTGGACAGCAGAATATAATGCTGTTGCAAACACAAGTTTTTGGAACACACCATTCAGCACCTATTGTTGAACATGAAGCCCCTGTGTGTTCCCATTTTGATATTGTCAATTATGCTTCTGGTAGGCATAATATTGGACCATGGAAACATGTTGATTGGATAGATGAATCACGGTTTGGGGTTAAAAAGATAGTAGTACCATTATTGATAACATTTTTGTAGAACACAATAAATTAGAAATAAATGGAACAATTCCAATGGAAAATGGTTTGTCAGACCATAATGCTCAAATAATTACTTTGAATATTGTGGGAAATGAATATAACAAAAAGAAAGGACTTGTCAGAGTTAGGCCATTAAAGAACAATTCAATAAAAAAATTAAATGATGAACTTCTCAATGAGGACTGGAGCACTGTTTATAAATTAAAAGGGGTAAATAATAAATTCAATTACTTTCACCAAAGGTTTTTGGAAATTTACGAAAGGTGTCTCCCTACAAAATTAGCTCCAATTGGTCAAAAACGAGTAAACAAAAATTGGGACATAAAAGGGAATTGTATGTAAAAGTTAGGAATACTGATAATATGCTTCTCAGACAACATTACAAAACTTACTGTAGAATTTTAACCAAAGTAGTAAAAGAAGCTAAACGTTTGGCCATAAACGATGAGATTAGTAGTTCAGATAATAAGATAAAAAGTGTTTGGAACATTATTAAAAGAGAAACAACTGTATCATCCCTTGAACATAAACCTATATCTATAAGCATTAATGATAAACTGGTAAATGACCCCTCGTATGTAGGAAGTGCTTTCAATAAATACTTCTTAACAGTTGCTGAAAAAATAAAAGGAAAATGTATTGGGAATATGGATGCTATAGCAATACTTAAATCCTTGTCGCTAAAAGCAGCATCTATGTCTCTATTTCCAACCAGTAAAAATGAAATTGAAAAAAATTATTAAATCCCTCAAAAATAAAAATTCATTTGGTTATGATGAGGTTTCAACCCATGTAATGAAACAATGTAACACCAGCATTAGTAGAGTTATTATTCACATTTGTAATAGTTCTTTTGAAGAAAGTATCTTCCCTGACTCACTCAAGAAGTCAATAATCAAACCGCTTTATAAAAAGGGTAATACCTCAAAGATTGAGAATTACAGACCAATATCACTTCTACCAGCATTTTCAAAAATCTTTGAAAAAGCAATGTACAGAAGGGTGTATGCACATCTACAAAAGAATAACCTACTCAGTAAAGTACAGTTTGGTTTTAGACAAGGCTTTTCAACAGATTCAGCAATTTTTGCTTTTGTAAACAACATACTGGAATCAATGCATAAAAAACTAAATTCCCTAGGTATATTCTGTGATCTTGCTAAGGCTTTTGACTGTGTTGATCATGATATTCTACTAGGTAAATTAGATCACTATGGAGTTAGTGGTAAGCCAGGACTTTGGTTTAAATCATACCTGGAAAATAGAAAGCAATGTGTATCACTGAAAGATGCTAATACAGGAGATGTTATAAACTCAGAATGGGGTATAGTTAAATGTGGTGTGCCTCAGGGTTCAATTCTTGGCCCTCTGCTGTTCTTAATCTATATAAATGATCTTCCACATATACTAGGTGATAATGAACACATAGTGCTCTTTGCAGATGATACTAGCATATCGTTGAAAGATCCATCAGCACAAAACCTCGAAAACATAGCAAATGATGCTATAAAGAAAATTAATAGGTGGTTTAATGCCAACAAACTAATACTTAATGTAGAAAAGATACAGTTACTGCAGTTTGTTACAAAAAATAAAACAAAGGACAGCTATAATGTGATATCAGAAGGGAAAACAATCAATGAAAGCAGTTTCACAAGATTCCTGGGTGTATATATAGATAACAAATTGAACTGGAAACAACATATTCAACAACTTCTTAAAAAACTGAATTCTGCAACATTCTCACTGAGGGTAATATCTAGAATAGCTAATATAGAAACCAGAAAGTTAGTATATTTTGCATATTTTCATTCCCTGCTCACTTATGGCATCTCATTTTGGGGAAACTCGTCACAAGCACAAAGGGTATTTAAATTACAAAAGCGTGCTATAAGAACTATTTGTGGAGCAAACCCATGGACGTCGTGCAGAAATCTGTTTAAAAACCTGGGTGTTCTAACCGTGCCAGCACAGTATGTATACTCTGTATTATCATTTGTAGTGGAAAATCCTGAACACTTCAATCTTAATGCTGAAATACATAGCCATAATACTAGGAATAAATATAATATTCACAAGGATTACAAATCACTGTCAATTGTACAGAGAGGGTTAACATTTACTGGAGCTTCCTTATTCAATGTCTTACCAACAGAAATTAAATGTTACCTACAAAAACCCAACTACTTTAAGTCCAAACTGAAAGAGTTTCTGCTTCAGAACCCATTTTACTCTGTGAAAGAATTTTCTTCTTGGAATTTGGTAACTAAGAATGACTGATAAAATAGTATATATGGTGTATGGAAGGGGAAGGTGACAAAATTGTCCACAATTACTAAAATGATATATGGTTTTTCTTTCTGTTGAAACTTTTGACAATTTAAGTAATTATTGTGTTTACAAAATTCCACTCTTATATAGTAACTAACATTGGATAGCATGCATTCAAAAACTGCTGTGAAAGATTATCATACTAACAGGTTGTTAAGTAATTGACTGCTTATGAGTTGTTGGTAATATAATTGATATTGTTAATAAGTGTGTGTACTGTTCCACATAAATAGCAACTAACATGATATAATATGTAGTCGCAAATTACAGTGAAACTTATCATGGTTACTGGTTGTAAGAAAATAACTGATTATTAGATGCTGGTAACAAGTGTATACACTGTTCCACATAATAAGTATTAATTAACTCGGGATTGTATTTGTAGATAACAGGAGATATTGGTTATACTAATGGGTTGTAGCTAACTTGTTGTCAATATATAATAACATTATCAATTATATAGTAATATTGACATTACAAATAAGTGTATGTACTGTTCCATATCCCCGAGATTATTCTCACATGGGATCAAAGTGAACATATCTATCTATCTATCTGTGTTCTCATGGTAGTAATTGAAGGCACCATAACATATGGAATACTTGAAAATTATTGTGGACCAGCAATCGGCAAACCTTCAAGCTTCACATCTTCCACAGTGGCGATGGAATGTTCCAGCAAGATAACTGTCTGTGTCACAAGGTCAGAAAAGTACAAGTATCTTTCTACTGTGGTTTGATGAGCACGACAGTGCTCACGCTCATGTACTGCCCACCAAACTCACCTGATCTCAACCAGACAGAAAACATCTGTGACACTATCAGACACCAGCTCTGCACCCGCAAACCTCTGGCCTGTAATTTAAGGGAACTGCGTGATCTGTGCATAGACATCTGGTGCCAGTTATCTCTGGAAACCTACCAAGGATTTGTCGAATCCATGTCACATCAAATCGCTGCTGTACTGCATTCCAAATGTGGACCAACATGCTATTAAGCATGTGGTCATAATGTTTTGGCTCGTCTGTGTATGAAGCATTACACAAAACGTATTGAACAGATTTTGAAACGGCTTTCACAGTTTGAAAACTTGGGACCTGAATTAAAGTCTGAGGTATCTTTCATACCACTATGTGATATGACATCAGAGCAAGAAATTAAAATATGTTCTTTACTTCATACTTTTTTAAATTTCACCTGCAGTTTCTTAATGTATGTTTATATGGTCTGATAGGTCTTCAGAAAGTACAAAGACAGATGAATAGTATGACATCTCATGAAAATTCCATTCATGCCAGTGTCTTAATTTATGAGAAATACAGGATTAAAATTGTATATGCTGGGTGTATACCAGTAGAAAATCAGTTTAAACAATAATGACTCAATAAGTATGTTCATTAACACATTGTGTTCTCATGCTATGGGTTTTAACTTCGATCCTTGCTAAAGAATTTAATTTTCTACATCGAAAAAAATTCACCAAATTAAACTGTGGCTTTTTGATATGACGGACATCTGATTTTGCTCTCTGTAATTTGTAAATTATTTTAACTAGCATCAAGGAAACATCTTACATTACATTATTTTAGACCTTTTCTTTAGTTGGACATATGCCAATGTATCCTTTCTAGCATTTTTGCTCAGATTTGTAAGCATGGATGAAGTTATGGCCAAAACCTGCTCAAAATAAAATGAACGAGACAACATTTCATAGAGGAAAAGGAACTAAAGCAACAAAGTTACATGCAAACTAAAATTTATAAAAATTATATATAATCAAAATTAATAAGTGAAGTCAGATACCAAATGCAGGTAATCAAATCCAGAATAGAAACATCAATCAGAAATATGAAAAACAATAAAGTAAAATAATTTCTTACTTCATACTTTGTTAATGTCATCTATAATAAGATAGGACAGCAAAAATAACCAATCACTTACCACAAATGAAGACAGGAGAGCCTGACCCCACACACACACAGACACACATTCAAATGAATTATTCATTATTCAAATTAACTGTAAATTTGTAAAATTGTGACAGATTTAACATAGGTTGAGGCCAGGGGTATATCTGGTGTCTAGGATGTGTTGATAGGCAAGTTCCCATCGACTGAGCTCCAAAGAGGTAGTTGTGTTTAGAAAAACTCTGGCAGCTCTAATCATAAAAAAAGGATGCTGGAATGGCACTGTAAACTTTTTGCCTGTATCCATTCATCCTGTAGAACAGTTGTTGAGTGTTGAGACTGAAGTAGTAAGCAGTGCAGTGAAGACAGGTAATTTTATAAATTAGGTGAGTGTATGTACCTGTGCTACCACTCACTTTTCCCTTTGTCATATGTCTCACTTCCTACATGACTGAGTTTATTAACTGAAATATTGTTTGTGTGTGTGTGTGTGTGTGTGTGTGTGTGTGTGTTCATCTGGCTGTCCTGCCGTCATCTGTGCTAAGTGATAGGTTATTTTCCCTATCCTATATTATTTTTAGTGCTTATCCACAGTTTCACTGTCACATTTATTTAAATGTTGATAATGTAAAACCTTAAGCTAAGTTATTACCAACAGCATTTTTTTTTCTAAGAAAGAAAAC
The DNA here is from genome assembly GCA_031002005.1 of Vandiemenella viatica. Classification (NCBI taxonomy): domain Eukaryota; kingdom Metazoa; phylum Arthropoda; class Insecta; order Orthoptera; family Morabidae; genus Vandiemenella; species Vandiemenella viatica. The sequence continues at coordinate 75,759,569 of JARYHS010012519.1, forward strand.
GGGCTGGTAATAAACTCAAACTACTTACTTGGTCCATCACGATAATATCGAATCCCCATCACTGTCAGGATATACATAAAGCCAACAAACTGTAGTAGATTGTAGAAAGCAAGGTACACTTTCTTTAAATCTTCTGTCAAAAAAAAAATTAATTAACTTCTCTATCATAATAATAAACATAAAAGCTAAGAACTAGATAAATATAAAAGAAATTTAAAAGTAGAGAAAATAAAATTAAGATTAGATGTCCAATGGAACTATGTTAAAGAATACCCACAAAAATACCAGTACAATGCTTAGATGAAAAAGAACTGATTTTCTACTAAAAAAAAAACCCTTGATATAAAAATCATTACTTCATTAAATCAGCCTTAAAATAATACAGCAAAAGAGAAGATTCCGCAGCTGTTTTCAAATAAACATTGAGATGAGAAAGTAACACCAGAAAAATATAGAAAGAACACAGGAAATAGGAATAAAAACAATGTATACAGCAGTCTGTTCCTCAACATTATTTGTGTACAGAATTGCAGAGAAAGGATTGTAACTGTTGAAAATTTTAATTTCAAGATGCCTGCAACACATTATCCAATATAGAACCATGCAATACTTGCAGATAAGATTGAGGCATTTGATCCAGCACTAAGATTGCTTGTTAGATATGGTAGTAATCTTGAGGTGGTGTCTCTGCTACAAGCAAAATGTCTGTCCAAAGAGAAGAAGTGAAAAAGTTCACTCCTTAACAATACACATAGAGGCTAGATTCCACAGTTGTACTAAAACAACCGCTGTATTTATAGAGCTCAATAAAGCATATGACACACCTTGGAGGTAGGAATCAATTTCTAAGTTTCTGCAAATCATCTCATGCCAAGAAACTAGTAAACTTTGTTGCTGGTATGCTAAGCATTGCAGGTAATTATGGGCAGCAACGAAAATAGACAAATAAAACTGAGCATCAGGCTCCCACGAGGCTCAGTACTAGTACTCTTGCTATCTTCAGCTGAAACATTGCTAATATGCCCACAACAGCATCACTCAAATTTGGACATGCTGATGTCAGAGCACAAGCTACACGACATTTCACAAATGACATTATAATTATGGCAAACTACTTTCACCAGTGGTTGCTCTTTCCTCAGTGTAATTAAGAGTGATATTACTTGATTTCACCTGAACAATAAATTGGCTAGCATAAAGCAACATATTTCGTTGATAGGGTGTTAAACCATAGCAAATATCTGGTAGTCACTTTGTACATAATCCTTAGCTATGAATATCATATAACAAACATAACTGACACTATGTATGAGGAACAACTTCTGGCATAAGCTACTTGGCAATACTTTTGGATCGTCAGCCTGAATTCTCCAGTTCATCTGCATTTGGCACTGGCTTATTCTGCAGCTAAATTTGTTGCCTTGTATAACTCAATAAAACACATGCAAATAATATTAATACAGAGCTAAACAAAACAATGTGGATGATATTTCAAACAATAGAAACTACCGTTCTTCAGGTTTGCAATTCTCAGCCGAATTCCTCTTCTGCAGTTGCAGAGACAACATGTGTTTTACAGTGGTAACTCGACATACGAGTGCCTTGATATACAAGTGTATTGAGATACGAGCCGCCGAGTGAACGATATTTTGCTTTGAGATGCGAGCAAGAGATTTGAGATACGAGGAATAAGGGCAGCAATTTAAGTCACAGCGACCTTTTTTTTTTTTAGCTCTACTACTACACTGGGCGGCAACGACAATGAGGTTTGACCGACAATCAGGCCGGCGATACTTGCGGTCAGGCGGGGCAACAATGGGAGTGCCAAATAATGTTCCAAGGGGCAGCATTCTCACAGTTTTTGCCCCAGCTCAACTAGACCTCTGTGCTTGTGCTTGTTTTGCTCGTTTTCGAAGCATTTTTGATAAGCTGGGTTCGCGTTTTTTGTTTTTTGTACATTTACAAAACATTATCACATTTATTTTTATAACCATGGGTCCAAAGAAGAACATGATGTCTATTGAATTAAAGCGTGAAGTCATAGAAAAACATGAGCAAGGTGTGTGAGTAAATGACTTGGCGAGGATGTACAGGCGTAGCACATCAACGATATGTACTGTGCTTAAACAGAAGGAGTTTATAAAGGGTATAACGCCAGCTAAGGGCGTTACAATAATTTCCAAGCTCTGGACCTCTCTCCATTAAAAGATGGAGAAACTACTGATGGTGTGGGTGACAGAGAAGCAGCTTCAAGGAGGAACATTAACACAAAGCATCATATGTGAGAAGGCACGAGCGATTTACGGTGATTTGCTGAAGCAGATCCCACACGCTTCCACAAATGAGGAATCGAAAGACTCGTTTAAAGCCAGTCGGGGCTGGTTTGACAACTTTAGGAAAAGGACCGACATTCACTCCGTCGTCAGGCATGGTGAGGCAGCAAGTTCGGATGTGAAGGCAGCCGAGGTTTACATCAAAACGTTTTCCTAACTAGTAGAAGCCAAAGGATACATCCCCCAGCAAGTCTTCAACTGTGACAAGACAGGGCTTTTCTGGAAAAGGATGCCGAATAGGACTTACATAACGGCAGAGGAGAAGACGATGCCAGGTCACAAACCCATGAAGGATAGATTAACTCTAGCACTTTGCGCAAATGCGAGTGGCGACTGCAAAATCAAGCCTCTGCTAGTATACCATTCGGAAAATCCCAGAGCCTTTAAGTCACATAAGATTTTAAAAGAAAAATTGCAAGTTATGTGGAGGACATATCCGAAGGCCTGGGTCACCAGGAATTTTTTGTGGAGTGGATAAACCTGGTGTTTGGCCCTTCTGTTAAAAAATATCTACAGGAAAACAACCTACCCATGCAAGCTCTTCTCATCCTCGACAATGCCCCTGTTCACCCACCAAATCTCGAAGATGATTTACTCGAAGAGTTCAAGTTTATAAAGGTTCTCTACCTACCACCCAACACCACTCCTATCCTGCAGCCCATGGATCAGCAGGTGATTTCTAATTTTAAGAAGTTGTAGACCAAACACATTTTTCGATGCAGCTTTGAGGTGACGGAGAACACAAACCTTAAGCTTCGAGAGTTCTGGAAGGACCACTTTAACATCATGATATTCCTAATATGTATTGATCAGGCCTGGCTGGGTGTTACAACGAGGACCTTAACCTCTGCATGGAAGAAGCTGTGGCCTGAGGCTGTAGCTGAAAGGGCCTTCGAAGGATTGGAACCCGAAGTGTCAGTGGTAGAGGAGATTGTTTCTCTGGGATAATCCATGGGTCTGGAGGTGGATGAGAGAGATGTGAACGAACTCGACGAGGAACAATCTCAGGAGCTGACAACGGAGGAGTAACACGATCTACATTCGCAGCAGTATACGGTGGTTCAACGAAAAATTAGTTTTGAAGAGGAGCCAGAGATGGAGGAGGTTATCTCTACAAGAGATATAAAGGAGATCTTGGGAATGTGGGAGAAAGTTGTAGAGTTCATGGATAAAAATCACCCCGAAAAAGTTGCAACTGGTCGTGCATCGGAGTTGTTCAACGAAACTTGCCTAACTCATTTCCGTAATATCCTGAAAGGGAGGAAGAAACAAACCTCTTTGGACTTTTTTTAAACGATCTGCAGGTGAAAATAAGCGAAGTGTGACCAAAAAGCGAAGACCAGTGACGAAAATTAAGCGCTTCCATAAGCACTTCACTTTTTCTTTTATTATGTTTTTATAGAATATGTATTTGTTATTTATAAATAAATGTTTCTTATAAATATGTACATTTTTCTTATTCAAAACACTTAACAAAAACAACTGAGGTGGTTTCTTGGGAGCTGGAACGGATTAATGGCATTTCAATTATTTTCAATGGAGAAAATTGCTTTCAGATACGAGCAATTTGACATACGAGCAAGGTTACGGAACGAATTAAACTCGTATGTCGAGGTCCACTGTATCTGCTTGTAATACTTACTGTGGTTTGCTCCTTACGACGCTCATGCTGTGATTTGTATTAATGTCATTTTCTAAATAAAATAAAAATAATATTGATGTTTTATGCCTTCAAATATCCCACAGAGCCTAAACCAAGACAATAAAAACTGAATGAATGAATCTAGACTGGAAAAATCCCTCAGACAATTTGGAAGTGCCAGACTGATCAAATCTATCATCATAATTAATCAAGCTCAACTGATACCAGTAATGTGGAAATTTTACATACTTACTTGGGGTTTCTCAGTGATAATCTGCCTACCAACCCTTGTTGAAAGAGCGATTAGGGGGATGTAGCAGAGAAGTGATAGAATTAGGTTTCAAAACTTTGGTCAAACCATTGCTTGAATATGGTGGAACTGACATTTTGACTATCAAATACAGGAGGTGTAAAGAAGGGCTGCTGGATTTGTCTCTGGAAATTATAGCAGAACAATCAGTTGCTGACATGATAAAAGGAGGTGGAATGGGATTCGTTGGAAGACAGGAGAAGGGTGAAAAGAGTGGTGGCAGTATACAAGGCATATATTGATGATGAGGTGTGGAAAGATATTGGTGGAAGAAATAAGAGGTATATGCAAGGGAAAATATCACTTGTACTTGATTTTAGGCATAAGGGCATGAGAAAATTTTCTTTCTCAGGTGAGGGTGTCGGTGATTGGAATAAATTACCAAGAGAAATTACAAAATAATTTACTAAAATCACTAAAAGAATTTAAAGTTGAAATTTATTTAGGGCAAAAGTAGGTGGGTACAAGAAAGGGGGTAAATGGGTGTGTAGGGAAATTTGTCACTAAAGTGTACACGCTATCACAATTAAATTAAGCTACCAAGGGAAGATTCCAACTATGACAAACCATCCTGTTTCAGCAAAACTAAAGTAAATTTCATAGTACAGTGAAAGAAAGAATTGCCAATGCTTGCAATAAAGGCATAGCTTTTACAATACCACATACACAGCACAACCAGTCATATGCTCAGTAATTGCTGCAATTAAAGCTGTAACATCATTATGAGGCCGTTCAAGAGAGGCGTCTAGATTAGCTATCAGTATTATATGCACACTAGCCAGGAACACATTCTACTTTTGTCAGGATGAACTATGAGGAGTGATCAGAAATTAAGGCTACAAGGCTGATATTACTGTGAATTATAGAGAAATTAGTAGTGAGTGGTAATTTTAAGACATGCAATAGGCAACTGTGCAGTGTTTCAGTCACCTGCCACCTACAGTTCTAGTTGTAGATAAACACAAATGGCTACACATTTGGAAATCTGGTCTTGCGAAGACATCTGATCAGTTATTCTATCTCTGTGGGCAAAACATACATAATGATAGATAGTGAAGTCAAGCAGTTGGAGTGCAAGAGAGTAGATTGTCATGCCCTGGGCTACTGCTGAACTGACAACATCCAGGCCAACTGTCTGTTAAACTTCTGCCGACATTACTGTAAGCAATGTCCAGTTGTCATACACCATAGGTCAGAAACTATCTAATTATACATTATTCTACTAAAAATATCCTTATAAATATAGTGTGTGCATTTTAAAACTTCTGTAGAGGAATCGAGTGAAGTCTAAAAGCTCTTAAAAACATGATTCTTCTTTCTGTGTCACATTGCGATCACGGGCCATATTGATAGGGCCCGGGGGCTGGATGCAGCCCGCGGGCCGTATCTTTGACAACACTGGTCTAAAGTCTCTTTAGAATTTAGAACTTCTAAAGTCTCCCTGGACTTTAGAACTTATACGACAGTATTTAGACCAAGGGATTCCAGACCTATTCCAGGATGTGCTCACATCTACATATTTCATGTACAGTGGGTGGTACTACGAGCAAACTGATGGTGTGGCTATGGGCTAGCCACTTTCTCCTGTGGTAGCCAATTTATATATGGAGGACTTTGAGAAAAGGGCTCTAGACACTATTCCATTAAAACCAAAATGTTTCTTCCGATACGTGGATGACACGTTTGTAGTTTGGCCACACGGCTCCACAGCTCTCGAAGAATTCTTGGAACATCTGAATTCAATTAATCAAAACATACAATTTACCATGGAGGTTGAGTGAGATGGCACGCTGCCGTTCCTGGATGTATTGATTAAACGCAAGCCAGATGGTACTTTGACAGATAGCGTTTACAGGAAACCTATGCACACAGACCAGTGTTTGGGGGCTACCAGTTTTCATCAACCAGCTCAACGGAAAACTGTCTTGACAACACTGGTCCACCGTGCGCGAGCCATCTCAGACAGTGACAGCCTGCAATAAGAACTAAGGCACCTACCGCAGGTTTTCAGACAGAATGGTTATCCAGAAGAGCAAATTAAACAGGCTCTTCTTCCTCATAAACCGAGACTGACACCTAAACAAGAAGAGTCTCCAAAATCCGTCGCTGTGCTGCCTTATTCCGGGAATACTTCTGGGAAGATCGGAAGGATTCTAACACGATATGGCATAAGAAGTATTTTCCGTCCACCATCAAAGATACGAGATATGTTACGCATGGTAAAAGACAACCTTGGCCATCGAGTCTGGGGAGTTTATTCAATCCATTGTGTGTGGCAAAGTATACATCAGCCAAACCATAAGAACTATTTAGGAACGCCGCACTGAGCACCAACGATATCTGCGGTTGCTACAATTGGACAAATCTGCGTTAGCCGAACATGCTGTAGAAAACTTCCACAGCATGAATTCGGACCATACTAAAGTTGTGGCTCAGATATCGTATTTCTGGGATTCAGTAATCAGAGAAGTGCTGGAGATTCGAATAAGTAACAACATCAACAGAGATGGTGGTCTCTTCTTGAGCGTAGCGTGGGAGCCAATAGTCCAAGATTTTAAATTGCAGCGTGTTAGACACAGCCGTTCGGTGGGGACCCCATCTGAGACCGATTGATGTGCTGACGGCACACCGTCCGGACTCTGTCTGAGTGCGGTTGCAGCACCGACCAGTGGGAGAGCAGCAGAAAGCTTCTCCTGCAGCAGGCTACTTATAGGAGCCAGGATTCACACGCGAGGCATTCACTGTCTTGTAACTGTATATGACAGCTAACCTGATGAAGGCAACAGAGGTATTTACCGAAACGTTGTATTTTTTTTTTTTTTTTTTTTTAACAGTTTAACGTCCCTTTTTAACAACGTGGTCTTTAGAGACGGGAAAGGATGGAGGCAAGGAATGGGAAGGAATTCGGCCATGGCCTTTTGAAGGAAGCATCCCGGCATTCACCTGGAGTGATTTGGGGAAACCATGGAAAACCCAAATCTGGATGCCCGGACGGGGATTCGAACCGCCGTCCTCCCGAAACGTTGTAAAAGAGTTAAATAACTCAGGCAGAAAACCTGAGAAATATTCATTTCGATGACAGTAACTGTTTCTAAAGTTTCTTGGTGAAGTTCCAGGCCCTTTCGAGATATGAATAGGTGCCAGGCAAGAAGATGATCTGTCTCCTATTTTATTTAAAATTGTGTTGGAAAAATAATCTGAAAATGGAAAAATTTAATAAAAGAAGAAATATAAGTGAAATATTTAGCCCCAAACAAGGGTTACTAGCAGAAAATAAAGAAAGCTCAAACAATGGTTGAAAGAATCCGATTGTTCAGAAATACGAGTTAAACAATACAGTTATTGATATGGTCGATTCTATTAAATATTTGGGAGTAACAGTACAAAGGAACATGAAATGGGACATACACATTAATTCTTTAGTAGGTAGAGCAAATTCTAGGCTGCGATTCATAGGTAGAATCTTGAAAAATTGTAATGAACAAACAAAGGAGATAGCGTATAAATCTCTTGTGCGTCCACATTTGGATTATTGTTGTGCCATTCGGGACCCGTTTCGTAAGGGATTGATCGAAAGTATAGAGAAAGTACAGAGAAGAGCCGCTCGATTCGTGACCGCTTGCTACAGTCCTTATGAAAGCGTCACAGAACTGATTAGTAGATTAGGTTGGGAGTCTCTGGTAGATAGACGACACACGTTTCGTTTAAACTTATTGGAAAACATGCATACTCCAACTTTCACTCATGAGTGTAGTGAAATACTTCTTCCACCAACCTATTTGAGTCGGAAGGACAGGAAAGATAAAATTAGAGAAATAAGGTGCCGGACTGATTCTTATATGAATTCTTTTTTCCCTCGTACCATTAGGGATTGGAATGCACAGCAAAGAGATTAGCTTTGGTGCTGAGCACCCTCTGCCACCCACAATTTTGTGAATTGCAGAGTATATATGTAGATGTAGATGTAGATGAAACATTACAAGACAGTGCAGATAAAACAGGTCTTATGATCTCATTTGGAAACAGAGAATAGAGTACGAACACATTAATTAAAAACACCTGACAACTAAATTTGATAAAGTTAAGAGAACAATCAAATTTAAATACCTGTGATCCAAACGAATGGGCTTTAGAAGGAAGCGAATAAAGGAAGAGTTAGAAACATGGAACTAGCACACAGGCTAACACAAAATAGATACAAGAAAAACGTGATCTCTTAAAAAGCAAAGATTATACAACAGTACTCAAGGCAGAGGCAGTGTTCAGCTCAGAATGCCTGGTATTGAATAAGAAAATGGAGATTGAGGAGTTAGAGAGAAAATTACTAAGGAAAATCTTAGGAACTATAAAGGGAAAAGACAGTATTTGGTGGAATAGGAAAAATGAAGATCTACATGGGAATGCAGAAAAAAAATTAGTCATGGTGCAGAGCAATAGACTGAAATTTTATGGTGACCTTTTGAGAATGAGGCAGAGTAGCTTATCAAAAAGAATAGTCAGCTAATTCAGTCAGTTAAAGATGACAAAATGGGTTGAAGAGAAGAAAACAAATAGAAAAGTGTGGTATCCAACCAAATGAGATACAGAATAAATGAGTGTTTCAAACTAAAATTGATAAATTCAAGAGGTTGCATGAAAAATGTATAAAGGCCAAGGCCACCTGATCTAAAGAAAGATGGAGGAAACTTAGTGAATAAATGAAAAAATTCTGAGAAGAGAAAAGGCAACCGGTAAATTGTGTCCCATGGTCCAAAATACGCCAAAATGAAAAGACAAAAAAGAACTATGCTCATAACATTGGATTTGTAATAACGCCCCTGGCCTTTTTAGCCAGCAAATGAAGGCCAGTCACACGTATTCAGCATTATGGACACAGTGATAAAAGTAACCTTTTATTAATATTACTAGCCACAAAGCCCGTCAAAATTGACGGGTTTGGAGTATTCTAGGAATTAATTTCTTTTTAGTTGCTTACCTAAACAGAATTGTTTTGAAATAAAGCTCAATGTGCTGTAATTTCTCATCCCTTGTGATGTAGCAAAACGTTTCAGTTGTCAACTTGATGCAGGTCGCATTTCAGTCAAACCACAATCTTCGCTAATATTGCGATGAAGATCGATGTGTTAATGGATGATATAAATTACATAGCCTACAGTTGAAATAATGACCACAGTCAAAACGAAGGATACTAAATTAAATCATAACAACTTCAGTATTCTGGCAAATCATTTCTTAGCAATCGCTTAAATAAACACAAAAATAAATCATAATATAATTCCTATTGCCTTGCGCAATAACAAAATGTTTCTGTTGCTATCCTGGTCCAGGTTGCATTTCAATCTAACAACAGGCAGTTTAATCATTACCGTGGTGCCACAATCTGATGATGCATTCTTGTAGAACTCGACGAAATAAATCGAAAATAAAGAATAAAAATTTTTGATATCTTTCTTGGTTTTCGAGATATAGCATGTTGAAAATCAATTATAACTGTGATTTTGGTGAAGTTTCCTCTGGTCCAGGACGTATTTCAACCTAACAACAACCACCAGGAAGAAAATAAAACGCATATAGTGCATTTCCACTGTGTAGATATAGCGGTTTTGGTAATTTGTTTTTTTTGGTCCAGGCCAGATTTCACCCAAACCACCTAAATTTTGAGATACAATATCTCGAGAACTAAGCGAGATATGGAAAGAAAATGTATTATTTGTTTTCGATTTATCTCTTCGAGTTACATACGATATCATCATCAAATTTGGCAATGTCGAAATTTTTCTTCTGTTACAGGCCGCATTTCAACCTAACCACGTCAATTTTGAGATACAATATCTTGAGAATTAAGTAAGATATCAAAACATTTTATTCTCTACTTTCAGTTTTTTTCGTCGAGTTACGTAAGAATCCATCAACAAATTGCGGCTTCACGGTTATCGTAGAATCCCATAACCACGTACAGTACTACGCTAAACCATGGAGGAAATATTTCCTTCCTCCATGTGCTAAACATGCCGCCAGAGAAACAATACTTACTTTACACGCATATTAATACATATACTTATCACATTTCAATGGTCACATTGCATCGCGAAATAAACCAAATAAAAAATCTATAAGGGTTCTTCAATCTTAATTTTTTATATTCGTTATTCAGAATTATACTAACACATTTGAATAGCTGACACAGTTACATGCGGCTGAAATAAGGCATCAGTAAAACCAATGTAAATTAAAAATAAATGTTAACAGCTTACGTCATTCCAACGTAATATTAGTTTTAATGGGTGGAAGGTGATATTTTCCACCGGCCGGAAACTGGTACTGCCCTGTTGAAATTTGTATCAATTGCTTCGTTATAATGGCATCTTCTTCACATTTGCACCCTCCTTTTTTCCGAAACATCGCCATGAATTAAATTAAAAATTCTGAAACGTAAGACGCTCCGCAACCGAAAAATGTTAGCAACACCTTCGTTAGAACGAAGTAATGAATTAAGTAACAGAAAAAAAAAAATTACTAAAGAAAAAAATACGCATGCCCTCTGCTGTAACTTCAGGTGCCAATTCTAATAACAATCTATAAAAACTGCCGCTAACATTGCGAAAATTAACATACATATATGTGATATCAACAAATACTTCTACATAAACTAATATTAAATAAATCTAAGCAACTAATAAGTATGTTCAGCCAGTTAATTTATTCGTGGATGCCTAGAAATGTTATTAAATAACGTGGATATTTCTCTGCAGTTGCTTAACTAATCAGAATTGTTACAAAATAAAGCTCATTGTAATTTCTTGCCCCTTGTGCTGTAGCAAAAAGCTTCAGTTGTCATCTTGGTCCAGGTTGCAGTTCAGCTTAACCATAATATCCGCTAAAATTTCTGATAGAAAAGCAAAGCTTCAATCACGCGCAATTTAATACATTCCATGCATCGCGATATAAACTTGATCCCAAATCTTCACAGGTTCTGACACATTTCTTTCTTAATAGCTACCTATGATGAAGATCGATATTTTAACGGCTAAGAAAGCTTACATCTGCTGAAATAATGACTCCAGCAAGAACGATGGATGCTATCTTAAGCTGTGCCATGTAATATTTCATTGTGTTTTAGGCCGAATATATCGCGAACAATTTGCAACTTCTTTCATTTGAACCATGTAATGTTTCAGTAAAAAAAACTGATAATTAATATGCCAATTTAAACACAAATAATTTCAGTAATAGGACACAGTTTAAATTTTGAAAAAAAAACTGAATTATTCATGCCCTCTGCGTTAACGTCAAATGAAACATCCATGCTAGTTATACTCTAACCAAACATTTAGCAGCACTGATGCTCGAAATACAAAGCTTTTATCTTACAATATCTATGGACAAAGAATTTAAGGAATACTTCAATATATCAAAAGAATATTACGTAAATATAAGCATCTAATGATTGATATATCGATTTTAACGCAATACATACTTTTATTTCAGTGTTCTGTGAGTTAATTTATTCACTGTTGCTTGGAAATGATATTAAATAACGCGCACTCCCACAAATAATATCGTAAAGCGTGACGTCATAGCGCAACGTCATAGCTTGACATCACCGCGTGACATGACGTAGGTGCTACACGCTACATCTTGTCTATTATACTAATAGATTAGGTTAGTAGGGTAGGTGTAGACCAAGGAGCCGAGACAAAGTGTTGAGTTAGCAACTATGAAGTGACCTGGGTAAGCAGGCTTTTAGATTTTGGGAAGCAGGTATTGGGTATAGATTTACAGTTGTTTGGTAAGAAACGCACTTCTCACTCCCATACCCTACATCTGCTTTCTAAAATCCATAAGCCTGGTAACCATGGATGCCCCCCAGTTGCTGCATATGGTTTGCTGACTGAATGCATCTCTGTCTTGGTGGACCAATATCTGCAATCCATAGTAAGTCAGCTCCCCTCCCACATCCTAGATGCACAAGACTTCCTCCTGTCTCTATTGTGCCCACAACTCTTCCCTCCCGCTTCATCCTGGTATTGACAGATGTTACAACCTTAAAAGAACTTTATTCAGTATGACAGGCTCAAAATGAGATGTCACCACTTCTAAACAAATAATTTTAATAAGTTCCAACATAATTTAAATTTATTCCATATAACTTGCAGACACTTATTAAAACTGAAATAAGTACAACATTTTTCTCTCTTCCTCTCATTCTTTTTCTCTCTCATTCTAACTTTGCCTTTATATGAAATTTGTAATAAAAACATGGGAAGCAGAGAAATTTTCTGCACCAAGGCATTGAATGTAATAGCCCTGTGTGCAGGAACATTTTCCACAACCAACAGTTTTCGGGAAACTCACTGTGTGTAACACATTGTGCACAAAAATCAATTTGCCTGCATACCGTTCTAGAGAACGTAGCAGACGAGAGACTAGCAGTGTGTTTTAAACCAAGTTTTATGAGGATAATAGAACTGATGGAAAGTTGTACAAGTGTACGACCAGAGCCAGGTTAGTTAAATATAACTACCAGTCTCACAATTTCTCAAGCAAATAAATTTACAAATAAATACCGGTAAAAATGGAAGAACTGCCGTGAGGCAATATTTATATGGAAAGTATAGATAAAATACACCAAACACTCACCAAAGTTGAAGGGAGGAGGGCAGCATTAACACAAAACAATACACAAACACAGAAAATACAATATTTTGGGTTAAACCCTTTGTCAAGTTAAAAGAAGTAAGTAGCTGAGCTTGCGCAAGTCTTGCTATTGTTTCCTTCAAACCTGCCCAGAAATGAGATGCATCCGCCAAAATACTCCCTGACCCCACCAGCTTTATCCCCCCACCCCCATACAACAGATCCCTGTGCGAGAAGGGCAATATGCACTTGTAATATATCTATAACCTCGCCAAAACCTTCAGAAGTGGACTTATTCAACATAATTCATAGAGAAAATAATTTCTGTTAACTTTTCTTAACAGTTAAATACTCTTTAGCTTGATTAGAAATAATTTTTTGTAAAAAGCTATAAGATTCAGATAAGGTTGTTTAACAAACAAAGAATTTTGCTGCATTCTTTTTCACTAAGAGAACTCAAGGCGAAGATTATTTTTAAGGAATATTTTGTATGCTTGGAAAAAATAATTTAAAAGATATATCAATTTCAGTGATGTAAAACCATGTGCTCAGATAGGATGAAACGGCAAAATTTGAAATTACTAATTAATGCCGAGCTATGTCAGAATTTGATACCACAAGTTGTAGTTGGCATCAGCAGGAATATCCTGAATATAAAGTGGGCTAATCATCATATATATTATTTCTATAAGGAATCTTTGTGTCACAAGCCTGTATCTCCCTTCATACTTAACTGAAATCAATGAATAGGTGTCATTTTAAAGCTTATGGTCTTCACTTTGGTCACATCATATTTTAAGAAATGAAGTTTTCGGAATTCGACCCTTTTTTGTGTCATGAGCCATTTATCTCATTTCATATCTAACCAATACAACCAAAATCGATAAATCAAGTAAGATTATGTCTCAACTTTAGTGACATCATATTTTAAGAAAAGATGTTTTTGGAATTCAACCCTTAAAGGGAAAAAGTATAAATTTTTCTACAACGCATTTTTGTGTTACGAGCCATTTATCTCCCTTGATATCTAGCCAATATAGATAAATGAGATATCATATTAAAGACTATGGTCTCCACTGTGGTAACATTATATTTTAAGAAAGAAATTTTTCGTAATTTGACCCTTAAAGGGCAAAAATGTCAATTTTTCTAAAATGCATTATTTGTGTCTCGAGCCATTTATCTCCCTGGATATCTAACCAAAATCAATAAATCATGTACGATAATGAGAAGTATTATCTCAGCTTTGGTGACATCATATTTTAAGAAAGAAGTTTTTTGGACTTTAACCCTTAATGGGAAAAAGTATAAATGGTTCTACCTGTACAATGCATTTTTGGTCACGAGAAATTTATCCCGATTAATATCTAACCGAAATAGATAAATGTGGTATCATTCTAAAAATTAAGGTTTCTGCTGTGGTAACAGTACATTTTAAGAAAAGATTTTTTCTGAATTGAACTCTTACAGGGCATAAATATCAGTATTTCTAAAATGCATTTTTTGTGTCTCCCTTTATAATTAAACAAAATTGATAAGGTCTTAGGTTCCGTTACACCAAATTTTAAGAAAGAAATTTTTCAAAATTCTAACCTTAGAGGAAAAAAGTATTAATATTTCTACAAAGCATTTTTCTGTCACAAGCTGGATACCTAACCGAAATTAATAAATGAAGTATCATTTTAAATATTAAATTATCTGCTTTGGACACATCATATTTTTAAAAAAACTTTCTCCAAATTCAACCCTTAAGGCGCAAAAATATCATCATTTCTAGAACTTTTTTTTTTTTTTTTTTACCCTGCTCGATAACTAAAGGAAATCGATAAATGAGGTATCATTTTAAAGACCAGGGTGGCTGCTTTGGTCACACCATATTTTATAAAAGAAATTTTTGAATTCAACCCTTAAAGAGCAAAAGTATCAAAATTATTTCTACAGCGAGGGTTTTTAATACAAGACATTTTTCTCCTTCGATACCTAGCCAAATTAGTAAATATCATATCGTTTTAAAGATTACGGTCTCCAGTTAGGTAAAATCATAAATTAAGAAAGAATTTTTCGGAATTTGGTGCTTAAAGGGGTAGCGCGTATGAGATCGTTCAGAGCCAAGTCCCTAGATTGCAGCAGCAGATATCATAGAGATGTCAATAAACATTTTTATTCAATAAGTAGCTTTTCTGATATTTTTTTCTGTTATGGAAATATTTTCGTTTTGCTATACAATTCATATGTAAATATTTTATATATTATTCCTATTAAGTGTTTTTTTGTCACTAGCCATTATCTCCCTTCATACCTAAGCAAAATTGATAAATGAGGTATCATTTTAAAGATTAAGGTATCCGCTTTGGTCACTTCATATTTTAAGTAAGTAATTTTTCCAAATCGACACTTAAAGGGCAAAAACGTTAAAATTTCTAAAATATGGTTTTTTGTAGCACAAGCTTTTATCTCCCTGTATTCCTAACAGAAATGGATAAATAAAGTACCATTTTAAACATTAAGATCTCCACTTTGGTAATATCATATATTAAAGCAGGAATTTTTCAGAATTAAACCCTTAAAGGGTAAAAGTATCACTATTTCTACAACGAATTTTTGTGTCACAAGCCATTTATCTCCCTTCATATCAAACCAATGTAGATAAATGAGGTATAATTTTAAAAATTAAGGACTCTGCTGTGGTTACAAAACATTTTAAGAAAATAATTCTTTTAGAATTCGACTCTTAAAGGGCAAAAGTATAATTATTTCCATAATGTATTTTTTGTCACGAATATTTTTCTCCCTTGATATCTAACCGATATCGAGAAATGAGATATTATTTTAGGGATTAAGGTCTCTGCGTTCGTTGTATCATATTTTAAGAAAGGGATTTATCGTAATTTGATCGTTGAAGGGCAAAAGTGTCATTTCCATACTGTAATTTTTTGTTACCAGCCATTTATCTTCCTTGATACCTAACTAATTGGATAAAGGAAACAAAGAAACTGCCGCGAGGCACTGAAAATAAGATAGGATAGGGAAAATAAACAGTTACCCGTCACTTACCACAGATGAAGGCAGGAGGGCGAAACACGTAAAAACACAAAAACAACAGAATTACACAATATTTCGACTTTTCAGTCTTACTCGTGTAGGAGGCGAGACATATGGCAGGGGGAAAGATGTGGTCACATCCGAGCCCGCCACATGAATGAAGCACAGGCGGAAAAAACGCGTGGTAGTGGAAGAATTGCCGGGAGGGGGGGGGGGGGAATAGGCCTGACCAGCGATAAAAGTGAAACAAATAAATATAATGTCTGTGTAGCTTAGTTAAAAAAGTTATAATTGAAAATATATACAAAAAATTAAAAAAAAAAAAATAAATAAAGAAGGAAAAAAAATTATATAGAATATATAAAAAAAAAAATAATATAAAAATAACCGACTGTAAAATGAAATGAGAGATGGCAAGTGACAGGTTTAACGTAGGTTTAGGCCAGGGGTGTGTCTGGTGTCAAGGATATGTTGATAGGCTAGTTCCCATCTGCGGAGTTCTGAAGGGGTGGTGGTATTTGGAAAAACTCTAATAGCTCTGACTGTGAAACAGGTGTTGAGGTTGTTTGAATTATGGAAGTTCGCATGAATTGCCACGGGATGGTCTGGGTTGGAAGTATAAACTGTTTGCCTGTGGCCATTCATTCTGTAGGAAAGTTGTTGAGTGGTGAGACCAATGTAAGAGGCAGTGCAGTGGATGCAGGTGAGTTGGTAAATAAGGTGAGTGGTAGCACATGTGGCATGTCCAATTATTGGGAAAGATTTGCCTGTGACAGGACATGCCACATGTGCTACCACTCACCTTATTTACCAACTCACCTGCATCCACTGCACTGCCTCTTACATTGGTCTCACCACTCAACAACTTTCCTACAGAATGAATGGCCACAGGCAAACAGTTTATACTTCCAACCCAGACCATCCCGTGGCAATTCATGCGAACTTCCATAATTCAAACAACCTCAACACCTGTTTCACAGTCAGAGCTATTAGAGTTTTTCCAAATACCACCACCCCTTCAGAACTCCGCAGATGGGAACTAGCCTATCAACATATCCTTGACACCAGACACACCCCTGGCCTAAACCTACGTTAAACCTGTCACTTGCCATCTCTCATTTCATTTTACAGTCGGTTATTTTTATATTATTTTTTTTTTTTATATTCTATATAATTTTTTTTCCTTCTTTATTTTATTTTTTTTTTTAATTTTTTTTTCAATTATAACTTTTTTAACTAAGCTACACAGACATTATATTTATTTGTTTCACTTTTATCGCTGGTCAGGCCTATTCCCCCCCCCCCCCCTCCCGGCAATTCTTCCACTACCACGCGTTTTTTCCGCCTGTGCTTCATTCATGTGGCGGGCTCGGATGTGACCACATCTTTCCCCCTGCCATATGTCTCGCCTCCTACACGAGTAAGACTGAAAAGTCGAAATATTGTGTAATTCTGTTGTTTTTGTGTTTTTACGTGTTTCGCCCTCCTGCCTTCATCTGTGGTAAGTGACGGGTAACTGTTTATTTTCCCTATCCTATCTTATTTTTGATACCTAACTAAGATAGATAAATGAGGTATCATTTTAAAGATTAAGGACTCCGCTGTGGTCACAACATATTTTTTGGAATTTCGCCCTTAAAGGGCAAAAGTATCATTATTTCCATAATATATTTTTTTGTTATGAGCCATTTATCTCCTTTGATACCTAACTGAAATCGATAAATGAAGTATCACTTAAAAGATTATGTCTCCACTCAGGCAACATTATAAATCAAGACCAAAATTTTTCAGAATTTGACCCTTGAAGGACAAAAGTAATAACTTTTAAAGTTATGAGACAGTTCAGAGCCAAGCTGCTAGATAGCAGCAGTACATATCACAAAAATATTAATAAACTGCTTCACTGGCATCGACTTTTGTCACATACTTATTGAACTAAACAAATAAAAAATTGATACAAATGAGTTGTTCTTTCAAGCTATTACAAACCACCAACCCTACTATTCATCGAATTCGCGAAATTTTCTCACTGGTCATCTAAATTATAGATATGAGTTTTAATTAGGAAAGAAAATCAAAATTTTTAATAAAAGAGGTAAAAGGATAAAATTAGGTCCAGGAGATAGATAAAATCAAGTAGGTTAAAATCAAATTACCAGTTTCAGAAAAAGTTTGAGATTTGAGAAAATAAATAAGATTTCCGAAATTACAGTGTTTAAGCATTATAGGTTTGGTGCTAAGAAGTCAACATCAAAAAATTGAATGGAAATCCAGTAGAAGCGTTTTTTAGGAATAAACAAGGCTTCAAAATTAAGAGTATGTTGTACTAACAAACATTTATAAATTACATTTTAAAATATAAAATGGTTAGTCAGATATCAAATTTTTAAGTTAAGAGCTAAAGTCATGAGTTTAAAATTCCTTACTTAAGGGGGTCAGTCAAATTAGATTTGTCCAGTCTTTTAGTAGTTTTCATTGAGGTTAGACCATGGCAAGTGAATTCGTTATGTAGCTCAAGCAGTGACGTGCGACCGACATTAGAAAAAACTTTCTTCAGTAATTGTCTAATGAGTCACTGGGCGACATTCTGTGTGCGCACAAGTCCAGAACCTAATGGCCCATTTCTCTACTACTTGAAGAAGGTAATTACTAAAATATTGTATATTTGTTTGTCTGCCTTGTGTTTTCTCTCTTTGCAGTCATCTACTTTGGTATGTGGTGGGTTAATTTCCTTTTCCTTTAATATTTATATCACCTAGAAGTCACTTCCATTTTCATTAGTTTCATCATTAAATTAGAATGTAGAATCCTTCAGAGCTATTGCTCATTTATATAGATTACTAGCAGAGTTCCCAGCATTGCACAGTATGATCTAGGTTGATCAGTAAATATTGAAGTTCATAACAGAGGTCAGTTTTTTGCACTTGTGAATCAAATTTCATGTCAGTCGCTCCATTTTCTATACGTATTTAAACAGCTAACCCCCCGTCTAACAGAAAAGAGATGTGATTGATTTGTTCCTGCAATATTTTTAGCCATCCTATCAGGAACATGTGTACTAAGTTTCATGATAATAATCACAGCGATTCGTGCAGCAATAGAAACAATGATTTTTTCAGGAAATGTGGCAAAAACAGAATCGCTCAACAATAAATTACAAAAATACCATTATGTTAAAACTAAATGTTTTAAACAGTTCAGTTTCATGTTCAAACCTATCAGATATGCATTACTTACTATTAACAGCCAATTTAATTTTTACTTCCTAACTTCAGATACAGTAGCTGTGCGGCCTGAGATCAGTTTCAAAAAGCAACAAATTTCTGGGAAGGTTCTATACTAAGGGATTTAAACAGTTCACTTTCATGTTCAAATCCAAATATGCATTACTTACTATGAATAGCGAATAAAATTTCACTTCCAAACAGCAGAGATTGTAACACTGTGGCCTCAAATATTAACTTCAAGAAGCAAAGAAGATATCGAAAGATTTTTTATTATATTATTAAAATTAATTTACATATTTTCCACTTTATGTAAATTCCTCTTCATATTACATGCGGCCATCTGTGGGGTTTAACGACAAAAAACTAAAACTTAAGAAAGGAAGCATTACATGCGATAATATGGCTATTATATTTTATGGTGTATATCTTTGGAGTTTTAATCAGTACGTTCAGCTTTTCATTTACCATTCCGGTGTTATGTTACGTTGATGCATAAGACATAACAAACAATTTAATTGGAATTCTAATCTTTAAAATGGCAAAAAATCCATCGAAATCTGCGCAGTAGTTTTTGAGTTGTTTTTTTTTTTTTTGGGACAAATATACCCAGTTTTTGTTTTATAGATATAGATTAGAAAAATATAAAACATATATACATAGATTATTATGAAACAAAGTCGAAACATGGATATACATGTACACATTTAGAACATTGAAATTTTTGGGCTTACATCCCTTCTACAACGATAGAGTAAGGTAGCTTCCCGATTGACCGAGAGGAATACCACCAGACTGATGGGAAAAGGACATATGCAAGATTGTGGGATCGCCCAAGATCGTTTGACTTGGAGGAAACTGCTCAAGTTCTACATGAAATCATGACTTTAAGAGGCTACATCAGAAAATGATTAAAATGGCTGATAATGATAGGTTGCGATGTTGTTAAGTTGTTTTTTAACTGAATTTTGTGGGCAATTGTAGGATATCACAGCTTGGAAGATGTTACAGGAATACAGTGAAAGGGCCTGCTTGTTAGAAAATATATACCTCCCATGAATGCCAAGGGAGCATTTGATGTGGACAGATGAGCTAAGGTAGCCATTAGAGAGGGGCAAATCCACATCTAGGAAAGTGGCATGTGTGTGAGAAAAGGTCCATGTGAATTTCAGGGTGTAAAAGGTATTGAATCTTACATCGAAACTGAGAAGATCATTTTCCCCATGGGTTCAGATCACGAAAAAGTCATCTATGAATCTGAGCCACAAAAGGGGTTTCTGTTGGACCTTATCCAGGACTGTTCAGGATGGTCTAGATAGAGGTTTGTATAAGAGGGGACTATACAAGTAGCCAAGGCAGTGCCACAAATCTGATAGTAAATTTTGCCCATATGGAAGAAAAAGTTGTTAAGTATCAGGTGGCCAGGTTGGTGAGAAAGGATGTGCTAGGGAATCTGTTGGGAGGGTGCTAGTCTAGAAAATGTTCCATGCCACTAAGTTCATGGCAGTAGAGAGTGTAGCGTATAATGAAGTCATGTTAATCATTACTGAGATGAAGTCAGGGATAAGAGGTGTGGTCACAGTGGACAGATGGAGGAGGAAGTGTAATGTCTCTTTGATGTAGCAGGGACTCTGGCTGACAATGAGTGGTAACTATTGGTCCACAAGGGCAGAGATACTACCAGTTGATGAACCACACACAGCAAATAGGTGCATCTTGGGTTGCCAGGCTTATGGACATTGGGAAGCAGTTATAGACTAAGGGATGTAAGCTACCTTATTATTTTGCAAATTCTGACAACAAAATTTGTTACAGTAGAATGGGTATAAGATAAGCACCCAATACCACAACCGTACAGCCAATTGTGCAGCTAACCGAAGCAGTAAAGTTAGCTAAACAGTCAATACAGAGAATAAACCAAGTAATAAATAGTAAAAATAAAGCTTTAAACATACCTAAACAGCTGTAGCAGAGTATAATCCATCACAGTGAATGCAATATTTTGGTACGATGTAATGTCACCATAACACAACACTTTGACACTATAAGGGTTTTTCATAATAATAAATAGCCTAAAGTTAGTAAATCTTGTTCCAAAGAAACCGTAATAAAGAGTTTAAAGTCATTTAAACTTTAAAAAGCCGGTACTATAATGGATCATGTAAATATGCACTATTAAATTTATGAAACCATAGGTTCAAAGCAATATTAGCAGTTAGTTGATAGAGTGAGACTAACTTAACGTCTAATTTAAATTTGAGGAGGTTTTACACATTTTAAATGTCATTTTAATATAATATGATGGACCACGCCACTAGGTCATAGAGATTTTTAATTATTGTAAGCCAGCCACGTAAATCCAGTAAAAGAAATAATCTTCAGAGAATGAAATAGTAACTTTTAAACCAAATTTGATAAGACTCTGAGTAACCTATAATAGTGTAATTATAATAATAGAAAATAACGATTTTTTCAAAATGTCAGCGTCGGTTTCAGGAAGTAGATATTTACAGAAATTAATTAAAAAGCAGAGAAAGCAGCTACAGGTGAGATTAAAAACTTGTTAAGCAGTTGAAAACCTGGAGATTCATTTAAAATTGGTTTTAAAATCATAATAATAATTTTTGCGGTGTCAAGGGCCGGAAAAATAGCTTTTGCTACAGATAAGAAACTAGACATATTTGGTATTAAACGAAAGATAATCTTACTAAAAGCTCTAAAAACTTTGTTTAAATTATCTAACAGCAAAATTGAGAAAGTTGTATGACATCTCTTAAAATCACTTTTTTCGGTGAATCCATTGAACCCACAGAAAATTTTATGATATAAAATGTTAGTTACACGAAAATCTATTTACTGATAGGTTTTCAGAACATTAGAAGCAGTATCAGCCAAGATTGTAGAACTATTTCGCATACTTGAACTTCGAACCATGCGGAAGGCTACATAAAACATACGAGCATATAAATACAAGTGCCGGTGCGGCCATCTTTGCCTTTTGTTCAGTCACTTGGTATCTGTCAGTGTGTGAAGGTCGGAGGTCCGTGTCGCACCTTGAACGGGAAGGCGGAAGTTGGAGCTGGTCGACCATGCTTTTGATAGCGCGGTGGAACTTTCATAACCAATATATAACTTTTGAATTTCAATACGGGATTTGCTCTGGTCTGGTTGCATTTCATTTCTTGCAATCATTTAATTTGGTGAAGAAGTTTCCGATAGTCAATGACTGTAATGCACTTGTAATTATTTTCAAGAATAAAGAGGATTTTGAATCTGAAACCATAGCAGTGAATTTTTTAATGATGTTAACCTAATCCTTCCTTGCTTGGGGTTTAAATCATGAAAAGTGGCGGCAGTTTTAAGTTCATGCAGTTGATTATCCAGTGGCTACAGACTACACGGTTAGAGCTAAGGTGATAAGCTGATATTGCAACCCTGGTATGCAGTTAGTCCTTTACAGTGAGTAAGATATTCTGAGGAGTGAGGACTTGAACGGGTCCATTAAACTGTATAAAACCTGCTATCCTCTTAATGATAATGGGTGTCGGGTCATAGCTGAGAGGGCAATAGGTGTTAGTATCAGACAAATGACGAAGGGTCTCAGTAATGTAATCACAATGATCCATGACCACTCTTCATGGCCACTTATTTGCCGGGAGGATGATAAGGTTTGGATTTGATGATAACTCCATAATCGCTTGAATTTCTGCTTTTAGTGCCACTAAATAGGCATTTAAAGAAACTGGGAAGCCAAGCTAGTGGAAACAAAATCTTGAAACGTTAGTAGATGGTGGTTCCAGTGGAAGGGGTTATGGGTTAAGAGTAGATGGTGGTACCTCCAGTGGAGTGTGCGGGAGTAACGGATTTGGGTTGTCTGATCAAATTTAGAAGCTGGTCTCACTCTTTCGGCTATTTCTCAATTCAATCAGAGCACCCTAATCCATGACTCCCAATCATTTTGCTGCACCCTCCATAGAGGACAGGCAGTTGAAAAAGTAACAATTTTTAAATATTGTGGGTATGACAGTCAATATTTGGATGAGGAAAAAGAAAGATTTAACTTGGTGAGTGACAATTAAATGAGACAATGTAAAATTGTGCAAAATAATTATGATGCCACCAATGTTAAATGGAAATTAATGTGAGTTATTATAAAAGAGGAAGAATTCAGACTGTAGAAATGAGATCACCAAAATACTTGTCAGGCTATACTAAACAAATATAAAGTAATAAAGAGATAATGGAGTAGTTTGGAATGACAGTTATACATAAAAAGGTAAAAAAAATAAGAAAAAAATGCATGAATAGGACAAATGACAGAAGACTCCCAAAGATACAATGTAAATACTGAGCAAGAGGATGAAGTAGTGTAGGTAGACCCACGATCTAATGTATGCACCTAAAACATCCCTAAAAAGAGTAGAACAGACAAAACATTATTAAAGGCAGTATAAAGTGGATAAATTAAACATTTGAATAACCAGCGCTTATTAAAGTTGAAGATGCTGTGACGTTGAACCATGGAACACACACACACACACACACACACACACACACACACACACAACACACACACACACACACACACACACACCAGGCAGCTACCTCGCTGTATTGTTGAAGAAGGGATATGAGGCCAAAAATTTCAATGTCCTGTGTGGGTACATGTTTTTCTGTGTTTTGGAACAACAGCAATTTTCAGTTAAATGGTGGTTATTCTCTTCTTCAAATGTTTAATATGTGTATGTGTGGCCATGTTAAAATAGTGTTCTCAGTTGATGTTATGACACTAACGAAGATACAAATGATCAGAATACAACCTGCTGTATAGTACCCACCTCTTCGATAACCTATTTCTTCCTTTTCCAGTTTATCATAAAGATCCGGATAATCTCCCATAATGTCTCTAGGTGCATCATCTTCCACATCATCTTCAGATTTCCAGCGATCAAAATCAATCTGTGAAATGAAAGATTAACAGCACTTAGCAATTCTCTTAATACACCCCCCACACATTGTTCTAAAGGTCAACATTAGAGAAGTTCACTATCATTTTCATCAATTTGTGCCATCCTCCTGTCATCCAGGTAAGAATTAGTTATTTGGTACTCTGAAAATTAGCTAATCCACACTTTTTGTTGTAAAATCCTAAATTAATCCTCATACTTCACGTTTATGACTGAAATGACAGTAATACAACCATCACGATATTAAAATCTGTGTCAGTAATAAATTAATTTGCTGGCCATTTTTGGACAGTTGCTTATTAATGATTTTTACAATTAAAAATCATGTGCTAACAACAGTTCTGTAATAAACTGTTTATTTTCTATAGGTGTTTTTCCCTTGTCACATTAGTGGTCCTAACTTTGTACATATTATTGTGAGGGAATGAAGGGAGGCAATTACAGATATAAATAAATAGCAAGAGTAAACACTCACAATACTGCTGGGAAATTCAAGCTCAGAGTAAATCTAGTGAGGAAATCAGCATGTACCTTCTGAGAAGCACAAACCAAAGTATTTAGAGAAACTACTACTGGCCTTATTTATTCCGTTGCCGAATACTGTGTTCCAGTATGGCTATGCAGTGCACATAGTGAGAAGGTAGATATCCATATAAATGCTGCTATTAGGACTGTGGGTGGTGTACTGTGATTCGCCCTTCCGCTTTGGATTTCATTTGTTTCCAATATCTGTTCCCTGAATATCAGACACCAAACAGCTTTAGTCCATCAGTGACAGAAGGTAAAGGCCCAGGTCCCTTCATGGGCTGACCCACAGAACTTTCCATTAGCATGCTTTAAATCAAGAAAACGATCCACTGCTCTGACCATTCAGCTGGTTCTCCAATTTAACCCTACTATGGAATGGAGGCAACAATGACAGCAAAACCTGCCACAGAACGGACACCTTGTAACTTATCCTATGCAGAAGTTACAGGTGTTGAACTGCCAAGGAAGTACTGGAGCCAATTAAATTGCTTCAGGACAGGCCATGGCCTGTGCCTTGCAATGTTGCACTGCCGTGTCGTAAAGGACAACCCCTACTGTAACTGTGGTGTGGAGCAGACAGTTGAGCACATCGTAGAAAATTGTCCCACCAGAGGTTTACTGAGTGGTCTGTCTGCTTTCCACGCTGCAACTGGAGGCATAACCAAACATTGATGTCACCCTATACCTGTGATAATTATGTCTGTGTAATGTGTTAATACTATGAATGATACGAAATGTGCATACTAAAAGTAATATAAATAAATAAGAAATAAAGTAGTTGAATGCTACGTGTGCAGCAGCAGGATGGTCAGGATTCTGGGTGAAAATAGTTTTCCTGTTACCACTAACCCTGAAACATAATTTATGTACAGTCAGGCCAATGTATGAAGTGCAACATTTTTTGCATGTCAGTGAATGATATTTACTGTGTGACAAGAAGTGGACTGTGACTGATCCTAGCTCGTGCATGGTAGCTGTTTATGAGAACATACAATGATCAGCCAGAACATTATGACCACCAACCTAATATCCGGTATGTCCGCCTTTGGCACGAATAACAGCAGCGATGCAACTGTTTGAAACTTTGCCTTTTCGTAGAAATAGTCGACAGAGTATCGAGGTCATACAACAGTTCCCATTCTGATAATAGATAAGACTCTCATATTAGGTGGGTCGCGAAAATTTTTTTACTTAAAAGTGGGTCGTGTACCAATAAAGGTTGGGAACCGCTGCTTTAAGGCAATAAAACTAAGGAAGGATAGGGAAATAAGACCTAACACTTACCACAGATGAAGGCAGCTGGGAACGATGAACACAAAAAAGAACAAACACATGAAATGCGCAATATTTCGGGGTATAGCCTTATTCTTGCAGAAGTGAGACACCAGGCGGAGCCAGACATGTACATGGTGACGGCCGTCGCCGTGTACGTGTCTGGCATTTCTTGCGTTTGTTCTTTTTCGTGTTCATCGTTCCCAGCTGCCTTCATCTGTGGTAAGTGTTGGGTCTTATTTCCCTGTCCTTTCTTAGTTATATATATAATGTAATTTCTTTTGTTTTACATTTTTACAAAAACTTTCAGTTGTCATCCTGTTCTGGGGTGCATTTCACCGAAATCACTTTCATTAGTGCGGACAAAGTAATAAATGTTACTTGTTTTCAGATTGATGTTGATACAGACAATTGTGAACAATACAAAATCACGGCTTTGGAAAAAGGGCAAAAAATCCCATCATGTTTTAAAAAAAAGATGTCGCTCCACAAATATTTCAATGCCTGGAGAGAATGGGTGCTTCAAAGAGAAAAAGACAAGAATTAGTTGAAGAAACTATATCTGAGTCTGTCGTAGAACAAAGTGTTCCTGTTAAGGAAATAGGTGAATGTTCCCAAACTAATTATTGTGAAGCCCGTACCAGTACAAGGGTAGCACAAAAACATTTAAACATAGTAGTTACAGAAAATAAAATGGATTGTGAAGCAGATCCTAGTATTTCCTCGACCAATGTTAATAGTAAAAATGAATTGCAGGAGGAATTAGCTAACTCCTCCTTTAAAATCAACTCATACTACAAACCCAAAAATAAAATAATTCACAGACAATCCTGCTGATATTTTATCAATCACTTCTGAATAATCAGTGTTATGAAAAGATTATTAAACAGATGGCAGTTTATCTGATTCAAACTGGCTTATAGAGGATGATTCAGAAACTGACAAACAATTGAAAAGCTGAGCAACGGCATGTCAATGCAGCAAGGTCTTTCGACTTGCCCTTTGGTCAAAGGCGTGAGCAAGGCATGAGAACAGTCATCAATCTGACCAGTGAGGAAACTGACTTTTCACACCATATCGGTGCTAGCTAAGGCGCTCATGTTTGCTCCAGTATTTAAGTCCATACTGTATAGGGAAATTCTCACAGGTGTTGAGCAGGCCTTTCGTGTTTAGCCTATGGATGTTGCAGAAGAAATGAGGCATGAAGCCTGCCATATTTTATGCAAGTCCAAGTCGCCACAGCCCAACATGACAGTCGCCGAGAGAAGAGCACTTCGGGCACTGCAGGACAACACAGGCATTATTGTCTTACTGGAAGACAAAGAGAACTCATCTGTAGTTCTAACGATGGCAGATTATCAATGAAAGATGGAAGACCTCCTAAAGGATGCATCCTACCGAAAGATTGCAAGGGATCCAACCAACACTGTTGCAAAGAAAATGACAACTTTCCTCAAGAATTCAGGTCTGCCAGAAGACACAGTTAAACTGCTACAGCCTCGTGCGGCTGTTCCTCCGAGACTCTATGGACACCCCAGGATCCATAAAGAAGGTACCCCATTGTAGCCAATAGTGAGTGTCATCGTATAAACCAAGTACTTTCATGCCTGATACCTATCTGGGCCACTGACACCACTAGTGTGAAAATGTCCTCACCACGTGACAAACTACACAAGGTTTATAGACACCATCAAAGAACTCCACCTGGATCAGCAAGATTTATTGGTGAGCTTTGATGTGGAGTCACTATTCACCTGGGTCCCTCTCTTATACACTGGCTCCACAGGAACAGCATTTTGAGCCCGTGTTAGTTGATTTATTCCGGCACACACTCCAATTATCGTATTTCCTGTACGATGGGGAATACTATGAACAGATTGATGGAGTGGCCACTGGCAGTCCTTTATCACCAGCTATTGTAAAACTCTTCATGAACAAACAAACATACACATTCATCTTTATATATATAGATAACTAGACGACCCGTGCGAAAATTTCGCGAATAAAATACGACGAATAGTGAGGTTGAATGCTTGTAATATAATGAATATTAGAACCATAGTTTTGTAGCAAATATTTTTATTTTTAGTGTAACAGGTACACAGCAAAATACTCACAACATATTATGAAACAGTTAGGAAAATTTAAAACACACTTTATTTATTACAAACTGTCACTGACCTTGGTAGAATAAAACCAACCTTAACAAACTGCACGTAACATATCAACATCCCTGTGATATTTGTTGCTGAGCGAATAAAATGATTACATTGGAATTGTATAGCAAAACGACAGTGTTACCGTAAAAGAAAAAAATATATACGAAAAACTACTTATTGAATAAAAAAAAGTTTATTGACTTCTCTGTGATATCCGCTGCTGAAATCTGGGGACTTGAATCTGAACAGTATCACTTTTAGCACCAAATTCTGAACATTTTTTTTCTTAATTTATGATTTTACCTAGCTGGAGACCTTAATTTTTAAAACGATATGTCATTTATCGATTTCAGCTAGGTATCGAAGAAGATAAATGGCATATAATAAAAACAAAAATTTAAAAAATCAACACGTTCTATAACTAATATTGATACTTTTGCCCTTTAAGGGTCGAATTACAAAAAATTTCTTTTATAAAATATGGTATGACCCAAGCAGCCACCTTGGTCTTTAAAATGATACCTCATTTATCGATTTCGGTTAGTTATCAAGCAAGGTAAAAAAAAAAGTTTTGAGAAATGATGTTATTTTTGCCCCTTAAGGGTGTAATTTGGAGAAAGTTTTTTCTTAAAATATGATGTGACGATAGTGGATAATTAAATATTTAAATCGATACATCATTTATTGATTTCGAATAGGTTTCAAGGGAAATAAATAGCTCATGACAGAAAAATGCGTTGTAAAAATATTAATACTTTTGCCCTCTAAGGTTAGAATTTTTAAAAATTTCTTTCTTAAAATGTGGTAACAGAACCGAAGACATTACGAAGACCTTAATCTTTTAAATGATACCTCGTTTATCAATTTTGTTAATTGTCAACGGAGGTAAATGACTTGAGACACAAAAAACGCATTTTAGAAATACTGATATTTATGCCCTTTAAGGGTCGAATAACGAAAAATTATTTTTCTTAAAATATAATGTGACTATGGCGGAGACCTTAATCTTTACTATGATACCTCATTTATCTATATCGGTTATATATCAAGGGAGATAAATTGCTCGTGACACAAAAATGCATTATAGAAAAATTTATACTTTTCCCTTTAATGGTTGAATTCCAAAAATATTCTTTCTTAAAATATGATGTCACAAAGCTGAGACATT
Source organism: Vandiemenella viatica (assembly GCA_031002005.1). Lineage (NCBI taxonomy): Eukaryota > Metazoa > Arthropoda > Insecta > Orthoptera > Morabidae > Vandiemenella > Vandiemenella viatica. The sequence goes on from JARYHS010012519.1 coordinate 75,788,851, forward strand.
AATCCTCAGAACTCTACTTAATTTATGGATTTTGGTTAGATATCCAGGGAGATAAATAGCTCAAGACATAAAAAACGAATTTTAGAAAAATTGACATTTTTGCCCTTTAAGGGTCCAATTCCGAACAATTCCTTTCTTAAAATATGTTACCACGGCGGAAACCTTATTCGTTAATATGATACCTCATTTATCTATATCGGTTATATATTAAGGGAGATAAATCGCTCGTGACACAAAAATACGTTATTGAAAAATTTAAACTTTTTCCCTTTAAGGGTTGAATTCCAAAAATATTCTTTCTTAAAATATTATGTCACAAAGCTGAGACATTACTACTCATAATCCTACTTCATTTATCGATTTTGGTTTGATATCCAGGGAGATAAAGGGCTCGAGATACAAAAAACGCATTTTAGAAAAATCGCCATTTTTGCCCTTTAAGGGTCTAAAAACGAAAAATTCCTTTCTTAGAATATAATGTTACCACGGCGGAGACCTTAGTCTTTAATATGATATCTCATTTATCTATATCGGTTAGAAATCAAGGGAGATAAATGGCTCGTGACACAAAAATGCATTATAGAAAAATTTATACTTTTTCCCTTTAATGGTTGAATTCCAAAAACATTCTTTCTTAAAATATGATGTCACAAAGCTGAGACATTACTCCTCATAATCCTACTTCATTTATCCATTTTGGTTAGATATCCAGGGAGACAAATTGCTCAAGACATAAAAAACGAATTTTAGAAAAGTTGACATTTTTGCTCTTTAAGGGTCCAATTACGAACAATTTCTTTCTTAAAATATAATGTTACCACGGCGGAAACCTTATTCTTTAATATGATACCTCATTTATCTATATCGGTTAGATATTAAGGGAGATAAATCACTCGTGACACAAAAATGCGTGATTGAAATATTTCAACTTTTTCCCTTTAAGGGTTGAATTCCAAAAACATTCTTTCTTAATATATCATGTCACAAAGCTGAGACATTACTCCTCATAATCCTACTTCATTTATCGATTTTGGTTAGATATCCAGGGAGATAAATGGCTTGAGATACAAAAAACGCATTATAGAAAAATCGACATTTTTGCCCTTTAAGGGTCGAAAAACGAAAAATTATTTTCTTGAAATATAATGTTACCACGGCGGAGACCTCGATCTTTAATATGATACCTCATTTATCTATATTGGTTAGATATTAAGAGAGATAAATCGCTCGTGACACAATTATGCATTGCAAAAATATTGATACTATTGCCCTTTAAGGGTCGAATTCCGAAAAATATCTGTCTTAATATATGACGTCACTAAAGCGGAGATCTTAATCTTTAAAATGATACTACTTTAAACTATTTCATATACGTATCCAGGGAGATAAATGACTCGTAACACAGAAAACAGCATTTTAGAAAGATTGAAATTTTTGCCCTTTAAGGGTCGAATTCCAAAAACTTCATTTCTTAAAATATGATGTGACCAAAGTGGAGACCATAAGCTTTAAAATGACACCTCATTCATTGATTTCGGTTAAGTATGAAAGAAGATACAGGCTTGTGACAAAAAAATACCTTATAGAAATAATATATATGATTACTAGTTTAGCCCGTTAGTCCTACTGGATACAGAGGAACTGCAGTTTAACGTGGAATCCAAAATCCCGTAATCATTCTGGCATACACATTAGCTGTGCCAGAGGTGAAGGTCGGTTTAAGGGCCTATGAAAATCCCCGGCAAGATAGGGTTTCGAACCGGAGACCTTTCGATCCGTAGTCAGACACCTTAACCACAGAGCGCTTTCTACTGATACGTGGATAACACCTTTATGGTTTGGCCACATGGCAGGGATAACCTGGAAGCTCTTCTCCACCACCTGAACAGCATAAACGAAAATATCAAGTTTACCATAGGGGCGGAAGAAGAAGGTCGGCTGCCATTCTTATAGAAATGAAACTCAATGGGACTCTAGGACACTGTGTACAGAAAACTTATGCACACAGACCTGTACATGAACATGCATAGCCATCACCATCCAGCACAATGCAAGACGGTGCTCACCACGCTTGTACACAGGGCACAAGCAATATGTGATGCTGATAGCCTACGGGAAGAATTCAATCATCTGCATCAGACCTTCAGGCACAACGGATACACTGAATATCAGATAAGACTTGCATTCAGATAATTGAAACTTATGCTTAATAACACAAACAACGAGCCACCAGATCGTCTAGCCTTCTTGACGTACTCTGGCGCGACAACGTCGAGGATAGGACGGGTTCTAGCAAAAAATGGAATTAAGACTGTTTTCCTACCGCCACCAAAAGGGAAGACTATTTTGCGCTCCCCCAAGGATGACCTTGCTCTGCCTACACCTGTGGTATATTGCATTACTTGTGAATGTGGAAAGAGTTATATCAGCCAGGTAATATGGTGTATTAACCAGTGATGTCTGGAACGTGCTCGACATGTTCGTCTGGTGTAGAAAGAGAAGTCTGTGGTGGCGGATTAAAGCCTTGAACAGGGTGACAGCTTCGATTTTGAAAACACCAGAGTCCTGGCCCATACTAGAAGCTTCTGGGGCAGAATTCTCACTGAAGTGGTTGAAATTCGTCTCATGTCAAACCTCGTCAACCGGGACTGCGGGTAACAGCCGAGTCAAGCTTGGATGACAGTCATCAATGCTATGTGTTAACAGCACTGCTAAGATATGCACGACATGGCACATCCAGATCAACTGAGCACTTACTAGGCCCCTGCCGGTGCTACCCCCAACCCGGCACCCAGGCAGTGCCCGCGTCAGCCAGTCACGAATGCGCTCAACAACATCACGCCACTCGATCATCGAGCAGGCTATAAAGACATCAGCCATTACACCACATCTGGCACTTCACCAGAAGATGACGACAGTGAATGTGATCGCCAAAATATTGTGTGATAACACTTCCTTAACTTGGCTAGTTATCCAAGAGCATTTAATAAATTGAAAAGCCATCTAATGCAGTCCGTCAGTCACTTACTTGTCACAGTACAAGTAGTGTAACACTTTGGAGTATTAAATTTCTTGTACACCAGATGGTGTAATTAATTTTATCTTTGATTGACATGGTGGCAGGGCAACAGATGTAATGATAGTGGAAGATAGTTGTTACCTAGTGTTTTACCTCCTAATAAAGCTGCAATGGCAGGCAGAGGTTTCAAGGACCTAACTTGTTTACTACAAAAGAAGAATTGCATCCTTGTACAAACTCCATCAGTCTCCAAGTCCATCACCACCACAACAGATGATATCAATAAGTCTAAGCAAATAGCAATATTCAAGATTCATGATTAACATGTTAGAAACAGATTAAGAGAACTTCATATGTTGCTGCCTCGTGCATGTGTTGATCATAGCTTAATGAAGTAATAACAATGGCTTGTGATTTAATTAATGTATAGGATGTGTTAATAAAAAAGTGATATTGTTTCAATTGTGTTTTATTAACATATTTTACTCAAATATAAAAGGAAAAATGGGATGGCTCCAACATAAGGTACATTTCTCTATAATATTTTCACAGAGTTCCTTGTCGTAATCTATCTCAATGATGTTGATATTTTTTGTTGCTTCAAAGTCACTGGAAGCAACATGGAAAAGAGCTTTTCCTCCGTAAAACAAATTCATTTACAACTGTACTTGTGCCATATATTCGGAAGACACTCTATTATCTTTGGTTATATATCAACTCGTAGCTTGTTCGGATGAAGGGCATCTTATTTCTAAAATAAATTCTTCATTTAATCCATCTGGAGAGGCTCCCATTTATGGATAGTTAATTTTAATCCACAATTCACATATTTAATGTTTTTGATTTCTTTGACCACCATCAAAACTTTGTTTTCTAACAATCACTCTCTTTTAACAGCCTGTGGCTTTTAATTTTGTAGCTCCCATTATGAATTTTGTTAATGTTCCATTAATCACTTTGCATGTACAGCTTCATGTGCTTGTGAAGCAGTAATTCTAGCATATCTGAGTTCATACCACAGACCACAGTCATTTTGGTGGACAGTTGCCAATGCAGCTTCTTCACAACTACTTTCATCCATTTACTGTTTAGAAAATTGAATAAAACCTTGTGCATATGGAGGTTTGCTCTTCATTACATTGACTAAATAGTGAATGGACAACTTTTCTATGTTGCTTGGTTGTTTTTATAATACTTCATAAGTTGATTATCCATATCACCAACAATGTTGCTCTCTTTTTTTCTTTTTCTTTCTTTTCTTTTTAACCGTAGACAAAAAGCTTGGTGTACTTGGGGCCTCTTAGGGCCAGGAGTTTTATTGGGAACTTTGTATATATCCTTAGCTTTTATGAACTTAAGGCTTGAGCCAACTGAATAATTTGGATTTCCCAAATAACCATCTACACTAGTAGATGGTGGATCTTCATTACATCTATGCAATCAAGTCAAAAAGGTAATAGCATGCTTACATCCACCTAAAACAAAAGAAAAAGTTTGTTATTGTAAATAAAATCCATTAACTGGATAGTTAAAGAAATAATATAATAAGATATATCAATGACTTAACAGAACTCTTTCATCCTCAATACCTCCTATTCATTATAATGTATTATGTTCAATCTCTTTACAAATACATACTACATACCTGTATTAAGCAGGTAAGATTATTTCTGTGAAGCTAGATAGTCAGATTAAACTATCTTTTGAGTAAGTATCACTTACCCAAATGTGCTACACAATTCTCACACTGGACACAGAGGATGGTTTCTTTTGCCTCACTGCACGTAGCTGTTACATTGTAACACTTCTGATGGACATTATGCTCTGGGGTAATACAAGCCTTGACCACACAGTCTCTCTCATTTCACTTTTATATATCCAACTGCTGAATCACCATAAGATTTGCATTTGATCTGTCACAAATATTATGAATAGGTAACTATGTAAGCAAACCATAAAGGTGTTGCCTAACTCTAGTTTCACTTTTAATAGTATAACCGTGGAGCCGCAATTTTATGTTTGATTCTTACACAGCTCGATGATACAAATTGAAAGAATAAAATGTTTTTATATCTCGCTTAGTTATTTAGATATGCGGTTTCAACATTAAGGTGATTACGTCAATATGCAGCGTGGACCAAAAAATATTTTGCCAAAGTAACGAGGACATACACAAGGGCTGATTTGTTTTGTTGCTACCAGCAATGGTTAGGTTGAAATGAGAAGAAAAACATCATCAAGGCACAAAAATTTACATGTATAACCAATTTTTGACAGTAGATATCTCGAAAGCTGAGCAAGCGTTCGTAATCATATAGGTTATGTTATTTGTCTTATGTAACTAACTTATTATAAATGTAAAATAAATACAAATAATTACCTTGCAGCTTTCAATCCTCTGAGCCCAGTGCCTGTAAAATCCAGGTTTCTTTCAAAACAACTTGTCATTATGAAAACATCAATTATTGGAAGATTATCTGATTGTGCTTTTACAAAACCACATTCAGTCATTATTTCTTGTATGCGTAATGTTTATTGTCGCAAGAATACAAGATTTCATCAATTATGCTGATAATTTAAGACAAAACTTTAATACAAATCACAAAATTATAAAATACCCAGTAACCATGCCTCTGTAAACAATATGAACGCAGACTGACATCACGACTCAATTTTACCAATAGCAATGCATGTTGCAAAGTTACATTTTCCTTGTATTTTTAACACTTTTTACTAATTAAAATCATCTATATTATTTCTATAACGTTTTTTTGTCACAAGCCACTATCTCCCAAGATATCTAACTGAAATGTATGAATGTGGTATTATTTTCAAGCTTAAGGTCAGGGGCGGATCCAGGATTTTGTTTTGGGGGGGCTTGAGCGGACTTTGGTATGGGGGGGGCCTTGGCTTGAGTGAATTTTTATTCAGAGGGCTTGCGTTCAGTGGATTTGGGTTTTTTTTTGGGGGGGGGGGAGGCGTGAGTCGGGAAAAAGGTAGTATTTATAGCCTCGGGCCTCAAATCAGCAGAGCTAAAAAAAAAAAAAAAAGTCTCAAAACTACAATGTCAGGGGTGGACCTAGATACGTTTGGGGGGGCTTGAGTCCCTAGCCCCCCCCCCTGGATCCACCCCTGCTCAAGGTCTCCACTTCATATCATATTTTAAGAAAGTAATTTTTTTGGAATTTGGCCCTTAAAGGGCAAAAATGTATATTTTTTCTCAAGTGTGTTTTTTTCTTGTGAACCATTTATCCCCCTTGATATCTAGCCAAAATCGATAAATGAGGTATCATTTTGGTCACACCAAATTATAAGAAAGGAATAGAGGATAAAAGTAATAATATTTCTACAACGCGTTTTTCTGTCACAAGCCATTTATCTCCCTTGATACCAAGTCAAAATCGATAAATGAGGTACCATTTTAATTATTAAAGTCTCCAATTTTGTAACATTATATTATTTTATTATTATTTCATGCAGTTAGACTTATAAAGATCATGCAAAAATTAGTCATTTTCTATCAAAGTTTCTTTTCCCATTCCAGTATTCTCACATCCGTTTACTGAAAGCAAGTTTTCTCTCTTCTGTTCAAGTTGCGCTGGTCTTCTTGGCTTTGGTTTCTGGTATGACTATCCAGTTGTGTATTTTTTGTCTGAATATTTTGCGATCTAGGATTTCTGATCTCTTAATGTCTGCTTTTTCCAGGTCTTGTCTTACTTGACTGAACCAGTTGTTAGGCATTTTTAATGGTTGCATGAGGTCGAATATTTGCTTTGTTAATCTGTGATCTGGCATCCTGTAGATGTGACCATAGAATTTTAGACTGCATTTTTTGATGTCATTGGCTATGTTTGAGTGGGACCCTACTGTTTCGTTTGACTTTAGTTGTTAGCCTTCTTCTGTTTTGGTTGGTCCAATAATTTTTCTGATAATTCTTCGTTCTTCTTTCTGGAAGTCCCTCTTAGAGTTTAGTGTGAGTGTTTCTGTGGCATAGAGAGTGTTGGGTTTAATAATTGTATTGTAATGCCTAATTTTTGATTGTATTCCTATGTTCTTTTTGTCGTAGATGTTGAAGGTCTGTCCGAAAGCCTTTTTCATCTTGTTGAGTCTGTTTTGCTGTGCCTTCGAGACCTGTTGGATTGATAATTTTGCCTAAGTATTTAAACTCAGTGACTCTGTTGATTTTCCCATATTGTGTGTCCAGTGTTTATGTTCAGTTTGTGTGTGTGTGTGTGGGGGGGGGGGGGGGGGGGGGATTCTAAAAGGAGATTTTTACTCCAATATTTTTTGCTAATTCTTTGAGGGATTCTATTTGTTTCTGACAGAGTGGCCAGATCATTTGTGAAGGCCAAGCATGAGATATTTAGTCAGTTTCTACCTAATTTTACTGGGGTGTTCGTTTTCTCCCATTCTCTAATGACATTGTCCAGAGCTATATTAAATAAGATTGGTGAGAGACTATCACCCTGTCTAACTCCAGTTCTTGTTTCGTATTCTCTCGAGATTCTCCCCTGAATTTTACTTTGTTTTTGGTGTTGGTGAGTGTCTGATTGATTAATTCTCTTGATTTATTGTCTAGTCCATATTCCCTTAGGATGTTCAGTTAGGCTTTTCCTGTCGATGTAGTCATACGGCTTCTTGAAGTCTACGAAGGTGCATATAGTTTTTTTATGCCTGAATAATCTGTATTTTAGGATTGTTTTTAGGTTAAAGATTTGCTTTGCACAGGATCTGTTAGGTCTCGCCAATTTTGTGTTCAATTTGTCCTTGTACTCTTTTACGGAGACAAGCAGAGAGAATTTTTGGAGGGCTGACAGAGATATTCCTCTGTAGTTGTTCACATTGGTGCGGTCGCCTTTTTGTGAAGGGGAAGTATGAGAGTACATTTCCAGTCTTTTGGGACTTTGTTGGTCTCCCAACAATGTCCGATGATTTTGGTTAGTTCTTTGAGTGAACTAGATTTTTCAGAAATTCCGCCACTATGCCATCTTCTCCATATGCTCTCCAGTTTCTGAGTTTCCGAATATTCTCTCAGATTTCTTCTGGTGTTGGTTCTGGTGAATTTGGATTGATTTCTCCTAATTGTTCTGAGAACCCTTGAATTGGTTCTGGGCAATCTAGAAGTTGCTCAAAGTATGTAGCGAGGAGTCCACAGTTTTCTCTGTCGTTTATGGTAGTGCCAATTTTCCATTTGCATCTTTAAACCACAGACTACATGAGAAGAAACCCTTAATTTTGTTTACGAACATTCTATAATAGTCTCTAGTATTATAATTTCCAAAGTTCTCTTCAATTGAATCCAATTGTTTCTTGAGGTATTGTCTTCTTGTTTTTCTGAGGGTTTACGTGGCTAGTCTCCTCTTTTCATTGAGTTCTGTTTGGTTTTCTGGTGATTTGTGAGCGCCATACTTCTTGTATGCAATTTTTCTGGACTCTATTATTTGGTTGCATTCTTCATTCCACCACAGGTGTTTGTACTTCTTTTTTAATGGAATTCTTTCTTTAGCTATTGAGGTGATTTTATCTTTGAATTCTATCCAGTTATTCATGGGTTTTTCATCCCACCTCTTTGTGATTTCTGATGACTGTAGCTTGGTAAAATCGAATTTGGGTAGTAGTGTTACTTTTTTGAAGTAGTTTCAAGGTATCATCCTGATCTTAATTCTTGTGAAGTAATGGTCGGAGTCAATCTTTGCCCCTTTTCTGACTTCAACATTGCTGATTTCTTTTTTGAAGCTTCCTGATATGGCTACATGGTCAATTTGGAACTCTCTGATAGAGTTCACTGGTGATCTCCAGGTCTTTTTCTTGTTGTGTGCTGTGTTCTGTTAGCATATCTCCACTAGGATTATATTTTAGAAAAGGATTTTTTTTCTCAGAATTTGACCCTTAAAGGGCAATTTCTTTTTTTATAAAACGTGTTTTTTTCCGCCCTGTGAACTATTTATATCCCTTTATACCTAACCAAAATCGACAAAACGAAAGACTAAGGTCTTCACTTTGATCACATCATATTTTAAGAAAGATTTTTTTTTGGATTTCAATCCTTAAAGGGCCAAACTATTAATATTTATACAAAGCGTTTTTCTGTCATGATCCATTATCTCCCATGATATGGGTATGAGACAGTTCAGAGTCAAGTCCCTCGACAACAGCAACAATTATCACAGAGTGCATTTTGTTCAGGTTAGTTGTATTCTGTTAAGGTCAGTGACAGTTTGTCATACAGTAAATACAGTACTTTTACATTTTCCTAACAGTTTCAGTATGTTGTAAGTATTTTGTTACATACCTATTAACTAAACAAATAAACAATTGCTGCAAATGAGGTAGTTTTACTTTCATTCTATTAGAAGCCGCCAAACTCACTATTCATCATACTTTATTTGCGAAACTTTCGCATTGGTCATCTAGTCATATATATTATTTCTATAAGGTGTTATTATATCACAAGCCATTATCTCCCTTCATACTTAACCGAAATCAATGAATGAGGTGTCATATTAGCTTATGGTCTCCACTTTGGTCACATCATATTTTAAGAAAGAAACCTGAGATTTTTCTTATAAACTGAATCCTAAAAAGGCGCCGTCCTAGACTTACCATAACTGAATGCAAGATTTTGTCAACAACTTAGAACGTATCCCTCTCTTAAGGCGTTCATCATTATGCCTAGCGAAACACCACATACCAACAGTAGCCACAGGCACAACTCCCATGACCTCATGTATTTCAAAAAGCACTACTGTCTCTACCACTTCTTAGCTGCCTCAGGTCACTCTTGATGTTACAACTTACATTTCTATCAACATTATTCCCTACAACCTTTCCCCAACACTACCCTACACTTCTTCGCGTATACCAATAGAATGATTTTATATCTTATATCTTTAAACGAGCAATTCTTGTATATATATATCAGAAACGACTGTGACGATTTAGATGAAATTTGATATTTAGATAACGTTTTGAATTTTAAGATTACCTAAACAGCTTTCTTCCCTACAAAAAAGCGAGTTTACAAAATATGAACAATTTTGTCACTCGGTGTCTCGAAAACGGCACTAGCACCATCTCATAGACAATTCAGGTACCAGAAAGCCTACAAATAGATTTTCTTCGATTTCAAAGAATATTCAAACAAACAGTTCTTGTTTACAAGCTAACATGTGGAAATATTAGCACTGCAAGTTTAATTGTAAAACATTTAAAAAGGAAGATAATTAAAAATTTATCATTGGTTTTGTCAGAGGTGATACTTTACAAAAACTTCTTTGAAAATAATTTTACCAGTACCAGTTATAAAGTAATCATCATTTACTTTTTGACAGAAAGTGTTTGTTAGTTCGTCATTAATTACTACCACCTTAATTATAAAACATTTAAAAAGTACCTGGGTGACCAATCTTCGTTCAGCATTTTTCGATTTCTGTTCGATATACAAGATTTCGAGTAAAGTTTGATAATAAAGTGCATAATTAAATATCAATACATCTACAAATTCCTGAGAAAGCCGCGTATGAGTGCACATACGAATAAACAGGTTCTGATAAATAGAATCTTGCCTTTTGAAGCGTCTGACCTTGTGCTTTATTAATGTTTATAACGAAGGTTACTTCTTATGGGAATTGTTTTATTATCATTTTAAAAGGCTGATCAGAAGATGTGAGATCACTGCGAGGTATGAGCATAGTTTTATCGGAGTGAATGAATTTAGCACTGATGATGTTCTATCGTTACCGTGACATCACAATCTGATGATGAATTCTTATAGTACTTGACGAAACATATCGAAAATATAGAATAAATGTTCTTGGTTTTCGAGATATAGCATGTCAAAAATCAATTATAGGTATAGTTCCTTGTGCTTTTGGCGACGTTTCTTCTGGTCCAGGCTGTATTTCAACCTAACGACAACCACTAGGAACACAATAAAACTTTGAAAGTACATTTCCACCATATAGACATAGTAGTTTTGGTGGATTTTTTTTTATGGTCCAGGCCGGATCTAATCCTAACCTCTTCACTTTAGAGATATAATATCTCGAGAAACTAAGCGAGATATCAGAAAAATAAATTCCTTATTTTCGATTTGTCTCGACGAGTTTCATACGAATTCATCATCAAACTTACCTATAGCGAAATTTATCTTCTGGTCCAGGTCGTATTTCAACCAACCACGTCAATTTTGAGATACGATATCTCAAGAACTAAGTGAGATATATAAAAAAATATTTTTTACTTTCAATTTTTCTCGTCGAGTTGCATAAGAATCCATCATCAACGGTTATCGCAGAATCCCCTGAATTACCACAAATCTCGCAGCATTAATTAATCCCTGACTGCCATTAAGATTTCTATTTAACATAATAATAGAATTTTTTTTTTTGAAAGAAATTTGTGAGGTGGTCTCGCAAATGGGTCTAGCAATCTCGTATGTAGATAACGTTTTACTTTTCAAGTTATTAACACGATTTAAAAATATATATATATATATATATATATAAATATATATATATAAAAGGAGCAATTTTTGAATTTGGTTTCTCGAAAACATCTCTAACCTCATTACGTAGAAGGTTTAGGTACCAGTAAGCCTAAAGCTCCTCTTTGGTTAACTGTGCACCTCAAAATGCTTAGGAATCCTTCTAGCCTTTTACTTTAATCAAACTTTACTCGAAATCTTGGATATTGAACTGAAATCGAAAGATGCCAAGCGAAGATCGGTCACCCAGGTACTTACCTGATAATTATTGAACTAGGTTTGAAAATGACTTCTAATCTGGTAACCTGTACCCAATTGGTCCTGCAAAAGTTGGTCTACTCATACTTATTCCTTCATACACTTTACTCTGGTAACAAGTCAAATATATTTCTCTCTCTCTCTCTCTCTATATATATTTCTGATCTGTCTCTAAACGCTGAACTGAAGCGCTCCTAATTTTTTTTCTCCTATTCCCTAACAATTTCCCCCACTTAACAATATTTTCTTACAACCCTAAAAGATTACTATCCTTCAACAAAATGGACAATATCATAGAACCTTAATTACATTCCCTTTCCTCTGCCACACATTCTCATTTACGCTGGAATTAATGAAATTCACCAAAACTATCTGACATGTGCCACAGTTACCAGATTTAAAAGGAAAAAAAAAAAATTTCTAGCAATAAAAAAGAAATCATCAATTAAAGATACTTCTGATGTTATTCTTTAAACTTAATTTAACGTCTGATAACTCCTAAATAAACCTTAAGGATGGAAAAAATATTTTTAACTAATAGTGCACTGTTGAGTATTTTTAAAAGAATGAATTTAATCCATTTTCTATTATTTATATACTATTTGTTATAAACTATAACATTTGGCCACTTCACTGTAAGTAAAAACTAGATAAAAGTACTCAAAAAACAAAATAAAGTTATATACACTTGTGGAATTCAAAATTAAATCTATGAAATAGCAAATACAAATCAAGGAATAAGTTGAATTGCTGAAACAATATAAACATATACTAATTTGCTCCTCTGACAATTTCTGCTAACTTTGATAAATTCATAGTACTTAATTCTTCTCTTGTAAACAATTACATACCTTCAGCCAAGCTGGTTTCTGTGGTTTTGCAGTCAATCTTGGCCACCAACTAATGTTTTCCTTTTTTATGCTAAAATCAATTTGTCTGTCGGATACTTTGTAACTGCTCCCCTACGAGCAAAATACACCAAGAAATCAATGACTCTACAAATATGTAACAAAAACAGAAAACAATTTTATACTGAGGATACAAAAACAGACTAGCAGTGCAATGGCAACAAAATGTTTCCTCTTATTTTTGTAATTGTATACCGACAGAAGGCTTTTGAAATTTTAATGTACACAACACACATTTAACCTTGGTCATTTATATATTGTTTTTATGTGAAAGATTTTTTCCTTATGGCTTTATGCCTTGTCAATACTGATGTGATTAAAGGCAGGCAAAGACTGGTGGCAATGAACAAGAAAGAATTTGGCCATGGCATTTTGAATGAACCATCCCGACATTCATCTGAAGTGATTTTGGGAAACCATGGAAAACTGAAATCTCGATGACCGCACGAGGATTTGAACACAAGTGTTCCTGAATACTAGGCTTAATTGTTACCACTCACCCATCAGGCTTGGTTTCTGTGAGTGTGTGGTCTGTTGGTTCACTAGCAATGTGGCTGCCTAGATAAGGGATTGAAAAGTCCACAGTTTTAAATGGGATTTTGAAAGGCCCTTAACCAATTTAAAAAATTTGGTAAAGCTTGTCTCCTCTGTGTAAAGTGCACTAGAAATCTTACACTCTTCAGATTGTATATTAAGCTGTAGACCACTTATACCATGTAAGATCAATAGTTTAGATTAAGCAAAGGCAGTGGCAGAGAGAATGTTTGAATGTTTAGAGATTCTAATTATATTAATAGTGACAGTGAAAATGCAGTTAGGCATTCTCGTCTGCTTAAAGATTCTGTTAATTAAGTGCCAAATTATACTTTACAGTCTGTTGGCACATTACACACATTTTCATTATTAATTTTGGAGGATTGATTGCATAAATTTCAGTAGCTATGTGTGAATGTATATTTTCTACATCAATGTAGTGACTCTCACCATCTAAAATTCACAAAATTCTGGATAGCAAACAGTGCTTTGCACCCACTGAAGTTCCCTCCTATGTACATTCCAATTTATAATGGCACAAGGCAGATACACCTTAGGTCATGTTTACATCTGCAATGCATCTAAAAAAGAAGACAAAATAAACTGATGCCAGAAATTTAATGGAAGACACAAAGTAATACTACAGTGCAGAGCAAATCGACATCTATTCTAAATAATAAGTTTTGTCTCTAAACGAAATTTATTAACAAATCATACACTAACAGACTGTGAGAGAAGCACAGCTTGAGCAACCGACATAACATTGAAGACTTACACACGCATATGTTTGTCTCACACCATTCAAGAAGTTCTCAAAATTTCATGACTAAAACTGTTATTCATACCAAAAAAAGTGTTCTGTGTCCTTCCTACATATACAAAGTATTTCCTTGTTAAATTCCATAAATATTGGTATAGCCATTTAGTCAGCAAAACGCATCGGAGGGAAAGAGACTCACTTCCACATTTATAATATTATTAGTGCAGATCACACACAGACTGACTGTGAGAGAAAAAGCCTGAGGTATCAATATAGTGTAAAAATAGTGTACACATACACAGCATTGTTGAAGCACCTACGATTTGCCACGCATTGCACCCCTAAATTTGTGGGAACTTCAGTTTAACATGGAATCCGAACAACTGACTGTCCAGGCGTGGCTCATACGATGAAAAACAATTCTTAAAAATCTTTGATTCAATGGGAATTGGAACTAGAGACCACAATTGAAACACTAGTAAGCAAGCAGTTTAATCACTGAGCTACCAGACCACTATATCGGAAGGTACTACAGAGATTCACACATCCTATGCATCTATCACCATTCAGTAATTTTTCAAAATTCCATGACAGTATGTATTATTTACTCAGAAAAAAGTATCCTATGTCCTTCCTAATGGCAAATCGCATTACATCATGATGGGATTAGCTGTTTAGTCCTGGAAATAAAACAAACAGACAGACAGGGTTTTATATAAATAAATATATATATATATAATAACAATGAAAACAAGACGCTAAGTAGCGGAAAGGAATCAAATTAGGATAGGGAAATGAGCCACCACTTACCTTTAGATGATGGATGTGGGGCGCGAACACACAGAAAAGACACAAACACATATAATAAAGTAATTTTCGGGAAAAAACCCTTCTTCAACAAGAGAACATTATGAGAGGTGGGTGCACCTGGAGACTGCCTCACGGAAAGACCGCCGGTCGACAAAATGGTGGGGGTAAATTCAAACATCGGAAAAGTAGAGGGGCAGTGAATCAGAGCTCATACCCGAGCAAAAATTAATATCCAAACTAATATCTGGTTGGTAGGAAGATCAAAATATAATATATATTGAAAAAATTAAAATATTATACAAATAAAAAAATATATATATAATAATAATAATTATGAATTAAACATCACCTTAGGTTAGTGGTGGTTCAATATAGGTAGTGGAAAGGAGAGGGAGAGAAAAAAAAAAAAAAAAAAAAAAAAAAAAAAAAAGGTGACCGGGTATTATCTTAGGTTGTAAGAAATCATAGCCCTGCCGGAGGACTCTGTTGATGGATTCGAGGCCTTTTCTTACAAACATGCCCTGAAATGAGATCCATTCTTCCTAAAATCCTCCCTGCCCCTCCTAGAACTTGTTTCAGCAGACCTCCTAACCTCAGCGAACTTCTAATCCACAAACACAGTCTTCCTCTTCCTAACAGTCAACCCCAAGGCTCTTTCCCATGTAATAGACCACGCTGCAAGATGTGTGACATACACCATGCTTCCACCACTTTCATCAACCCGGTCACAGGGGAAAGCTTCCCTATCATAGGACACGCCACCTGTGAAACCACACATGTAATATACCAGTTAACATGCAACCACTGCCTGGCTTCATATATAGGTTTGACCACTAATGCACTCTCCATAAGAATGAATGGCCACCGTCAGACGGTATTCACACAGAACCCAAAGCACCCAGTTGCTGCCCATGCCATAACCCACGACTTGAATAATTTCAACTCTTGTTACACAGTCCGTGCTATCAGAGTTCTCCCTAATAGCAGCAGTTTCTCTGAACTCAGAAGGTGGGAACTTGCCTACCAGTACAAACTTGGCACTAGGCAACCACCTGGTCTCAACCTAAGATAATACCCGGTCACCTTTTTTTTTTTTTTTTTTTTTTTTTTTTTTCTCTCCCTCTCCTTTCCACTACCTATATTGAACCACCACTAACCTGAGGTGATGTTTAATTCATAATTATTATTATATATATATATATATATTTTTTATTTGTATAATATTTTAATTTTTTTCAATATATATTATATTTTGATCTTCCTACCAACCAGATATTAGTTTGGATATTAATTTTTGCTCGGGTATGAGCTCTGATTCACTGCCCCTCTACTTTTCCGATGTTTGAATTTACCCCCACCATTTTGTCGACCGGCGGTCTTTCCGTGAGGCAGTCTCCGGGTGCACCCACCTCTCATAATGTTCTCTTGTTGAAGAAGGGTTTTTTCCCGAAAATTACTTTATTATTTGTGTTTGTGTCTTTTCTGTGTGTTCGCGCCCCACATCCATCATCTAAAGGTAAGTGGTGGCTCATTTCCCTATCCTAATTTGAATATATATATATATATATGTATAATTGCTTTACGTCTCTTAACAGCGAGGTCTTTAGAGATGGGAAAGGATGGGGGCAAGGAATGGGAAGGAATTCGGCCATGGCCTTTCGAAGGAAGCATCCCGGCATTTGCCTGGAGTGATTTGGGAAACCATGGAAAACCCAAATCTGTATGCCCGGACGGGGATTCGAACCGCCGTCCTCCCGAATGTGAGGTCACATTTATAATCTTTATATATAAAGATGAATGTATGTTTGTTAGTTTGTTTGTTCTTCGTACAAATCCACAGTTTTTATCCGATCTTGATGAAACTTTGAACACATATCGTTTGAAACAAGGAGAAAAATACTGTCTACATTTGGTTGAAAAATTATCTGTATAAATAACACATGTTGTCTCATAACTTCGAAATACGGTGATAGACAGACACGTTGGATATGGACGTCTCCGTACCGTGTTTTTGTGTAGTGGACTGGCAGCTCAGTGGTTAAAGCGCTTGCTTACAAACGCCCTGGTCTCCGGTTGAAATCTCCGTGGAGGCTAAGATTTTTAAAAATTGTTTTTCATTGTAAGAGTCAGGCCTGGGCCGTAGGTTATTCGGATTGAATGTTAAACTGTAGATATTAGAAAGTTAGGGGTGCAATGCGAGGCAAATCGTAGGTAGTCTTGCAATGTTGTATGTGTACACTTTTTTAGGTTT
Source organism: Vandiemenella viatica (assembly GCA_031002005.1). Lineage (NCBI taxonomy): Eukaryota > Metazoa > Arthropoda > Insecta > Orthoptera > Morabidae > Vandiemenella > Vandiemenella viatica. Next base: position 75,805,876 of record JARYHS010012519.1, read on the forward strand.
TAATGATCCCTCAGGTGTTGTTCGCAGTCAGTGTGCGAGTGTGAACCACAGTAATATTATTATAAATACGGAAGTAAGTCTCCGTCTTTTTGTTACGTTTTGACGACTAAATGGCTATATCGTTGTGATGGAATTTTATAAGGAAATCTGTATGAAGGGCACAGGATATTTTTTCCAGTATGATTAACAGTTGTAGTCACGAAATTTTGAGACCTTATCAAATGGTGACAGAAATATGTTGGAAATTGATTCTCTTCAAGAGACAGTGTAACATAACCATTGGGGAATGTTATGGATATTTTGAGTTGAGAGTGTGATCTGAGAGATATGTAATGTCTTTGGCGTTGGGCGATTGCCTAGCGCACGGTGGGACAGTTGGGGATTGTCTAGAGTAGAGTACGGAACAACCAGCGGGAGCTGACGGGCGACGGCCGTGTGCGTATGTGCCGCATAAATGTTGTACTGCCGCTTAACATATGTTCCGTAGTAAAGTACACGGTGTGATGTGAGCTGAGGTATATGTCGAACTATGAAAGTTGTTCTGCGAGACGTGAGTGAATATAAACTGTGTTTCGTAATCTGCTACAGACTTGCACCATGGCGATTGTTTGTTAAGTAATTGCAGGACTTGTACTCACTGTTCATTCAGCTTTAACTGTACTTGAATCTGCAACTTTTCGGTGATGAAGGAAATTAGTTTTATTGTCAGGTGGCTTGCTGTTGGCCTATGTAGTTTCAGAAGAATAAATCTGTGAAAACTAGTACGTGTGTGTATTTCTCAGTAGTTTTACTTATCTTCTATGACTGTAATTAAAGTAGCTGAACCAATTAGCAAAGTTTACCGACTGGCGACCACACGGCAAACGAACCTTTAATTAAAAAGTATTAAGTAGTAGAGGAAAGCTTTGAACATAGTGTTAAAAAGAGTAGCTGCACAACTGCTACGACGAACTTTAAGCTACACACACATATCCCAATTACTGTGTTACAACAGGTTCGACGGTACAATGATATAGTGTTAGCTTTCTTGTCATATTATTCCGACTCGATATTGTTTGGGACCAATTCTTCGTTACCAACAACTTTCTATATTTAATTCTGGCAAAAAAATTCTTAATCCGCGAGTACGAACTAGTATTACTATATATATGGATCAAAACCTAGACAACAAAGGGTTATTAACGAGTTGAAAGCATTAGAAATACATTTCAGGAGACCAGAAAGAATTTCAAGGAAATAAAAAAACATAAGGAATGCCACAATAATAAGGATAATGAAAGTACAAAAAGAAATGTGCGAAGTTATAGAATGAAAAAGATTGTAATGATATGGCCATGTAAAAAGAATGGAATATAAAAGAATACCAAAACTTGTTATGTGGAGATACAAAATTGGCGGGCTAACCACACGGTAAGTATTCCTACCACACTCCCAGCTATTAGGCACTTCCAAATCAGACAACTACTAAGAAACTACTGACCAAGCCAAACATGGCCGACTCCTCCTTCACGTGCTCCTTCCCAGCTTATAACAAATTTCCAATTAGATTAACATGGCACAGATTCTTTTCTACATCAGACTCTTCTCTCCCTATCTCATTTGCTATATAATGCCAATTTGGTTTTTGTTTTTTTTCTGTCTTCTCATTTGACAACCTATCTACCTGGTTACTACCTGGACCAAAACAGTTTCATTTCTCGCTTTCTTAACTGTCATTTCAACAGTCACATTAGAAGTTGTCAAACAAATATAATTAGCCTTAAAAATGATATGATATAAATGATCATTGATTTATAATGACCCTTCGGTGTTAGTTTATTTCAATGAAATATACAATAATTAATTATATATTTATTTCTATTATGTATGGATAGTGGAATATTTACTAATTTATGTCAAGAAGTTAGTAAGTCCTTAGCAATCGGAATGGTTGAAAAATACTTTACAAACTCCATTGAGTAGACTATTCATTGGCTCTGGTGTAGAATTCATTCGTTTGATGCACATTTACAGTGAAAGAATTATTTTCAAAAGTAACTGAAACATAGAGCCACAGTAAGAGCAACAAATAGGATGCCAAACTTGGGCATACACAAATAGTGTGTTAACAGCTGTGTTTCAGTGAGGTACAGGTTCCATTCTCCACACATGATGATTCACGTTTCTGGTTTTTTTAATTGCATTTGTTCCAAATCCAGCAAATTTACCACGGCCATAGTGCCACAATTTTATGATGGATTCTTGTGTAACTCAATGTGACAAATTAAAAATAAAGTATAAAATTTTTTGGCACCCCCACCCCCCAAATCATCATCATCATCATCATCATCCTCAACAGTTTCCTGCCTCTGGCCAGGTCTGCTTTATGCACAAGAATCTCCATTTGCTTCTTTCATCCCACCACCTCTCTGTCACCACTTTGTTCCAGTCCTCTCCTCTCTTCCGTACACCCTCCTCCACTCCTTTCAGCCATCCATCTCTTGGTCTTCCTCTGGGTCGTTTACCATCCATCTTAATTTCGTGGATTTTTCTCGGGATTCTCTGAGCCTCCATTCTCTTGACATGTCCATACCATCTCAGTCTGGGCCTCTCTACCCTTTCCTGTAGGGGTTCCTCTTTTATGGTGCGTCTAATCACTTCATTCCTTATTCTCTCCATTTTAGTGATTCCCATTCTACCTCTTAAAAACTTCATTTCACTTGCTTGTACTCTGCTGATTTCCCACTTTTTCATTGTCCACGTTTCAGCAGCATAAGTTAAGATAGGCACATAATACGTATGATAGATTACTCTATTGCTTCTCTGTGGCATTGCTTTATTCCATATCAGGCTTCTAATGCTCCTTAGGAATGCCTCTGTTTGTCTTCCTCTTCCACTTATCTCGCCATCGTTTCCTCCACATTCCTCTAATACACTCCCCAAGTACTTGAACCTTTAGTTGTTCCACTACCATCACAATTCCTTGGGCTACTCTATTCTTTTTCCTGGTTGTTACCATGTACTCACATTTCTTTACATTAAATTTCAGGCCATATTCCTCCACACTGTCTGTCCATACATCCAACTGCCGCTGAACACCCTCTTCTTCACCTCCCCAGATCATCAGATCATCTGCAAAAGCCATCACCTTCATGTTATCCTCTCCCATCCTCGCTGCCACCTTCTGCATTATTCCATCCATGATTACAATGAAGAGTAGTGGTGATAGAGCACTTCCTTGTTTTAGTCCATTCCTTTGTTCCAGCTAATCTGATCTTCCTTCCCCTATTTTCACATAGCTCACACTTCCTTGGTACAGTTCCGTCACTCTCTTGATGGTTTCTTTGGGAACTCCTCTCTTCTCCAAGGCCTTCCATACCTTACTCCTGTGTACACAATCATATGCTTTCTTGATATCGAGAAATACCAACATTAGATCCTTTCCATACTCATAATGTTTTTCATGCAGCTGTCTCAAAGCAAATATCAGATCTACCGTCCATCTCCCTGATATGAAGCCATACTGCTCTTCCGTTAGCCCTTTTTCCACCCTGTCAAGTATCATTTTTTGAATGATCTTCTCATACACTGTGGCACATGAGTGTAATACCTCTATAGTTTTTAAACTCCTTCCTGCTCCCTTTTTTTAATATAGGTATAATTACTTTTCGTTTTTTCCAGTCTTCAGGAGTTGTGCCCTGATTCCATACCTTTCACATCACAGGGTATAGCCACTGCTTTCCTACTACTCCCGCTGCCCTTATCATTTCCACGCTCACTTCATCAATGCCTGGAGCCTTTCCACCCCTCATCTTAGCCAGAGCTGTTTCCACTTCTCCACAAGTTATATCCTTCTCTTTCTCTCCTAAATGGATGTTATTTTCCTGCTTCTCTTGAACAACTGTATCATCCTGTGACCAATCCGAGTTCAGTAAGGATTCAAAATACTCCTTCCACATCCTTTTTAGTCTGGCTGAGCTGTTTATTTCGTTTCCATCCTTATCCAGCATGTTGACATTTTCTATCTGCTCCTTCCTATTACTTTTCACCCTTCCATATAATACTTTCTTATTTCCTTTGCTATCTTCTTCCATCATGTTGGTCCACTTCTCCAGCCACTTCCTCCTTTCCTCCATTGCTATTTTTTTGGCCTCCTCCTTTTTCTTCATGTAGTCATCCCTTGTCTCCTGTGTCCTCTGCTTGAACCATTCCCTAAAGGCCCTGTTCTCGAGTTCCACTGCTTGTTTAACTCTATCATTCCACCATGCTGTTTCTTTCCACCTTTTTGTGTTACCAGTCCTTTCACACACTGTTTCTGCTGCTTGTACTAACATTGTTTTAAAATATTCCTCTTCCACTGTCCCCATTTCCACTATTGGTGTCTTACTCCTTATTATTCTCTGGTATTCCTCTTCATTGCTCTTCTCTTTCAACTTCCATATTCTTAATCTCCTATCCTGTCTTTCTGATTTTCTCCTCTCTGTCGCAATCCTCAGCTCCATTACTAATAGCTGGTGATCACTATCCAGTGCCTCTGATGGTATTACCTTCACATCTGACACACACTGCTTTAATTCACCATTAAATATAAAGTAGTCCACAACTGACTTCCTCTGCCAATCGCTACTGTACCATGTTACCTTGTTGCTCTCTTGCTTTTTGTACCAGGAATTTCCTATTTTCAATCCATTTCTTTTGCAGAGATCCAGCAGCCTTTCCCCTTCTTCATTTCTGTCACCCCATCCATCTGTTCCTAATACTTCCTCATCCCCCTTCCTTTCTGTGCCCATATGGGCATTTAAGTCTCCCATAATTATAATATTTTGCCCATTTAACTGTCTTTGCAACTCCTGCTTAAATTCCTCCTTCTCTTGAATTTGACAGCCTACTTGTGGAGCGTATACTTGAAGTACGTCTAGGTTTCTCCCTTTGACTGGTATCCTAACCTTCATCATTCTGTCACTAATCTCTTCCACTTCCTCTTTCAACTCCTCTCTTACAACTATCTCAACTCCATTTCTTCTCCCTTCCTCATTTCCATTCCAAGACAGTTTGAAACCATTTCTCAGTTATAAATGAATGTAATTTCTCTCGGCGTTGTTTATTTATAAACGTTTCTCGGGCAACAAACCGAGTAATATTATTGTTAATACACAATATTTCGGCGACTTTATTCTCCGTCGCCATCTTCAGGTGCAGTTGTCAGTGTCTTGAAGTCTACCTTGAAGTCAGCCTTTAGCGTGTTGTTTGAAAACTGGCATGGCAACGACAGATGTTGTTCTGTTGCCTAGCAGCATCTGAGATGCCGAAATATTGTGTATTAACAATAATATTACTCGGTTTGTTGCCCGAGAAACGTTTATAAACATTTCTCAGTTCTTTTCTACCCTTACCTTTCCACTTTGTCTCACTCGACCCCAAAATATCCAACTTCCTTCTCTCCATGTCTACAATTTCCTCCACTTTCCCGGTTAATGTCCGTATATTCAGCAATTGTTCTTGATAAATCAACTATCAAAAATTAGTTTATTGTACCTTTGACAACTGTTCTTTTCTGGTTTGAGTTGTATTTCAACCTAACCACAACTGCTAGGTATAAAAGAAAACACACATTGTGCGTGTCTGGTCCAGACCACATTTCAACTTGAGCATCTCAAGCCCTAGAACTAAATGAGATATCAAGATATTTTATGCTTCACTTTCAGTCTGTCTCGTCAAGTTACATAAGAATCCATCATCAAATTTGGCTTTGGCGAAATTTTTCTTCTGGTCCAGTCGGCATTTCAACCTAACCAACCCACTTTTGAGATGCAATATCTCAAGAAGTAAGTGAGATATCAAAAATTTTACTCCTCTCTATCGATGTGTGTCATCGAGTTCCATAAGAATCCATCATCAAATTGCAGCATCACGGTTATTGTGGAGTCACCCAAACTCCTGGCATAACAGTAATCAAAATTGATTTTGTTTCTGTTTAGCCTGGACCATAGCAAAAGTGAAAAATATGACTAAAATAGGGCATCTGCAAACCATGTACTACAGTTATGTCTTACTGTGGTTCAGGCTAAATTCTCCATACATATTTTTTTAATTGAGATTTTCAAAACCCATCACAGAACGGCAATCAAAACGTGTTGTTTCTGTCTAAGCTGTAAAGTAGCCTCAACATTTTGCTGTGGTCCTACCTGAATGCAAACAACACTTTCACAATCTCTATGACTATAAAAAATGCAATTAATTTTGAAAGTGGAATACAACATTACAACAACAAATCTACATCCTCAATGAGATAGACACATGGAGATGTGTAACACGACTGATAAGAAGAACCATGCATATTAAGTACACCTTGAACTGGGTTGTAATAAATGTAAAGAGTTGGATACTGATGGAAAATTGTTGTTATGTATTTTAGAAATCAATTCTGCAATATTTATTCAGTGAACTTTAACATCTTTGTTCAAAACAACTTAAGAGGTTCAGTTTACAAAAAGTTAACCTCCCCTCATATATCTACATTTTCCACTACACATACAAGTATATAATAAAAACGAAGATATAATTAATTACTCAATTTTATTAAAATACATTGTAACAGTAAAACACATTATCTCCAGTCTCTGATGTTTTGAAAATCCTATACACTGCTCCACAACAATCGAGAACAGCCAGCATAAAAACTGACCAGATGTATGATGCAAGATAGTCATTAAAGTGAATGGTTTAAAAATGCAGAAGTGAATTAGACATATTAATTTCCACAATCAATGGCAATAAACTACTTGTATTCTTTACTCATCGAAATTGCTTTTCCTGATATTGTAGTTTGGTGCTGAAATCTAGAAGGACAATAAAAAATTACTTTTTAAAGAAAATTGCATTCTCTCTCTTAATTTGGGGACAATTTAAAGAGTGAAATAAATTGAACAAGAGTCGTGTACTCTGACAGGTGATAAGAACCTATTCATGTATAACAATAAAAGAATGATTCTAATATATATTTATATAACAACAAACATAAGAAATCCAACAGTCCCCCTCCTCCTATCCTCTCCCCATCACTTGTTTTACACTTATTTTTTCACATATTATTAATTTCTCCCAACTAGTCTCCAACGATATTCATTCATCTAAATGTTAGCCAATGCCATAGGTGCCAGTTATTTGTTATTGCGTCTACCACATAATCTCACATGATTAAAGGGTCATCCGAGATATTTCTGTACTTGCCTCCTTTCTTATTGATGTTGCCCTCTGCCTTTAGATTTAGTAAAAGGGGAATTTACTTTATTTACCCTTCATCGAATTTTCACTGCCTTATGACACTGTTTCCTGTTCCATTATTACTGCCTTTATGGTACCAAATAATTAATGGCCAAATATTTCTAAAAATCGTGATAATAGGCCACATACCTCAGTGTCGACAGGAGAGTGAAAATCTATAGTAAATGAATAGTGATGTGGGCCTTTTGCTCCCTGGCCATGAGCAGAGAACTGAAGGTTTTTTGCAGAAATCTTAACATCTGGATCCTGGATGCAGAAAAATAAAAATGACAATAAGGGACTCGTCTTTGAGAAGAAAAGGGGATGAAAGTTGCAAAGGAAAACCAAACAAGCAAGAATTTGTTTATGTATGCTTGTAAAACAAAAAACAAAAAAATATCATATGTAATCATTCAAGAATAATATTTTAAAGTAAAGGAATAAATGGAAATCATTTTGCAAATGACATAGAACTTTCGTAACATCTACTAATTCTGATAATTATTACTTAACCAATGTTTTAGTAAAGGTATTAATAATACTTGATTCCAAGTGCATAGTTTAACTAAAACAAGAATAATATTTAAATCACAATGATACTACATACTTTCACATCCTTTAAGTCCACTTTCAGTGTGATACAGCTCTCATTTTGAGCCCAGTAGACAAATGGACTCAAAACATCCATCATGGCCACTTCTGGAAATTAGAATATTTAATGTTTCATACAGTACATACAACACAAATCGGCTAATCACATTGTTGGATAAAGATTTTAATGTTAAAAAGCTTATGTGAAACTACTCAGCTCTTTCAAGGAATCTGTACATATCTACATAGTCCCATGTAAATAATACACAAAAAATAAAAAAATATAAATTTCAACCTTAAAAATTAAGATTATTAAAATGGAGCTCTTATTCAAATCTCTCACCAGCAAATTGTGATACACATTAATTTGGCATGTTCCACCATGGCTCAATGGGCTTCCTTAGATCCATAAACAAGGTAGCCCATTGCAGCTAACAGCGATTAACTACGTATCATCTAGCCTGATACCAAACCGGGCTACTAGTACCACTTGTGGGAAGATGTCCCACTGTGTGTTAACCTCTGCAGGGTTTATTAACACCATCAGGGAACTCTGCCTGGTTCAACAGTACATATTGGCGAGCTTTGATGAGGTGTCTCTAAGAATCTATTGAAACAACACACAGAGCTCACGTTGGTAAATTTTTACCGGCACAGACTCCAATCATAACTATTTTACAAACAGATTAGAAGAGTGCCTATTAGGGTGTCCCAATAAAATCGAAGTCGTTATTTTTTAATGCATACCCTCTTAATTTATTTTAATGATGTCAAAACAATTGTAAATAAAATTTCATAAACGTAGGACCTCGGCAACTCGTGCCGACTTGTATTGGAACATGTCTGTACTTGCGCAGTAAAGGGGCCCACAGACGATCAACTTGGTTGACAACCTTGTTGTCAATTTGGTTGTCAGGGTTTGCCACAGACGAAACGAAATGTTGGCGACCAAGTTGTAAACATCACATTCAAGTATGTGTCATCATCTGGTTTTATTTGTTGAGTGTATTCTATTGCTGAATTTTATTATTTTGAATTGCTGTTTTTAAGTATTTTGGTTATAGTACAGCTTTATATTGAAAAAAATGAATGAGGGAGCATTCCAGTTTTTAGTTTTAAGAGAGTTGCGTGAAGATAATGTGTCTCCTGCTTGTCACAAATGCACGACATTTAAAACCGCGTTCGGAATTGTAATGCCAATTTAATGAGCGAACAACATGTCACTGCAACTGACTATGTCCAAAATTTTTTAAGAACGGAAAGTAAAATTTTCAATGAATTGGATAAAGTGCAACCATTTATTGAATATGATATGAACATGAGGATTGTGTTACTGTGAATATACGATTGTTCACTTTTTTTTTTGCATTAAGCCTTGCCGACGTAATGCATTCATGAGGCAGGAATGAACTGAAGGCAAAGAATGGCCTTTTGAAGGAACCATTCATGCATTCACTTGGAGTGATTTGCAGAAACCACGGAAAACCCTAATTTCGATGGGCGGATGGGGATTCAAATCTGCGTCTTCTCGAATGCGAGGACAGAACATCACCACTCACCCAGCACGCTCAGTCAGCTGTTCAAAACCCTGATATTTTTAGCTAGTGGGCACAGCATTGAGGTTTTAAAATTTCTCACCTCTATATCGCCACACTCTATCATTGAGACTTGTAGTGATCTGAAGTATCATTAACTTAGCACGTACTCCTCTTTGGCTCCGGCTCTAGTTCTTTAGATCATTTTCACGTTTTTCAATTCCCTCCGGTAACAAGATCTAAAATTTCTGACTGTATTCTTTTAACTGTCAATATACGTATTTAGCTCAATTTGTTGGCAAAGAACTAAATAGTTTTGATCACTCATTCTTCTTCTTTTTTTTGTGATCCTGAAAAATTTCCTATTTCAAGTCCACAGCTTCAGCAATTCTTTTAAATTATTGGAAAATTCACCCAAATTTGAATGTTCGGTACACTTTCCATATTCAATAAACAGTATTTGACCTAAAAAAATGATAATATAAATATCAACTGATCAAATGAAAACGTAGCCAACAAAAACAATAACATAGACAGAACAGTTCCAAGTTTACAACTGATGTTGAGAACATTGTCGTCAACTTCCACACAGACGCTACAACAAGGTCTCCAACATTAGACTCCGCCCACCAAATATCAAAACTGTTTGATCTTACTTCAATCAAAACCTCAACCTGAATCTCAACCACCAACCTGCCCACAGACATTCAACTTAGTATTCAACACGACAATTTGACGACAAGGTTGACAACCAAGTTGATCATCTGTGGGACCCTTTAGACGAACGCGAGCTAACGCTTCAATGTGCTTGTAACCAATTGTTGTATTGTTAGTAAACGTATTGTTTTCAATCAGTGAACATGTCAGTGGAATTACGTAGTTCTAAAAAGGGTATATTTTTAATAGGGGGCGTAAAACATCAAATAAAAGGTTCAAAATTGCCCTCTAATGGACAAGTTCTGGCAGTTTTATTTTATAATATCCGTGAAGTGAATTTAACTGTCAATGAAATTGCAAATCTCACTATTCGTGAATATATTATCTTTTGGGAAAAGGCGCGTATACCTACTAAATCTTTGCCTAATTGTGTGAAGAAACTAGTGAACCTATATCAAGTTTAGAGGAGTTACAAAAAAATGCACAAAAAACACAAAAGGTATTTGAGCAGTGCCGACAAGAGTTTGTCAACAACTTAGATAATTTGTTTGACATTGCACATGCCGATGAGCTTCAATTAACTAAAATAGATGAGTATAGAATATTCTTACAACGACAGAGAGAGCCAGGTTGACCTGGTCACTTAGCTGGAGTGGACAAAAAACTGACTGATTAAGAGGAAAGGGCACGCCTCAGAACTATTGATGAAGAAAAGCAACGTGCTAAATATTTCTCCACGCCAACTCCTTCGACATAATCTTATGAACCGTTACAAAACAACTCATCTTCTGATTCAAATGAAAATGACATGCATTTACAAGAAGATTTTCCAACTCTGATCGAGAACATACAACCCGAATCTAGTAAAAGAACTATGCGGAAAAATTTCATTAATCCAAAATTAATAGCAGCGCTAGATAGGTGTCAGTTAAGTATGAGAGATTCAGTGTTTATTCTTGAAGCTACCATTGAGGCACTTGGATATAATACTGATGAATTCCCTATAAGTCCTGGATTCATAGAATCCGCATGGAAAAAAGGAAAGAGCGTGCGGAAGCCATAAAAGCTAATTTTCAAAACGAGGTTCCAGATGTTGTAACTGTTCACTGGGATGGCAAACTGTTGCCTGCTGTAGATGCTCGGAAATCAAAAGAAGAACGTCTTCCGATAGTTATTTTATATGGAAATAAAGAACAACTTATTGCTGTGCCAAGGTTGGAAAGCTCTTCAGGAAGCGAACAGGCGCAGGCTGTTTGGAACGCGATTGTAGACTGGAATCTCGAAGATAAAGTGCAAATTCTTTGTTGCGATACTACAGCTTCAAATGTAGGTCATAGCAATGGTGCCTGTGTGATTCTTGAACAAAAACTTAATAGAGAGATGCTTATTTTCCCTTGCCACCATCACGTATATGAATTGGTGTTAAAAAGCGTGTTCGAAGTAAAAATTAGTCAAGTGACAACTAATCCTGATATTCCACTCATCAAAAAGTTCCGAGATAACTGGAAAAGTGTCGATTCAGATAAAATACAGTGCTATAAAGAAAAACTCGCATTGCACCTGATTGTTCCGAAATTGACAATCTGCTTGAGTTTTACCGAACTGAATTAACTAAAGAAATAGTCAGAGATGACTATCGAGAGTTGATAGAGCTTTCTGTGATATTTTTAGGCGGAGATAAACAGAGAAAATTTAAAATTCAACCTTCAGGTGCCATGCACCAAGCTCGATGGATGGCGAGAGCAATTTATTCCCTAAAAATATCACTACTTAGTGATCAATTCAAAATTAAAAGCAAGGATAAGGCAGCGCTGTTAGACGTTTGCCTGTTCATCGTGACATCCTAAGTCAAGCCATGGCTCCAATGTATTTGGGCAGTAAAAGCACCTTACCAAGATTTGTGCTTTTTGAAGTCGATGAAGGCTTATGAAAAACTTGATAAAAGCAGCTTTACAGAAGATAAGCCAGCATTTATAGTTTTTGACTGATGAAGTTTCTGTCTTGTCACTGTTTGACGATGATGTGGATCAAGAAACTAAAGTAAAAATGGTTGAAAATTTTACCAAAGAGAATTTATCAACTCATGCTAAACGTTATATCCCATCGAAGGAAGAACTTTGCAGTCCATTGTATGGTAAGTTAAACAAGTAAATATAGAAGTTGTTTCTTTAGTTTTTTGTGTATATCACAATTTTGCTAACTGACTTTCTCTTTTTTTACTGCAGAGAAAAACATCTATGACTTCATTTCACTCAGAAGTAAGTCATTGTTCGATCGTCTTAAAATTTATGACAGTTTTCTCCACGAAAGTCCTACTATGTGGTCAAATAATGCTTTGTTTCAAGAAGCCAGAAAGAAGGTTTCAACGCTGAGGGCAGTGAACGATACAGCTGAAAGAGCAGTCAAGTTGATGCAAGACTTCCATGGTTTAATCACGGTTGAGGGGGAACAAAAGCAATTTTTGTTACCCTGCGTACAAGAACACCGGAAGATTTATCCTGACTGTAAAAAACAAACTTTGAAACGAAAATTTAAAGAATAGTGTTTTTTACATGTTAAACTGTAAATAAACACGATTTGGGCATATTAGTGTTTTATTTACCAAATAAACATTAAGTTCTAGAATCCTTCCATACTAACTCAGTACCTATTTTCATGTCTCATGTTTTGCATCGAGTCGGCACGTGTTATCATAATTAAATCGCAATGATATTAATTATGTGAGTTATTAAGGCCAAACAGAAAAAACATAGAGGGTATGCGTATTTAATTTCACAAAAAAAAAAATCTCCCTTATGTCTTGGGACACCCTAGTGCCTATCAGCAGCTCTGTCACAGTAAATTTCTTCAAAGGAACCTTAAAGAGAAAGCATTTGCAAGTATTCCCATGAACACTAGTGCCTTTGATCAGCATGTGGATGACACTTGTCATTTGACCCAATGGCAGAGACAGTGACTACATGGATTGGTTTCTAAGTCATTTTAACAATTTCAAGAAAAATATCAAGTTCAAGAAAAATATCAAGTTCTCAATGGAAGTGGAGAAGGAAAGTGGAAAACTTTCTTGGATACTTTCATAGAGAGGAAATTTGATAGGGCAACAAGATACTGTGAATAGAAAACCCACACACACAGACAGACATCTTATTGTCTGCAATCAGCACACCCAGCACTGCACAATACCTCCAAACCTGAAGAATGTCCTTCACTTCCCCAAGAATAACCATGCCCTTTTCACATCAGGAGTTTATGGTACTCAGTGGGGAAAAACTACATTGGTCAGGTGGTACGGTGCATTAACCAGCTTTGAATCATGCCCAACACTTGTAGTGGTGGAAGGTAGCTTTGAACTTGGACCTGGCTTCAACTTTGAATTCACCAGGGAGTTGGCACTTACCACTCTCAATGAGACAGTATAAATTCCCTTACATTTAAGCTTGTCAATTTGGATTGTGGTTACAAACCTCATGAAGTTTGAGTGTCAATTATTGAAGCTGTTTAGCATCGCCATTCTAATTTTTGGACTTCATGGCATTTTCAAAACAACTGCTAGGTAACAGCCAAGCCTTTGCTATGACAGCCAAACAAGTGTCAGCTTTTGGCAGGCTATAAAATTTTGTTCTTCTGGCCTGATCCGTATTTCACCTGACAACGGCGATGGAAGTTATGATCATCAAACTAGTGTGTCAAAACACCCTATTTATTCGGCAACCTACCCTGAGAGCACTATTTAAGATACAATCCATTTAGCAATCATTTTTTAAAATCTTATTCACGAATATTCAAAAGCTGAACAGCCTGCACAAACCTCATTGAGCTTTATATGAACTGCCTCTCCTGAACTCATGTTCTCAATTTAAAAAACGACTTTATTTCCTCACTGGTATTCCCGATATAATAGGATATTACGCTCACCATCAACTCCTCAACCAATGAGATTATATTATTCAATTTGTAGAAGGCAACCATATTTGTTTCCCTCTCATATGAACCGTGGCACATTTCCAGTCATTTGTATGCAACAAGTCTCCTGAATTAATCTAAATAATATCACTAGGTGCAGTTTGTTATCTCCAACTTTCTTTAGCACATCTGTAGTAATATTATCCTTATCAGCCTCTTTGAACTTTTAAAATCTTATCTCATTATATCCTCAGAATATATGTCCAAGTTACTGATCAAATCATTGTTGCTTATGTTCGAAAAGCTCCTGCTCTGGTGTTTTCCCAATGTATATGTGACTGTCACATAAAATCAGATGCTTCAAATATCCACTAATATCAAAGCATCAATAACTTCTTCACCATCATTACCAGTAATAGTGTGAATGCACTCACTCCCATTCCGTTTACTAACACAATAGAAATTTCAAATTGCTTTCTTTAGCATTCTTCCTCTAATAAAACAATCATGAAAACATTAGTAGCATCCCTATCTGCTGCTGCTCCCTTGTCTAGTAGTTTCAAATGTTTCCAACTGCCTTTCTTAATACTGCTTGCTTATTACCAACTTCAATCTCCTATTTGTACTATGCAGGTGCTGCACTTCTTTTTATTTTGCCTTCTCATATTATCATTAATGGTATCAACTTGAACTGATGCCACTTACTCTTCACTGTGCTAGTGCTCTCCCTCCATCCACATACAGAACCTATCCCTAAAACTTATTCTCCATTCTGGCACCTGTATCATACAATTATAACTGTACACACCCTCAATTTTGTTCAGTGATTTACAGTGTCTTCCAGAATTCATCAGAACTGTGTCATGATCACTTAGACCTTCCATCTAAGTTACTTGTAAATCTAAGCTTCTTTGTATTACTAATCCTACTTCCTTTCCAGTTCACATTCTAAATACTTGTTCTTAAACAAGCACCTACTGCAACCATCCAACTCACTTCTATGAACTCTGAACATGTACTCAGTTTCTTCACAAAGGCTTATACTTCCACTCTCGACCTAATACTATGGTACCCATATTTTTTTTTTTTTTTATCTGTTTAACGTCTCTCTAACAATGTGGTCTTTAGAGACGGGAAAGGATGAGGGCAAGGAATGGGAAGGAATTCGGCCATGGCTTTTTGAAGGAAGCATCCCGGCATTCACCTGGAGTGATTTGGGGAAACCATGGAAAACCCAAATCTGGATGCCCGGACGGGGATTCGAACCACCGTCCTCCCGAATGCGAGGCCAGAACGCTATCTGTTACACCACCACGCTCGGTGGTATGCAGCTAAAACCCTTATCTTTTTCCTCAATTTCCGGACAGTCGTTACTCCTAGTAATTTATATTTTTTATCTGTAAATACAAGCACACAGTAGCATATTAATTTGATCATTAAGAAACATACCAAGACACACACTTATTTTTCAAGAAGGTTTTCATATTTAGTATCTAATCGAGGTTATGACAGATGTCAAAGACTTCTTAGGCTGGGCAATATATTCATTTATAATAATGTTAGGGATTCTAGATATGCAGAGGGACATTTTAATACAAGTTCCATGGCTGAGAGAAAATTATTAATTTATGGCCACTAGGAGAATTGGAACAGCTGACTTCAAGACAAAGGAAGAGTTGCATCAAATTAGAGACAAGTAAAATTCTGTTGGATAAAGAATAATGAAGTAATGGAAAACATTAAAAGCAGAAAATATGAATAAATACAATAGCTCAAGGGCAGAAATTAAGGAGTTTTTGATACACATTGCCTGACAAATAAAATGAAGCACCTAGAAGGGAATGAGGATACGAAATTAAACTTCACAGGATTTAAACAATTGCATAACAAAATAATACACACACCAGAAGATACGCATTCATAGCATACATGGTACATTAATTATGACAAATAAATTTACACAAACTACTTGCAGTTATTTTGTAGACACCTTAGAAATAAATTCTTCGAGAGAGTAAGAGTTATCAATTAAAAATTCTTTAAGTTTTTTCCTGAATTTAATCTTATCATATGCTATACACTTAATACGTGTTAGAAGCTTCATATTGGGCCCCTTTTTGACAAATAACGACTTGTAATCTATGTGAAGATCATTTTTACTTCTAGTGCCTTAATTGTGTATTTTACTATTTGTTTCAAACAAAGTATAATTTGTACCTACAAAGGACATTAATATGCATATATACTCAGTCACCAATGTTAAAATTCCTAACTTCTTGAGCAGCTCTCGACTTGAGTTCTATTGCTAACCCCGCAAATAATTCTTATTACTTTTGGGTTCTATGAGTGGATTTGCCCCAGAATATTAGTCCATATGACATTAAGGAGCCTCCATTTTCTTTACATGTCCATACCATCTCAAACTGGTCCTCTCTATCCTTTCCTGTAGGGGTTCCTCTTTTATGGTGTGTCTAATCACTTCATTCCTCATTCTGTCCATTTTAGTGACTCCCATTCTACCTCTTAAAACCTTCATTTCACTTGCTTGTACTCTGCTGATTTCCCACTTTTTCATTGTCCACGTTTCAGCAGCATAAGTTAAGATAGGCACATAATATGTATGATAGATTACTCTATTGCTTCTCTGTGGCACTGCTTTATTCCATATCAGGCTTCCAATGCTCCTTAGGAACGCCTCTGCTTGCCTTCCTCTTTCACTTATCTCGCCATCATTTCTTCCACATTCCTCTAATACACTCCCCAGGTACTTGAACCTGTTTACCTTCTTTAGTTGTTCCCCTGCCATCACAATTCCCTGGGTTAACCTGTTCTTCTTTATGGTTGTTACCATATACTCATATTTCTTTACATTAAATTTCAAGCCATACTCCTCCACACTGTCTGTTCATACATCCAACTGCCGCTGCACTTCCTCTTCATCACCTCCCCAGATCATTAGATCATCCGCAAAAGCCATCACCTTCATGTTTTCCTCTCCCATCCTCACTGCCACCTTTTGCATTATTTCATCCATGATTACAATGAAGATTAGTGGTGATAGGGTGCTTCCTTGTTTTAGTCTATTCCTTTGTTCCAGCCAATCTGATCTTCCTTCCCCTATTTTCACATAGCTCACACTTCCTTGGTACAGTTCTGTCACTCTCTTGATGGTTTCTTTGGGAACTCCTCTCTTCTCCAAGACCTTCCATACCTTACTCCTGTGTACACACTCATATGCTTCCTCAATATAGAGAAATACCAACAGTAGATCCTTTCCATACTCTTAATGTTTTTCTTGCAGCTGTCTCAAAGCAAATATCAGATCTACCGTCCATCTCCCTGATCTGAAGCCATACTGCTCTTCCGTTAGCCCTTTTTCCACCCTGTCAAATATCATTTTTTCAATGATCTTCTCATACACTTTGGCACATGAGTGTAATACCTATATAGTTTTTAAACTCCTTCCTGCTCCCTTTTTTGAATATAGGTATAATTATTCCTTTTTTCCAGTCTTCAGGAGTTGTGCCCTGATTTATTTATTTATTTATTTATTTATTTCCATTTACATTTGACCCAGCATCTAGAGGCTAAACTGGGCCGCTAATCTTCCCTTAAGACCATGTTTAAAAACAAATTATGTTAATACTATTAATGTAAATTATCCCATAAATGCGGTAGCAACTAAAACAGGAAAAAAGTTACAGTTAAATATCTAATCCTAATAAGTCAGCACTACAAAACTACACTAAATAACACAAAAAAACTGAAAAAAATAAAAATGTTAGGTACTAAGCAGTTCTTTGACTGTCCAGCTTGTGAATGAAGTCTCATTCTTATCCTCACATCCAGGTGGTTGGTCGAAAGGTGGGTGTGTGACGTGAGACCATAGCTCTCACTCCTGGTGTCGACTGCGGCGTAGACCCCAGCTCTTCAGGAAGCTGCCCTCCTGGAATACATGAAGTACTCCAGCAGTCACTCAGAAGTGAGATTCCTCTGGAAACTCAGATGTGGCTACAGCAGGTCATGATGGATGTCTACGTCGGTTTCCGCCCTCAGCTTTCTTCCGCTCCAGATATTTCTGCTTTTCAATTTGAGAGGCTATTTCCGCACCTTCATTTAGATAGTGCCATAGTCTCTCTGAACGCAGTATGTCAAAAATCCTCAGACCCTGTAGCTGTTGTTGCTGAGTGATTCTCATCTCTGCTGTTGTTCTGCATTCCCACACCACGTGCTCTGGTGTGCTTTCCTCGCCACACTCGCAGTTACTAGTTGGTGTAAGTCCACGTTTGTTTAAGAAGCTTCTGTATGGTCCATGGCCGGTTATGTATTGGATTAACCCTGGAGAAGGTTGTAGGAATTTCATGCTGATTCGTTCAGCTACAGAGGGAAACATGTCGTACGTTCTACGACCTGTTTCGCTAGTGTCCCACTCATTTTGCCATTCTTCAATCAGTACATTCCACAATTCCTTTTTTGTCCATACTTCTTTTCCAGTTATTTCTACCACCTTGTCCATCCTGTTCTTTTTCAGCCAATACATTGCTCCTCGTCTCCTCACTTCTAGATCTAGGGGCAGTACACCTGCTGCTACTGCTAGAGCTGCTGTTGAAGTTGTGCGATATGCACCGGTAAGCCTGATGAGTATCGTTCGTTGAAGCCTCCGGATTTTCTCCCTCGGCTTAACCTTTGTGAGGTGCTTGGCCCAAACGCTTGCAGCGTAGCCGACAATGGATGCAAGTATCACATTATTGTATGCTGTCATTGCCAGGGCAGGGATTTGAAACTGTCTGTGACCTATACTTATGATTGCATTCATAGCTCGTAAAGCTCTTCCGCAGACCTCCTCCATGTGGGCTCGAAAGTTGAGACTCTCATCCAGCCACAGGCCCAAGTATCTGCTTACGGGACTCCGGCGTATTTTCGCATTACCTACCCTTATAGTGGGATTTCGTTTAAGTTTTTTCTCTTTTGAAAATACCATATAGTTCGTCTTATTTAGAGCGAGTTTCAATTTCACTTCGTCACACCACTTCATAAGAATTTTAAGCACTATCTCACTTTTCGCTTCGATTTCAGCTCTTGACATCCCTTCCACGAGGAGAAGAAGATCATCTGCAAAGGCAACCAGTCCTAGCAATTCAGGTGTCCGTTGAAGAATTTCCAGTAATGGTTCTAATGCTAAATCCCAAAAGATAGGGCCACAGACAGATCCCTGGGGGCAGCCTTTATTTATTTCTCTTTTGATTTTGTCGTTAGGGCATCTCATGGTAACAGTTCTATGCTTGCAGTAATCTCTCAGGCTGTAGTACAGCCGCTTTGGACAGCGGATTTTCCGGAGTCTTGCAAACAATGCTGGCCACCACAAGTTGTCGAAAGCCCCCGAAATGTCAACAAGGACTCCCACCACATATTTCTTTTCTGATCTTTCGACTATCTCGATGGCTCGGTTTATTGCATCCTCAGTCGATGTTTTTGTCCTGAAACCATACTGATTGGGATTCATACCAATTGATGTTCTAAAGTCCTGAAGTTTTCGACACAGTACTTTTTCCTGTACCTTCCCCATCACGTTTAGTAGGCAAATAGGGCGGTAAGATTTCGGCATAAGGGGATCTTTATCGGCACCTTTCTTAAGTATTACAACTTCACCATGCTTCCAGATGCTTGGTATTCTTCCTTGCCTGAGACATTCGTTGAATAGTCTGCACAGAATTGGAGCTACATCCAAGATCAACTTTTGTATCACTTCAGCCGGGATTCCGTCTGGTCCTGGTGCTTTTCCCACTCTCAGAGAATTAATTGCTGATACCACCTCGTCCAGTGTTATGTCACTCTCCCTGAAGTCACTCCCATAGGGCTGCCACATTTCGCGATAGAGCTCATCTTGTTGTTCACTGTTCTCCTCTGGTATGTCATGCGGCAGTAGGCTGTTCAACAGCTGGTCCACTGATTCCTTCCAGTTAGTTGTAACTGTACCATCTTCTCTTCTAATTGAGGATAACGTGGTGGGAGGTCGTATTTTTCCTGCGGCTAGTTTGTAAGGAATTCCCCATGGATTCACTTTCAGATTTTCTTTCACAAATGCTTCCCATCTTGTTTGTCTGGTTGTTAGAATTTTTTGCTTGTAATCTACTCTCATTTGCCTGTATCTGGCAAGAAGAAAGTCTCTTTCTTCTGCTACTCGGCTCCTTTGGTAGGCTTTCCTAGCTTTCCTTACTTTTCCTCTTAGTGCTTGCAATTGTGCAGTCCAAAAACTGTCAGTTTTACCACCAAGCTTCTTCAGAGGAATAGCAGCTTTCATTGCATCCTGAATTGCCCATGTTAGTTCCCTCGCCATGTTGTCGACATCGAAGTCTTCTTCCGCTACTGCCGGAGACAAGAAAGCTTCTCTCAGCCTCTGCCATGAAGCCCGTCTTATATTGTACTGCGTTTTGAAGTAGGGTTTCCCTGGATCGGCTGTTGTCTGTTCCCTTGCAATTTCGAATACTATGACGTTGTGGTCACTCGTGGTAAGATTGTCCGTCACTCGCCAGTCATGCAGCATATTTCCAGCAGCGTTATTTGTTAGAGTTACATCGATGTTAGTGAAGGCGCCAGTTGTGTTGTGGAAGGTGTATGGATTTCTCTCTTTGTTCTGGACTTCAAGATGCAGTTCATTTATAAGATCAACCAGCAGTTCACCCCTAGTATCAGTTCGACGACTGTGCCACAGGGCCGACTTTGCGTTTACGTCAGCCGTTATTACCATGGGTTGATCAGATAGAGCTAAATGTATCTCCCTTATTTTATTCAAATAGGGTTCAATTTCATCTCGATGTTGAAAGTACATGTTTAATACCACAAAATTGCCCCAGTGTGTGCTAATTTCTACACATGTGGTGTGTTCATCACAAAACTGCGCTAGTTTAGTCACTACAGTGTGTTTGTTGAACACTATTATGGCTGACATGGGTCTTGGTCCAGTTGTGATTATCTGCGACGTTGCCGGCATGTACGGTATTTTGCCTTGTTGTGAATATGGTTCCTGGAGGCAGACAATATCGAAACCTAACTCCTCCACCAATTTCCTTACTTCATGCAGGACAGTGATACTTCTCTTGGCATTGAGTTGCGCGATCTTTAGCTTCGTGAGTGACTCAGGGATGCCTCGTGTAGACATTACATTGGGGCCAAGGTAGTTTCGTGTCTAGTACAGTCCTGCCATAAGTCTGTACAAACTGCCTGTACAAGATATCGGGATCGAAGATTTCGCCTCTCCTCTCAAAGACTTGTTTTACCAAGGTGAGAAGCTGTGCATAGTCTGTTGGCAGGTTATTTGCCTTTAGTTGAATTCTGTCGACTGCCTCGGGGTGAGGGAAGGTGACATGCTTGCCAGCCGGATGTAGCCCTCTCGTTAAGTGCCGAAGAGCTAGTGACAGTGTATGAACTTCCTCAAGTTTAGTAAGTCGCAGGTTGTTTTCAAAATCCGCGTATATTCGTTCCGGGTGTATCGGTGCATACTTGGGTTCACTGGTTTTCACTGTTTCTTGTTCGTGCGTAATTCCTCCAATACTTAGTGTCGCCTGTGAGTCATAAGGGTCTTCAGTCTTCCTGAGATAACCAATACCACACCGTTTCGATCGCGGTTTTCGTGAAGTTTCAGTCGTAGTTGATGAAACCTCTATTATTTGCATAGCTGTGTCCTCGGTCTGTGTGCCTATATTCACGAAGACTTTGTTAGCTTTCTGCGCCAGTTTCTCTCTGTAATTTGCTGCTCGTATTGCATTCCTTCTTCTTCTAGACGGTGGATTCCCTTTCTTTTTCTTGTCGCTGATGCATGCCTTACCAATTGTTGCCACGATTAACTTCTTGATGATATTAGTTAATTGCTCTTCTAAGGTTGATTCCACTTCTATCAGGGGGCGCTTACAAGCCATAGTCGATTTTGTTAATGAGCCGTTGTAGCAGCAATTGGTAGGTTGGGCAATCTTTTCCTCTCTTTCTGCAAGATTTCCCTCGTTTTTGACAAGGAATACACAGCTTCTCTTGCGACAAGTTAGGACATTGATCTTTTTTATGGTCATCTTTGCCGCAATGGGCGCAGGTAATTTTTTCTTTTGGACAATGCTTGCTATGGTGGCCTAGATCTTGACATTTTATGCACTTCGTGACGACTGTATAATCTTTTACCGAAGATTCCCTACCTCCCCTGATTCCATACCTTTCTCATCACAGGGTATAGCCACTGCTTTCCTACTACTCCCACTGCCCTTATCATTTCCACGCTCACATCATCAATGCCTGGAGCCTTTCCACCCCTCATCTTAGCCAGAGCTGTTTCCACTTCTCCCCAAGTTAAATCCTTCTCTTTCTCTCCTAAATGGATGTTATTTTCCTGCTTCTCTTTAACAACTGTATCATCCTATGACCAATCTGAGTTCAGTAAGGCTTCAAAATACTCCTTCCACATTCTTTTTAGTCTGGCTGAGCTGTTTATTTCGTTTCCATCCTTATCCAGCATGTTGACATTTTCTATCTGCTCCTTCCTATTCCTTTTCACCCTTCCATATAATACTTTCTTATTTCCTTTGCTATCTTCTTCCATCATGTTGGTCCACTTCTCCAGCCACTTCCTCCTTTCCTCCGTTGCTATTTTTTTGGCCTCCTCCTTTTTCTTCATGTAGTCATCCCTTGTCTCCTGTGTCCTCTGCTTGAACCATTCCCTAAAGGCCCTGTTCTTGAGTTCCACTGCTTGTTTAACTCTATCATTCCACCATGCTGTTTCTTTCCACCTTTTTGTGTTACCAGTCCTTTCACACACTGTTTCTGCTGCTTGTACTAACGTTGTTTTAAAATATTCCTCTTCCACTGTCCCCATTTCCGCTATTGGTGTCTTACTCCTTATTATTCTCTGGTATTCCTCTTCATTGCTCTTCTCTTTCAACTTCCATATTCTTAATCTCCTATCCTGTCTTCTGATTTTCTCCTCTCTGTCGCAATCCTCAGCTCCATTACTAATAGCCGGTGATCACTATCCAGTGCCTCTGATGGTATTACCTTCACATCTGACACACTCTGCTTTAATTCGCCATTAAATATAAAGTAGTCCACGACTGACTTCCTCTGCCAATCGCTACTGTACCATGTTACCTTGTTGTTCTCTTGCTTTTTGTACCAGCAATTTCCTATTTTCAATCCATTTCTTTTGCAGAGATCCAGCAGCCTTTCCCCTTCTTCATTTCTGTCACCCCATCCATCTGTTCCTAATACTTCCTCATCTCCCTTCCTTTCTGTGCCCATATGGGCATTTAAGTCTCCCATAATTATAATATTTTCCCCATTTAACTGTCTTTGTAACTCCTGCTTAAATTCCTCCTTCTCTTGAATTTGACAGCCTACTTGTGGAGTGTATACTTGAAGTACGTCTAGTTTTCTCCCTTTGACTGCTATCCTAACCTTCATCATTCTGTCACTAATCTCTTCCACTTCCTCTTTCAACCCCTCTCTTACAACTATCCCTACTCCATTTCTTCTCCCTTCCTCATTTCCATTCCAATACAGTTGGCCTCCTTCTTTTTCTTCTGTAGTCATCCCTTGTCTCCTGTGTCCTCTGCTTGAACAATTCCCTAAAGGCCCTATTCTTGAGTTCCACTGCTTGTTTAACTCTATCATTCCACCATGCTGTTTATTTCCACCTTTTTGTGTTAACAGTCCTTTCACACACTGTTTCTGCTGCTTGGACTAACTTGGTTTAAAATATTCCCACGCCCCCATTCCCGCAATTGGTATCTTAATCCTTATTCTTCACTGGTATTCCTCTTCTCTTTCAACTTCCATACTCTTAATCTCCTATCCTGTCTTCCTGATTTTCTCCTCTCTGTCGCAATCCATAGCTCCATCACTAATAGCCGGTGATCACTATCCAGTGCCTCTGATGGTATTACCTTCACATCTGCCACACTCTGCTTTAATTCACCATTAAATATAAAGTAGTCCACAACTGACTTCCTCTGCCTCGCTACTGCACCATGTTACCTTGTGGCTCTCTTGCTTTTTGTACCAGGAATTTCCTATTTTTAATCCATTTCTTTTGCAGAAATCCAGCAGCCTTTCCCCTTCTTCATTTCTGCCATCCCATCCTTCTGTCCCTATTACTTCTCATACCCCTGCCTTTTGTGCTTGTTTACTTTTGATTTGTTTCATGGAGTTACATAAGAATTCATCATCAAATAGCAGTGCCACAGTTACGATAGAGCTGCCTTGAAAATAATGGTCCAGGCTATTTTACAATGGAATTACTGCTTGAAAATAATACGTCTCGTGATTGACTACAGCAGTATTATGACGTCATTAGTGAATGTTGTAGTGGAATCGTGATCTCCAGTAGAGCCCCGTCATTTATTGAAATAAATTGAAACAGCTAAGGGCCACTATTAAAGGAGAATGGTATTCCTTTGGTCATGCCAGCCTAGATAGTGAACGAGTATGGTATTGTCTCTGGAGTACAGCCTGGATGGTAGGCATCAAAATAGATAGCCTGCTGTAGCACAATTTCAGTAGTCGTGTAATTCTTCTTGCATTACAACCTAACCATGACCTTGACTAATCTTGCCATTTTAAATAACTTCTAGTGCACATTGTTATTGCAATATGAAATTAACCTGAAAGATTTGCTTGTAATAAAGTTCAACAGATTACAGGTATGCAATAGTTCCGACCAAAGACAGAATTCTGTCTGCAAAATGCAGTTAATTTATTACTAGTACTACAGGTATCAAATTTTAATATCACCAAGGCTTCAATTCAGATGTGTACTTCAAATTCTCTGAATGCTGATCAACTTCAGCAGTTTAATTGGTTCTTTTGAGGTTCATGATACTATTGATATTATTTATTCCACATTGGTGAAGCAATAATCTGTTTGAAAGATTCATATCAAGTTAGTTTCAAATGAATTGAGGGAAGGTAAACTTAGGATGGCACAAAGAGCTACAGAAAGGTCAATGCTAGGTATAACTAGAAAATACAAGGGCAATAGCGCAATCACTGGGACTCATTAAGGAATTGCCGTTTTGGTCTGAAAACTGTAGCACATGTTCGTTTGGTGATACTATTTAATACATGTTGCTCTTAGAGGTGTAAAACGTATAGATACCTCACAAACTTCACTCGAAAAGTGCCGTAACGCTATACCGCGAGCGACTGGGAGAAGCCTTATAGCGAAGTAAAATGACCATGACCACATTCTTTGAATGATGTTATTCGGGAATATGTTGTTATAAAAGTATAAATATGGAAAAGATTACACAAAAAAACTTTGAAACGTAAGCGAACGTTGGTTGCCTCATGTACGGACACATACGCGACGTCCTACGATAACTCGTACATTGTCAAAGAAACATATTTGCACGTTGTTTCCGAGATGTTAATATTCTACGGCATTTATCAAAGTAGGTTGTGGCAATATTAACGTAGCTTATGTTTAGATTGAAAGTGCGGCAATATGCTTGTTCCAGCATTACGTCGAAGGAATTTGATTTAATAGTTGAAATGCAGCCTGTACCAAAATGGCATTTGGTTGTTGTTGTTCAAGCATAATTCGCCAGAAATTTGCATTTATTAAACATTTATCATGATTTTCAAGCAAAATCGTTAGCGGCGCCTGCGGATAGGTTGGAATGCAGCCTGGACCAAAGTGGACATAGACGCTCGCGGTTTAGCGTTACGGCACTTTTCGAGTGAAGTTTGCGAGGTATCTATACATTTTACACCTCTAAGAGCAACATGTATTAAATAGTATCACCAAACGAACATGTGCAACAGATTTCAGACAAAAACAACAACTCCTAGATGAGTCCCAGCGATTGTGCTATTACCAATACAAGAAAAGAATAAGCAACATTAGATCAATTACAAAGGTCAAAAACATCTTAAAGAACACTGTCGCTAAGTGGCAGAGGGCTGGTCATATTGCTCAGAAGAAAGACCAAAGATGGGTAAAAAAAAAAGTGTTAGAATATGCCCATGAGATTGCCAGAGACCAAGAGGAAGACCATCTGACCAATGGCACAAGGACATATGCAGGGTTGCTGGAGTTAACTGACAAGGATCACCCAAGATTGTTCAATAATCAGTTTGGTAAGGACAGTGTGTTGATGCTGCAAAACAGTTCAGTACTATTTATAAACTGAAGTTCGGTAGTTTTAAAGACCATACTGCTATGCAATTAAGGAGTACTGAAAAAGGCAGAAACTTCTCTCTCTCTTTTTTTTTTTTTTTTACGCCTCGTAGACGGCTAAGGTCATTAGAGGTGGGATGGGACTGGGGACAAGGAACGGGAAGGAATCCGGCCATGGCCTTAATGAAAGGAAGCATCCCGGCATTCGCCTGGAATGATTTGGGGAAACCATGGAAAACCCAAATCTGGATGCCCGGACGGGGATTCGAAACCGCGTCCACCCGAATGCAAGGCCAGAACGTTAACCGTTCACCCACCACACTTGGTGCAGAAACTTCAATGGGCTGGAAGGCCACAACTAAAATTTAAAAATACATATATATTTTATCTGCAGACAAGTGTCGTCAAGTCTTTTTAACTGTATTTGACAATGCTACGCTCTTGATGATACAAAATATGATAAGACCCTGGCTTGTTAATGAAACACTACCTGAGTAGCGGTAGTGTTGGTTAATACTGCTTCATGCTGCATACCGGATAGTCCTCTAAATAAACAGAGTCGAACGACTTTATAATATTTAAAGCTAACAGCCGGTAAAACGTAAAGGCAAGGCTTTCACAAGTAAAAAAAACCTTGTACAACTTACTTCGTAGGCTCTAATATTCACTTTACGCTTACTTCCTATAAGCCTATTTACAAAATTACAAGTACATGCAGACTACATGTATTATATGAATTTGCACTTTCTCTGAAAGTATTACAAGTAGTTGTGCATCTTTGTTACAATTACCAACACCGGATTACAATAGTAAGATTTATTTCACTAAGGCCACTTTTACTAAACGATATGGTAGTCACTCTAAGCAATTTCAAGATTAAATCGGAAAACTAAATTTTCAATTATTTTCTATTTCATTGTGATAACAACTTTTTAAAGCAAAAGTTAAGTTTGTGGGTTTTTTTTATTCGTAATTGACAACTTATGGTCGCACTGGCCATGATGTGTGAACTGTGAACATATGAGTGTCTCTGATATGAGTGCATCACAGAAATAACAGAATAGGCCAACAGGGTAAACAAGAAGCAGAAGAAGATTGATGCTGTACCATTAATAGTTTTTGTGTGAGGAATGGCATGTGCATATACCCCAAGGGGGAAAATCATTTTATTAGTTAAACAGAAGAGACATCTGGGAAGTGCTTTCTGTAACCATTTGAAGCTTAATTTCAGTTCGTTTACTAACTCGGAGTATACCGACAAACCTGAATATCCTCAGATCTTGGACCTGTCGCGTCTTGCAGTTAAAAAGAGAGAAAGCGAAGCATGGCACGAGAAAATAAAGTTGGTGAAGACAGTAGAAGAAAAACTTTTTGCCACAAATTTGCCAAAATATTATGGTTGGAAATCTTTATCTCTTAATGAAGGGAATATACCCTACAACAGCTTGGCATTTATTCGCTATATAACCAGAACTCACTTTATCAGAGTTGATGATCTTCCTATTACGAATGAAAATGAACGTATAACCGATGACGTCTTCAATAAAATAAAACAAGAAATCAAAGACGTATTGCTGTTTGAATATAAATTCAGGAGGTAAGATACTTAAAATAATCTGAAAATTCGGTTTGAGAATGGTATATTTCCATGTATTGAACTTGTTGCTTAAATATCACAGTCTGTAATTTATTTCAAATGTAGCTGTCTCAACATTTTCCAGACAATATTAATACTAGTCGGCATAATATTGACATGTAACCTGTCTTTCAATTACTTGACACCTCATAAAATTATTTTCAGAATTAATAGAAAATTACATTTTGCAGTCTCATTTTCACCTTACATTTACTTCCTTCCTGCTGCAGCATCTTCAGAAAGGTGTTAACACATTTCTGTTATTACTCTTCCCCTTTTTTGATTCCTTATACTAAATAAAATGTGGTCATGTGTCATATCATCATTATGGTAAGTGGCCACTACTCTGATCCTTTCTCATTCCAACTCCCTCACCCCATGTTTTTCAGTTTACTCAAATGTATTCCAAGCAAGCATCACTCAGTTTAACGAAGGCCATCATAACCCAAGGAGAATTCTCCACAAATTGTGAGTTTATTTTGATACAATATATGTATAGTAATGGAAAGCAGAAAGGAGATTCTATCATTACTGTGGGGCCACAATAAAACTCGACAAAACAAATCGAAAATAAATATTTTTTTTTTTTTGATATTTTGCTTGGTTCTCGAGATATCGTATCTCAAAATTGATGTAGTTATGTAGGTTGAAATATGGCCTGGACCAGAAGAAAATTTCGCTATAGCCAAATTTGATGATTAATTCTTACGTAACTCGATGAAACAAATGGAAAATAAAGAATTTTTTTTTTTGATATCTCGCTTAGTTCTCGAGATGTTGTATCTCAAAAGTGATGAGGTTAGAGTGAGATCCGACCTGGAACAAAAAAAAAAATTTTAACCAAAAACCCCATATCTACATGGTGGAAATGCGCTATAGGTGTTTTATTTTCTTCCTAGTGATTGTTGTTAGGTCGAAATACAGCCTGGACCAGAAGAAAAAACATCAAAAGCAGAAGGAACTATACCTATGGCTGATTTTTAACATGCTATATCTCGAAAACCAAGCGAGATATCAAAAAAAATTATTATTTATTTTCGATTTATTTTGTCAAGTTCTGCAAGAATTCATCATCAGATTTTGGTGCCATGGTAATGATAGAACTGCCAGCAGAAATCATGGCTAGAAACTTTTTATTTTGGGTGAACCATACTTATACTGAAACATAAGAAGTAATATTTGATTGGCACTGCTTAACAGAGCTCAGTCCTATTCATGAGTAACGGTCACTTTTGATTGTCTGTGAGCTGTCTGGTGCCTCGTTAGTTAAGGCACAGGTTGCTGTGTTATATGAAATATTCCAGAACACTTCTGTGATTCGTATTGTAATTTAAACTGTAGGTCCCCTTTACCTGGTAGGATTACCGAGTTAGGTTAAGGTAACCACAACAACTAAAAATCTGTCAATCAGCAGCCACATCCTTCTGGAATATCATGGTCGATAATGCCATATACATTACACAGATTAACACCAGACATAAATAAAAAATTTGCAGGCCAGTCCATTAGAGAGGTAGAGTGTATGAAATTTCTAGGTATGCTTATTCATCATAGGTCTAATTTAAATCGGAAGGTACATGTTTCTGACTTACTGAAGTGATTGGGTACAGTCACATTTGCAGTTCATACAATTGTACTCTGTATGAGGAAATAAGTTTATTTTTCTTATTTTCACTCCTTAATGTCAAATGGAATAATATTCTGGGGCAATTCTACTCATAAAGACGAAGTATTCATAGCCCAAAAGTGAGTAATAAGAATTATGTGCAGAGTTAGCAGTAGAACATCATGTAGAGAGCTGATCAAGAATTAGGGATTTTAACATTGCTGGCTGAGTATATAGCTATACATATTAATGTCTTTTATAGTCACAAATTATACTTTGTTTGAAACAAATAGTAAAATACACAATTATGGCACTAGAAGTAAAAATTATATTCACAAAGATTACAAGTCGTTGCCATTTGTTCAAAAAGGGGTCCAATATTAAGCTCCCAACACACATTAAATGTCTAGCAGATGATAAGATTAAATTCAGGGAAAAATTGAAAGAATTTTTAATTGATAACTCCTCCTACTCTCTCAAAGAATTTATTTCTAAGGTGTCTACAAAATAACTGCCAGTAGTTTGTGTAAATTTAGTTGACAAAATTAATGTACCATGTATGCTATGACTGTACATCTTCTAGTGTATGTATTGTTTTGTTATACAATTGTTTATCTGTAATTTGACAATTTGCCACATCCTACAGAGCCATTCTCTTATATTGGGGTCAATGGAAAATGAATGTATTGTATTTTATATTGTACTAGCTGACCCAGCAATGCTTCACTATTGCTAGACTGAGTACACATGTAGATTAAATTAATACATTTTAAAGTTTGTATTTAGTTAAAGTTAGATATTTACAGTTAAATTTTAAATACTGTTTGATTCAAGTTCATTGCAATAGGCTTGGGTATACAGTGTTTTCGGTGATTCCATTCAGCATATATACAGAAAATCTCTCAGTTCATTTTGGAGATAAATGCATGTGTAAATTCGTCTTAAGGGGAGTGTAAGGCGAAAGCAAATGCAGTTTTGCAAGCAAAATTTAAACATCGTTTTCACTTATTTTAAAGAATATGATTGTAAACTTCCTTCGATATTGAATAAAAATTGTAGATTTGTTTATTGTCACATAAACTTTGAAATAATTTTTAAAATTCGAGTTCGAATTACTCGGTCGGCAATTTTTCGATCAGAATCAATCCACTGTTGTTTAACTGAAAATGTTGTACACACTAAGAATATCGCTATCTACTTCGGCTAATTTCTACACTGTTTTTGAGATATTTGAAAAAAAAAGGGAAATTGGGTTGTTTCTTGTAAACCAAATGCAGACATTATTTTTCTCTTTGATTTAATGTATACATGTGCAAATTTCCATTCAAATCAAATAAGGAACATCGGAAATTAGGAAAGGGCGGAGTAAAGGTTGGCATTCTTGCAAAATAAATGTAGACAGTATTTTTCTGTTTGTTTTAAAGTATGCATGTCTAAGGTTTCATCAACATTGTATGTAAACTGTGGGTATATATAAGAAACATTGCCAAAAATAAGGGATTTGGGTTAAAGGGGGAGGGTAGTTGGCTTTTAAAACCAAATGTAAAAATTATTTTTCTCCGTACTTTAAATTATACATATGTAAAGTTCCATTGAAATCAGATAAAATCTGAGTGTTTCTGTAAAGATCACTGGAAATTAAGAGGGGAGCTTGCAAGCTCACAGTCGTCTTGTCGTAGTACTTGTTGGGGCTTTAGATTAATTATCACTTATCAATTATAAATAAAAATGTTCGGTCAGCCGTGCGGTCGCCAATCTGCTGATCTTTACTAGTTAGATAAACTAGAATTGTAGTCAGAGAAAACAAGTAAGCAAGTACTGAGAAATACACAGCAATTCAGCTTTCACAGTTAACTCACATTTATTCCTCCGAAACTACAAATATCTAAGCAAGCCAGCAGATACTTAAAAACTAAACTTCTTCTCCAAAGAATGCAGGTTCGAGGATAATCAAGGATTGTAACATTCAATACAAGCCCCGTAATTAATTATTACACAATCGACGTGATCCAAATCAATAGCAGTTCCACATACACAGTTTATGGGAAACCAGTTCATTCAAAATAACCCTCATAGTCCACAAAAATACCTTCAGAATGTCCACACAATGTCTTACAACTCTGAGCCTCGGTTAAGCGACACGCACACACACATGCTCCCGGCCGCGGCATATAAGCTCTCGCTGACCGTAGCTTACTCTAACGTCGCCGATACAAGACTGTTTCAAAGCGCGCTAAGAAATCGCTCAACACCAAAGACATTACATTTACTTCTCAGATCACAATTCATACTAAAATTATATCCGTAATTTCAACGGTTATGTTACACTCCCTAACTAACAACCTTGTGATAATTGATCTGGTTCCAGATAAAATTGATCAATTATCAAAAAAAAACTGTTATGTCACACTCCCCCGGTTGGAATGTGGCGAAAGTTGGCATTGAAAAAGGTATCAACTTTCGTCATTACAGACCACTTCTGTTAACATTTACATAGAAACATGGGGTACATACCAATACATATTGTCAAACATAACGCTAAGTCTGCGTGGCTGCTTGCTTACACTTACAATAACAGAAGCAAACACATATTCAGTTCAACAAACATACAAGAAAAATATTACACACCAGACATATCAGGAACAGTAAACATAAGAAAAGAAAAAACCCACAGAACACAAAATAGAAAAAAGGACATGAATTAGTATTCAATAGCAAGTTGACAGCTTGCTGTCAGAAACATTGCTTTCAATGTAAACACCAGCTACACACAGGTCAATGACCTGTACACTTTTCTGCTTTAAGCATCACGTCACACGCGTCACTTCACTCACTTTACCACACTTCTTCGTGCTACTACATTACTGCTCGCGTCTTCGAAGGTAAAGGGAAAATAGGGTTTATAGTGGTACAGAGATTTTCTCTCAGAAAAGGGACTGATAATTGAAAAAAGACATAAGAAATAAAATATGAAAATAACAGGACAGGATTCCTTCCCTTTAACCATCTCCATCCTCTTGCAAGGAATTATAAGGTTTGAGTGCCGTTACATTGAACGTACCCCGGACACTTTGGT
This sequence comes from Vandiemenella viatica, assembly GCA_031002005.1. Classification (NCBI taxonomy): domain Eukaryota; kingdom Metazoa; phylum Arthropoda; class Insecta; order Orthoptera; family Morabidae; genus Vandiemenella; species Vandiemenella viatica. The sequence continues at coordinate 75,838,279 of JARYHS010012519.1, forward strand.
CCACAGGATTTACCAGTACAAAAGAATTCTTTCTTGGACAGCTAGAAATCATGTACGGTCCTTCATAAAGGAATTTAAATTTTTTGATTTCATTATTGAGACTCGAAGATTTATAGTGAGTTTGCGCCAGCACCAGGTCACCTGGCTTATAGTCAGTAGCCTTCCCCCTTCTATCGTGCCTAGCCTTTCTTCTCTGCGCTTCACTCTTCATTTTTAGCCGTGCTGCAGTAATTAGTTCTTGCCGATCTATCGGGGTAACATGTGGGAAATCTACAAACTCCGTCACTATGCGTGGAGCCCTTTTGCCAAACATCACCTCATATGGTACCACTGAAGTGGAATCATGAGGTAAATTGTTAAGTACCCGTTCAAGTGATTCTATCTCCAGTGCCCATCTCTGATGGTTATCCACACAATAACACCTCAGCCAACTCCCTATCTCTCTCATTACCCTCTCAGACACATTACCCGGAGGGTGATATAAAGATGTTTTCAGTACTTCAATTCCTTCTCGCTCAAGTCGTTCCACCCATCTGCGGCTACAAAATGATGGAGCATTGTCCGAAATCACCTTACGAGGTTTTCCTACTTTAGGTATGAAATCTTCCACAATTTTGTTAGCCATGACCTTGGCCGTCGCTCTTTTCAAAGGGTACAGTCTAACGTATTTCGAGAAAACATCAATAACTACCAATATCTGCGTGACTCCGCCTCTGGACCTCGGCAGTGGGCCACACACGTCGACTGCTACTAACTCTAACACACTTTCTGGCAAGATGCATTCCATATCACCCCTCCTCAATACACTGTCCACTTTCGTCTTCTGACAAATGTCACATGTAGACAACAACTTCGCTACTCTCCTTGACATATTATTAAAATAACAGTTTTCTTTGATAACCCTATAACATTTGCTTGGTCCAAAATGCCCATAGCTAAGATGGTGATAAGTGATTAGTGCGTCGACGCTTCTTTCTGGAATCCATACCTTCCAGTTTTCATTCATTTCCGAATTACGCCAAAAGACTATGTTTTTGTGAATACAGTAATATCTTTTCAACTTCCCTTGGTAACTCGGACATTGTATCTGATCTTTAACCGCTTTTATAACTTCATCCTCCTCCTGTAGCTCCTTCATATTCTTTAGCAAACTTATTATCTTATCTTCCTCGGCAACTCCGTGAATATAGTATAAGTGCGCTTCCTGAGCAGGGTGGATATTATTTCTTCCTTCAACTAAACCAATCGGTAATCGGGAGAGGCAATCAGCCACTAGATTTTCCGATCCTGGTCGGTAACGAATCTCGAATTCAAATTCTTGCATTACAAGCGCCCACCGGGTAAGCCTCCCGTGTACGAGGCGACAATTCATTAAAAATGATAACGCCTTATGGTCGGTATAGATGATGGTTTTCCTTCCTAGAAATAGGGCTTGAAATTTTTGAAAACTCCATATAACCGCCAAGGTTTCCTTCTCTGTGATGTTGTACGATAACTCATGTTTGTTCAGCATCCTACTAGCAAAAGCGATGGTCCTTTGTTCTACTCGTCCCCCTACGTTTACTTCTTGAAACACCTGAGCCCCAAGCCCATAGTGTGAGCCGTCCGCGGCCAAACATATGTCAAGAGTCCAATCCGGGTGAGCTAATACAATTTTGCGTGAAAGTTCTTGTTTTATTTTCTTAAAGTCCTCCTCACATTCGTTTGTCCACTCCCACGGAGTTCTTGCTTTGCTCAGATCCCTAAGGTGTACACTATTAAGTGCTTGTCCGGGTATAAACTTCCGGTAGTATCCGCAAAGACCGAGGAAACTCTTTAACTGTACTTTATTAGATGGTCTCGGGAATTTGTTAATGGCTTCCAACTTCGCGTCTTCTACAGTTATTCCTTCTGGCAAAATCACATGTCCGAGAAAATTTATACTCTTCCGCAAAAACACACACTTCTTCCATTTTAAAGTCACGCCCCCTTTCAATTCACAGCAAACAAAACCAATACCACGCCGCTATTCATGAAACTCAGTCAACATATCAGAATTAAATGCATGCAAACTGAAACCAACTACTTGTGCTGCGTCAACATGCGGTAAGTGTCACCAGAATGACAAAGGAATGGGCAAAAAGGAGAGAAAAACTCAACTCGGTTTTCCTTCCTATGCGTGACTCGAAATTATGGAAAAATATTAAAGGAACGGAACAGATAGGAAAAGACGCTTCGCAGCAGCTCGCTAGCAGCAACACGCGCACTTAGCTTTGGTGTCTTCACTCGGGTCTGCTCGGCTCAGCTCGGCTGGTGGCAGGTTGGCTCGAATCAGCTGCTCCGGCTAGGATTCCTTCGGCTGGTCTCGGCTCCGCTCGTGTCGGCTGCTCCGGCTCCGCTCCCTTCGGCTGCTCTCGGCTCCGCTCGTGTCGGCTGCTCCGGCTCGGCTCCCTTCGGCTGCTCTCGGCTCCACTCGGAAATGCTCGTCGAGTTCATGCGCCACCTCCCTGGTCTCAGAGTAGATTATCTTCGCTCGCCGTCTTTGACTCACTGCCTCGTGTCGTCGTAGTGTTATATCTTCCACTTTGGCTATTGTCGTCTTCGCGCCTAATTGTCACTTTATTCTCACTTCGCCGTAATTTATCCTTTGTCCTCTTTATCCTCGTGTGTATGCTCTGGAATTGAAGGTTAATTTCTCCTCCAGATGCCTATTTAACCACACGTCCTGTCACTGAGGCGCCATGCAAGCTCACAGTCGTCTTGTCGTAGTACTTGTTGGGGCTTTAGATTAATTATCACTTATCAATTATAAATAAAAATGTTCGGTCAGCCGTGCGGTCGCCAATCTGCTGATCTTTACTAGTTAGATAAACTAGAATTGTAGTCAGAGAAAACAAGTAAGCAAGTACTGAGAAATACACAGCAATTCAGCTTTCACAGTTAACTCACATTTATTCCTCCGAAACTACAAATATCTAAGCAAGCCAGCAGATACTTAAAAACTAAACTTCTTCTCCAAAGAATGCAGGTTCGAGGATAATCAAGGATTGTAACATTCAATACAAGCCCCGTAATTAATTATTACACAATCGACGTGATCCAAATCAATAGCAGTTCCACATACACAGTTTATGGGAAACCAGTTCATTCAAAATAACCCTCATAGTCCACAAAAATACCTTCAGAATGTCCACACAATGTCTTACAACTCTGAGCCTCGGTTAAGCGACACGCACACACACATGCTCCCGGCCGCGGCATATAAGCTCTCGCTGACCGTAGCTTACTCTAACGTCGCCGATACAACACTGTTTCAAAGCGCGCTAAGTAATCGCTCAACACCAAAGACATTACATTTACTTCTCAGATCACAATTCATACTAAAATTATATCCGTAATTTCAACGGTTATGTTACAGAAAGGGCGGAGTAAAGGTTGGCATTCTTGCAAAATAAATGTAGACAGTATTTTTCTGTTTGTTTTAAAGTATGCATGTCTAAAGTTTCATCAACATTGTATGTAAACTGTGGGTATATATAAGAAACATTGCCAAAAATGAGGGATTTGGGTTAAAGGGGGAGGGTAGTTGGCTTTTAAAACCAAATGTAAAAATTATTTTTCTCCGTACTTTAAATTATACATATGTAAAGTTCCATTGAAATCAGATAAAATCTGAGTGTTTCTGTAAAGATCACTGGAAATTAAGAGGGGAGCTGCTACAGGAGGAAAGGGGTTGGGCTTTGTCAAATCAAATGTAAATAGTATTTTTCTGTTTATTTTAAAGTACATGTGTGTAAACTTCCTACAAAATCTGATAGAAACTGTAACTTTGTATAAAAAACATTGACAATAATTAAGGAGATGTAAAGGGTGAGATGGGTTGCTTTTTTAAAACCATATATAGGCAGTTTGAGTGTATAGGTATGGAAATTTCCATCAAAACCGGATAACTTGCCTGGAATGTGAAGCAATGCCTATGTTTCGCTCTAAGTGAGTATACATATGCCAGGCATGCACACCCACATGCAAAAAATAAATTAAATTCATTAGCTTTTATGCATAAATTAAAGTGGAAAAAAATTATTGTAGTGGATTTTGTTAACAAAATGCAGACAGTATTTTTCTCCTTGTTTTAAAGTCTACATATGGAACATTCTGGTGAATTAGGATAAAAACTGTGTGTTTCTATAAAGGTCATTGGAAATTAAGAGGGGGTGGGTTAAAAGAGGAGAGGGCTAGGGCTTTGACAAACCAAGCGTAAACAGTATTTTTGTGTTTGTTCTAAACTTTTTTTTTTTTTTTTTTTTTTTTACTGCTTTACGTCTCTCAACAGCGAGGTCTTTAGAGACGGGAAAGGATGGGGGCAAGGAATGGAAAGGAATTCGGGCATGGCCTGTTTAAGGAAGCATCCCGGCATTTGCTTGGAGTGATTTGGGAAATCATGGAAAATCCAAATCTGGATGCCCGGACAAGGATTCGAACCGCCGTCCTCCCGAATGCAAGGCCAGAACGCTATCCGTTAAACCACCACGCTCGGTTTGTTCTAAAGTATACATTTACAAATTTCCATTGAAATCTGATAAATGCTGTAGCTTCGTATAAATAACATTTGCACATTTAAGGGGATGCAAATGGAAAGAATGGTTGCATTTTTAAAAACCATACTAAGGCAGTATTTTTCTGGCTTTTTTCTATTGAAAGGACCACAAGGAACTATCTGCTGGACAGGCACAGGGGGTGAATTGTTTTCTTCTTATTGGTTGTGGTTGGGTAGAAATGGGACCAGAAGAAAAATGTTGCTGTATGCACAAGGAACTGTACCCTGAAGTAATTTTTGACATTTGATATCTTGAAACATCAAAACATTTTATTATTTTCTTTCAATTTGTCTCATTGATAGTGGTACCAGAGCTGTTCAGGGATGTCACCTTTCAACAGTGGACAGTAACTTAATAGTGATTTGCTTACATTTAACTTAAATTTATTTGTTTACATTTAAGTTGAACCACAATAAATAGTAGAAGATAGGACTTGAAAATATGGCATCCACAATATATGCTGATATATTTTACTGTGTTGCATTACAACTTAAATCATTCTACTAGGACTAATTAACTAGTGAAAAATTAACAATGCTGTCATATTAGAAGCATTATCAAAGCATGGACCAATAGAATAAATGTGTTTCAACATTTAACACTATGCCTTTTCCTACCCATTTCATTAGCAACTCTACGATTTATGCACTTCAAATAAGCAGCTGCTGTCTGATACACGATGGTCAATCACTAGCGGTCATTATCCACAAATAGGAATGCCGACAGACAGTATCTAGAAAGATGTAATATTTTCTGATTTGCATAAGTCTTTTAAATGTGTTATGCAGAAGTTAAAATATTGTGTGTATGATGGCATTAATAATAAATGATTTAGCTTATGTCTCCTAGAAAACACAAAATATCAGTCAGATTTTCATTTTTTGTCAAGCTGTTAATTTTATAATTGTAACCAATAGATGAGTGTTTAGATTTCACATTAAACTGTAGGTCCCCATAGGCAGCTAGGATAGAAGCGCATTGTGCAGCCAATAAGAAACTATTTCTCCAGACCTTTGAAACAACACAAAGTTATTATTGTTAACTGTGGAAAGTGCTTAGAGCTATGTTGTCTTCTAGTCTTGAGCCTAATAAATTGTACACACTTAGTGGTTATGTGGAAGTAGGAGGGCTTTTTTCAACCTCCCATCATGTTTCTAAGTAAGCACGTAATATGCAGAAGTCAGTTCTACACGTCACACAATTTCACAGTTCCCCCATCACAACCTCTGCCTTTGTTGGCTCCAATGCATCAGTCATAGCTGAAGTATGGGCAATTGAACATTGTCGCTATGATTGATGCTCCCGCCAAATTTGAATTATGAAGTTTAATCCGTTTTCTGTGAGCAGAATGACATAGTGCCACTAAAATACATCGCAGAATGAGCAAAGTGTACGGTGAAAACTTTGTGTGATGGTAGTGTACAAGAATAGTGTGGACAATTTAAAGAATGTGAATCAACATCCATGATGAAGGTGGACAAGGGCACAAGATTGTCACTATTGTAGGCCTCATTCAGTGCATTGATCAGGCAGTCATAGGTAAATGAAGGTTTACAATCAGTGAACTGTCTGAAGAATTTCCAGAAATTTCAAGGTGTGTTTTGTGCACAATTGTACGTGACCTGGAATACCAGAAGCTGTGTGCCTACTGGATCCCAAAAATGCTGAATGACAACCACAAAACACAATGCATGGCTTAACCCTTAACATTTTTCACACGTTATCACAATGAGGATGATGTTTTTATGAAGTCCATTGGTACTGGTGATGAGACTTGGGTCCTGTAAGACAACTCTGAAACAAAAGAACAGTCTAAACAGTGGATGCACATAAATTCTCCAAGCAAGAAGTTTAAACAGATGGTGAACCAAAGGAAAATGATGGCTGCAGTTTTCTGGGATCAAAAAGCAGTGCTGTTGTTGGACTTTCTTCAGCAGGGAACAACAATAACAAAGGAAGTTTATTGTGAAATCCATGACAATGCCCAACCACACTGTGCTAAGGGGACAAAAGTCCTTCAACAGTTTAATTGGGAACTTTTCGGACCTAGCACAGACTGATTTTCATCTAGACTTCAAGGCATGGATGGCAGACATTGCTTAACCATTAACAAAGAACTTCAGGACGCCATCAATATGTATCTCTTCTCACTGGCAGTTAACTTCTTTGAAGACAGCATTGAAATGCTTGTCACGATATGACAACTGTCTCAACTGATTTGGCAGTTATGTAGGAAAATAGGTAAGACCCAGCTGTACTTTTGATACTAAATTATTGTGTAATGACAGTTTGTCTTTTTTTTTATTGTCTATTGTAGGTTGAAAGAAAAACAGCATTCGAACTAGTTTTTGCTGCGGTAGGAAATGGCGTTTTAACACTGCAGTAGTCGGTCATAAAAAGTTTTATTTCAAAGCAGTAATTAGGTTGGAATTAACCTTGGAAGAGTGTTTATTCCAATCTAATTACCAGTTGGGAATAAAACTTTTCGCAGTTGAATACCACCTCATTGTAGCATCGTTACCTCCTGCGGCATAAATTAGTTCCAGGGGTATTACGAGGATCATTCAATAAGTCCTTAGAAAATCCAAGAGATGGCGTGCATAGTGTCAAAAACAATTTCTATCACTAGATAAATTTCAGCTACCTCCATCATGTGGTTTCATTGTTATTGTCAATTGGTTGAAGCAGACAGGTGTTGTTCATTTAGTAAAATGGAAAATCAGACTTTCGAGCGTTGATTAAATGCTTTTATTTAAAAGACTTAAAACCGAAAGAGATCAAAACTGAGCTGGATGAAGTTCCTAGCACATCTGCTGCTGCATTTGCAATTGGGTAAATGCGTTTAAACGTGGCCATACTACCAGGGCCGGCGCTAGGATTCTTGGGCCCCGGGTAAGTGTTCTCGGCCCCCCCCCCCAACCCTGTTTTTTTTTTAACTTTAACTTAGATTTTTTGGATACAGGCAGAAAATTTTAATCCAAAAAATCAATTAACACCTTTTTTGAAAAGGTTTTTTCTGTTTGGTTTCTATTTAGCTAGGCACCCTCGTCGGAGGGCCCCCTTTGGGGGACCGGGCCCGGGTACTTTTACCCCGCTTACCCCTCCCTAACGCCGGCCCTGCATACAACCACCAGGATTAACAATATTCGGAATGTCAAGTGGAAGTAACTACCCATTGAAATCATAGCCAAAATCCATGATATGATAAGTGATTGACAAATCAAAGTGTATAAAATATTAAAGGCCACAGGCATATTGCAAGGTACAGTATATTCAATTTTCTGCGAAAAATTAAGTGTGAAAAAAGTTTCGGCAAGATGGCTGCCACATTCTCTCTCAAGTGTAATCTTGTAGTCGAATCTGAGGCTGTTTCGGCACTTTTTATTTCAACAATAGCCACTTTATGCATTGATACATAGCTGTGAATGGATGCACTACTATACTCCAGAAGCTAAGTGTGTTTTTGAAGGCCAAAAAGGCTCAGAAAAGTTGGAGATGGTGAAATTGTCAAGCAAGGTGCTGGCCATGGATGCATACGGAGCCATCTACATCGATTACTTGGGAAAAGGATAAACAATAACTGGAGCTTACTATGTGACATTATTGCTCCTGCTAGTCAAAGAAATCGATAAAAAAAATCCTCATTTGGAAAAGAAAAAGGTCCTCTTCCATCAGGGCAATGTACAGGTACACACCTGCACAGTTTCAATGGCCAAAATTATGAAATTATTACAGCATCCACCGTATTCACCAGATTTGAACTCCAGTGACTTTTTTTCTATTTCTAAACTTTAAAAAATGGCTCAGTGGTTCATGTTAAACAAGGTCATCGCCAAAAAAGTTGCCTATTTTGCAGAACTTACAACATCCTATTTTTGGAAAGCAAAGAGAAGTTAAATAAGCATTTGGAAAAGTGTATGGAGCTAAAAGGAGATTACATTGAATAGTAATAATAGTAAAAAATCTACAGTAATTATTTTTATTTATACACCCTTTCTAAGGACTTATCGAATGACCATCATACTGCTATAGACCTACAAAGTCTGTCTTTACTAGAACTTCTTCTTGAAGAAGTATTTCAAGCACCTACATGGTGGCCCCCAATAGATTCGAACTTTATACTGCTTGGTGATTCAAAACTCTTAATACTAAGCTTTTATCCAAATTGTTCCTCTTTAACAATAAGTAAGTATCAAAGTAATGAAATAAAGTATGAATCTCTACATTAAAACCTAAGCATGTATATTTAGTTTGGGCTTGCATAGTATTACAAACGACATTTATACCGATGTGTGAGTGGACCTACCAGCATCACAAATTAATAGCACATCCGGGCAAATGGTGCCAGTTGGTGACCGCAGCATGCCGTGTATTAAGCCAGCTCTTTCGACCAATCAGAGTGGGCCTACCAGTATCGCCAGCACATCTGGGTGGCCGGGGAGCGGGTGTTGTAGTGAGCCCAAGATTTTGCATGCCATTCCTAACTGAATATGAGAAAGTCCGATAGGAGGCTAAGCCAGCCTATGCGGTGACAGCCACCTTGCAACAGATAGAAGAGACCTGACACCTATTGAAGACAGTAGAGCTAGCTGCCGAAATATTGTGTTCATACAATACAATCCAGCTGGAGGATTATATTACATTACATTTGCTACCATAATTTTTATCACTAGTCCCACAGAAAACTTACTGTTTTCCACTAATTTCATTGGTTTTTCATTTTTTGTTTCTAGTTTTTCACCTCATCAACATTGAGGTTATTAAAGGCGAGGAAAGGATGGGAAGGAATTCAGCCATGACCTTTTGAACGATCCTTGCCAACATTCACCTGGGGTGATTTGGGGAAACCATGGGAAACTCCAGTTTGGATGGCCGACTGGGGATTCGGACCCAAACGGTTGTTTTTTTTGGGATAAAAAGTACTCTAAATGTTAATCCATAGTATCTGTTGTAATTATGCAAAGTTTCGTCCAAATCCATCTTGCAGTTTCAGTGTGATGCGCTTTCAAAGATACATACAGACAAAAAAATATTTAAATGCTGTTTTTGCTTCTATATCATAAGTAATGCCTCCTCAATTAAAATTTTCAAAATATACTTAGTGTACAGATTTTTGCCTGTTACTATTTTGTTGTAAGTATAGATAAATTTTAATAATAGTTTCTTATTTTAATTTCAGTTTAAAAAATTTGTTTAGTTTATTTTCTGGCATTTATTTTTGACCTCAGCTCTTCTCAAATTTTTGTTCTTATTTTGAAATATTTCCCCACCAGTCTACCCTTCCTTAAATTAAATGCTAATGTGCAGTGACTGGCTCTAACCTTGTTCATTCTTTGTTCAACTGTTGAAAAAGGGTTTGCCATAGAAAATTTCTATATTCTAGGTTCGTATTTATGTTGTCCTGCCATCACCTGTGGTAAGCAATGGTTCCTCTCTCAAGCAAACACTATATGCTAGTGATGTTTTGGAAGATCCACACATTGAGTAAAAATAGTGAAACACAATAATTCATTCACATGTATCCATGCCTTAGGCTTTCCCCAACAGCCACGGAGGATGTTCTTACCCAGCAGACTTATCTGATCCATAAGTACTGCCCTGTTGAGTAATAGAACTTGATCATTAGCACTGAAGCTAAATAAGTAAAAAAAAAAAAAAAAAAATCATCATTGAAATGCAGAGAATATGCTTCAGATTTGACAGAGTTCATCTTCAGAATTTGAATAATGTTACCAGAAAAACATTCAAGACTAGCTCTAATGTGATGTTGAAGACCCTGGTTATCAACTATTAATGGATGATGAAATCGTTGGCAGTTCCATCGACCCTTACAATGATGAGGAAAAACCTAGCAGTGCCCATGCTAAAAAGGACCTACCAGTGAGAAAGCTTTTCCCTGACCAACAAGAAGAATGTGATGCTGTCTTTAAAACATTTGTGAGATTTAGTGGCAGAACATAAGTGTCTAGTCTAACAAAAAAGAAAATTTTGTATTTATTTTTCTAAACTACAGTATAGGTCAACTTTTATGACCATTTTAAACTTGTCAAACAATGTTAATACTGAAAGTTTTCTTATCCTGTTTGTAAGATAAGTATTACAAAATGTGTTACATTATTGTATACATTTTTGTGTTTAATATATATCACTGTTTCTTGTTTTCATACTTCTCTTTTGATATTGGTGCAAAATTTGTTCGATAATGAAGAATAATTTATCTGAACAGTCCTCCCTTCAAAATGTTTCAGATAATCAGTGCTTTACTGTAATATCTTATAAGACAGGGCTCTTGGCTACAACTTAATCCCATCTGCACCTAGGTATGTGGAAAAGTTTAAAATAATATGATACAGTTTGAAATTTATGGTGCAAAAACCAGACTTTAAAAATGTAAACAAAATGCGCTTTCAGCAATATTGCTTATGTGAAAATATGCAATAGATGAATTTTTGTAAAAATGACTTTGTAATGCTACAAACGGTTAATAGTAAGAAAAAAGGATGCACACAGAAAACAATATGGTCTCAAGCAGGTATCAAACCTTCAACCTTTAGCATAGGAATGCAGTGCATTAATGAGTGGAGTTGTTATTGTATAAACAACTTTTCTACTATTATAGATTCTACTATTATAGATTTCTCATTTTAAAAAAAGGCCCATTGGTACGAACAATGTGGGAATTCCTAAAGTGTCATACTAATCTCATGTCCACACTAAATGCATCTGCTTACAAGCCAGCAGGAAGAAACTTTATATGATGCAAAAAATTTAAGCTTAAGAACAGATTTTCATATCCAGATTTGGTGCCAGGACACTGTGTAATTAGAAATGCCTCAGATTTTAAATCTAACACATCAGAACCTGTTCAGCAGTTTCTGCATGATTCAGAAACAGACGTGGCCTCCTACAGATTTATAGTAGTTCTAGCTTTTATATGTAGCTTCACACATGTAGATCTAAATGTGGAACAACTTAGTCAGGTGTAGTTTGAAATTGAGGGAAACCCAAAATTGAGAAACGTAAATGAAATGTGCTGTCATCAAATGTTCCTGGTGTGAAAAATAAATTAGTATTAAATTAATTTTTGTAGAAATATATTTGTAATGCCACAAACACAGTTGATGGGCTATATGCAAAATATTTTGTATGAAACGGACAAGGTATGCCAAGTTGATAGTATTACACAAAATCTTACCAGAGAATTTTACATTTAGCTATTAAATGGTGTTAAATAAGGGTAATATCATTGGAGTGGATGAAAATGTGACTTGCTGGGTAGAAGAATTTTTAAAAGGTAGAAATCAAAGCATTAGCGTTAGAAATGCAGTATCAAAAGAGACAGAAGTGAATATGGTAGTGCCACTCGGTAATGTATTATTGAGACCATTACTATTCATTATTCCAACCAGTTATTGTGTTGATGTTTACAATCAGAAGTTAGGTTGTTTGCAGATGGTGTAGTGGGATAAAAGTGGGAGAAGACTTTGAAGGGCTGTAGGGTAACCTGTACAAGAGATCTAAATGGGAAGTTCAACATTGAATGAAGATAAATGTCAAGAGTAGTCAGCTTGTTAGATACACAGAAAGGCACTAAGTAGGTAATAGGAATAACAAGTTAGGATAGGGAAATGAGCCAACACTTACCTTTAGATGATGGATGTGTGGCACGAACACACAGAAAAGATAAAAACACACATGATATATTTTCCGGTCTAGCCCTTTATCAGCAGGGGCTAAGATAAAAATCAAAACTGATCCCTGGTAGGTAGATCAGTTTTGATATTTATCTATGCTCTGGTATCAGCTCTGAATCACTGCCCCTCTACCTGTGCTCAGTTTGAATTTACCCCCTCCATTTTTTTGGCCAACAGTCTTTCTGTGGGCAGTCTCCCACTACACCCACCCCCATTATGTTCTCTTTTTGATAAAAGGCTAGATCTAAAATTACTATATCATGTGAGTCTTAAATGGGAGCATAACAACAACGAAAATCGCACAATTCTGTGATGATCACACAACATGTGTAGAAATCAGCACAGGATGGTGTAACGTGATAGTGGTGTCTATGTACTTCCAGTATAAAGATCCAATAGCTCCGTACCTAAATAAAATTAGAGATATATTCAATAGCCTGGGGAATCAGAAAATAATCATAGCAGCTGATGCAAATGCACGGTCAGTACTTTGGTACAGTGACCAAACTAACGAGAGAGGAGAGGATTTGATGGAGCTGATTCACGAATTACATCTGCAAGTAAGAAATAGGCCATACAATCCTCCTACTTTCAATGATAGATGTGGGGCCACATCAAATATAGATGTAACGCTCACCAGCGAACATGTGGGGAACATACTACAAAACTAGAGAGTTCTACACAACCAAACCACGAGTGATTATAATATAATTCTATATGACCTTTCCAGGGATGTAACGGCGACTGTTAGCAGTGAGAATATCAAACACCGGTACAATATAAAGAGAGCGGCATGGTCTAGGCTACGGGAGGGCTTCCGAACACCAGTGGGACTAATGGATGGGAATGACGTAGATTATATTGCGAAGGAGCTGACCAAATCGATTCAAACAGCAATGAAGGGCAGTATTCCGATGGCGAAAATTAAAATGGTGAGGGATACACCATGGAACGAATGGCTGTATAGACTAAGATCAAACGTGCGAAAGGCGAGAAGGGAATACCAACGCTGCCTTGTGGCAGCTGACGGGTATATCCTTCTCAACAGATACAGAGAGAGAAAAGAAGCTTTTAAGCAACAATTGCTTCTGACGAAAGCTCAAAGTTTGGAGGCATATGTTAGAGCTAATCTTAGGTCAGACCCCTGGGGAATACCATACAAAATAGTTGCAGGTAAAATTAGACCACCCACAACTTTGGCTACCGTGAGGAATGAGGATGGGACCATGACAACGAATTGGACCACAATGGCCGAGGTACTATTGCATCAACTATTACCTGACGACATAGAAGATAATGAAAGCGATACCCATAGAAAAATGGGCAGTGATCAATTACAGTTGTATACAGTCACATCGGAAGGGGAAAACATAACAATAGATGAGGTGATCAGAGCCATAAACAGTATGGCGAAACATAAAGCCCCAGGTCCGGACGGAATTGTGGCTGAAGTTTTGCAGGCTCTGGTGGTTCAGTTAGCTCCTCCCTTATGTAACTTACTAAACAAATGTCTGCTGCAAGGCAGAGTTCCCAACGTGTGGAAACAAAGTGAAGTGGTAATACTAACCAAAGGGGGTGACAGGGATCTGGCCAATCCAAAATCTTATGTGTCGGTCGATCCTGTCCCACTGGAAATCCAGAGGGGCATGGCTGGCAGACTATCCCGGGATGATAGTGGTGGGTAGATTAGTGTTGATAGAGTAGTATAGATTGCAAGGTAGATTAGAATAGACGTAGTACATAAAAACAATAATAACATAGAAACGGATAAGGCCTTATAGGGGAAAAGTAGATTATAATACCAGAGGTGATTATTGAAAAAGAAAAAAAAAATCAAATGTATAACTATTTAATTAAGTAATCCTACCATTGTTAAAACAGAACCAAGCCTACTGCAGGCCTGAGTCAGAACGATGGCGTGGCAGAATGAGCAAACGTCAGAAAACAAAGCGCTTCTACCACGGCCAAAACAGTCTTGTTTGTAATGTAGAGGGAATGATCATTGACTTTTTCACAAATACACGATGAATCATAACAATATTTGGGAGTTAATTTCCATATTAATGGTAAGCCAGGATGGTGCAAATTTGAACTGGCTCAGGACTGTAGTGGCTGAGAACATATAATTAAGTGAATGTTACTTAAAAGCAATTGTTATTACCCAGTAATCCGGTATAACTAAATGATAGATTATAGAAAGATATGTACAAACTGGATTAACTACAACTAACTGAACAATGGGATACTCTAAGAATAACTGGAATATGTCAATAAAAACCACTAGCACTATAACAACAATAAGCGATATTTGTGATTCAATATAACATTAAAATTTGCAATAGCAGCTGTAACTGTTATTACTGTAAGCAAGACCAAATGTAATATTATAGAATTAATTAGACAGTAAGTCAAAGTGTAACGGAACTGTATGCCAAATTCCTTGCATGTAAATATTTTGTACAAAACACTATGTAAATCAACAATGCAAAAATTAACATGTAGGGCCTAATTTAGTCACTAAGATATTAGGCTGTATAAATGAAGGGAAAATAAAAAAATATATAAATATATATATATAGATTGTTTGGAAACAAAGGCGCTGAAAGCGGATATATTAGACATTGGGATAGGAGAAAAACCACCGCTTACCAAAGATGAGGGCTCCAGCGGCGTCAAAACACGAAAAAACACACAAACACAAACATAATACAAATTTTCGAGCTTAGCTCTTCATCAGGTTGTAGGATGAGGTGGCTGCCCCGCGGAAGCTAGCAGCCAACTGAGGAGACCACACGGGGTGCACATGGTCGGCTGATCGGGGTGGAGAGGGAGGGGGGAGAAATAACATGGCGGGAGGCGGGGGTGGGAGGACCTAAGCCCGAAAATGATAATTAGACTTCACAGTAGAAACGCGGTTGCGGTCATAAGGTCACTGGCATAAAACAAACCAAGGAAACCCGGGGAGGGGGGGGGGGGGGTGGAATCTACTGAAAACGATCTATATGTGACCCCATAAAAAATTATTCCCCACGCAAAATACTACACACGGAAAAAATATAATAATATAAAACACACGGGAGAAAAAAAAAAAAAATTATTGCACTAGATCTAAGTACAAAAAGAGAAAGCTCTGGTGAGCGATGGTTTTGTGGGAAATGATGGCAGGTAAGGGGCAAAGGTCGGAGGAGAGAGGAAAATTGGAGCTATCTTAAATTTAGTCCAGGTGGTTGTCCCGTGTGTTTTATATTATTATATTTTTTCTGTGTGTAGTATTTTGCGTGGGGAATAATTTTTTATGGGGTCACATATAGATCGTTTTCAGTAGATTTCACCCCCCCCCCCCTCCCCGGGTTTCCTTGGTTTGTTTTATGCCAGTGACCTTATGACCGCAACCGCGTTTCTACTGTGAAGTCTAATTATCATTTTCGGGCTTAGGTCCTCCCACCCCCGCCATGTTATTTCTCCCCCCTCCCTCTCCACCCCGATCAGCCGACCATGTGCACCCCGTGTGGTCTCCTCAGTTGGCTGCTAGCTTCCGCGGGGCAGCCACCTCATCCTACAACCTGATGAAGAGCTAAGCTCGAAAATTTGTATTATGTTTGTGTTTGTGTGTTTTTTCGTGTTTTGACGCCGCTGGAGCCCTCATCTTTGGTAAGCGGTGGTTTTTCTCCTATCCCAATGTCTAATATATATATATATATATATCATGTGAGTTTTTGTCTTTTTTTATGTGTTTGTGCCCCATATCCATCATCTATAGGCAAGTGGTGGCTCATTTCCCAATCCTAATTTGTTTTGTGGATAACTTAAAATATAAACACTGTGGCATAACATTTGACAACAGACTCAACATATTAGACAGGTGACAAAAGTTACAAAATCATTATGGATGCAAAGAAATTTCATGTTGCTTTTGCTAAAGTTGAGAGTGCATCCACTTTAAATTAACCTGGAATGAGTTTTGTGTCAGAAAAACACGTTTAACCTTCCTCAATGAGGGTAGAGTTACTTAAGACCCTCCTCACATTGCACAATTCCAAGGCAAAATGACTGTTATTTGATTATAACATTTTGAGTTGCCTGCTAATATGATAACCATAGGCAACCTAGTACCACACACTGAAGCGATAGTCTATTCAGTCTGCGCCTAGCCATGGTAAATGTCATTCTAATAACCATCCCTGTTGGGGCTTTTAACAGTTTTTCATCATGTCAAGAGATGATGATGTAATTGTCACCTATTTTTACTACAACTAACACACAAAAAGAAAAATAGAAAATGTTGCCATTCTTAAATCATACATACAAGAGAAAAAGAAGGGAAAAATGTAGACTAGGTAAATAAAAAAATTTAAGAAAAGATATCAATTACTTATGAAATTTTTATGTTAAAACTAATGTTAAGACTTTATGAAAAATAAATAAACACACAAGGTTTTTAATGCGGTATTAGTTAATTAAACTAGTCTTCTGGATGTTCCACCACACATACCCAACAAAAGTCAATATTTAATATGGTAGATAATTATATCTTCCTGAATTACTGGATCAAATGACAGATTGCTAAGGTACAAATGATGACTCTCAAAAAATAAATTTAACTTCTTTTATTAAACTGTTCATTGATTCTTTCACATATTCATCTGACTGATTACTATGGAAATGCTTGCTTCATCCATACTTTGAGCTGTATAATATTCAGCTACCCCTTACAATGAGTACAAGTAACAATATAGCATTGTTATAACCTTGCATGATCCTCTACTAAAGCTAAATATTCATTAAACCTCGTTTGAAAGAAAATTACTCGATACTAATCACACATCCTGTTTTCTCACCTTTACTCACAAACTTAACATTGAATGCATGTTCATCCCCCATGTTTTGCAAGACTCCCAGACATGACTGGTGGCCGAAATCTTTGCAGGTCACATGAGACTGGTAGGATATGCATCTCTTGGGAGTGGCACCGTTTGTTCCTTCCCATTACACAACATTGGAAGTAATTTACAAGATACTCTCAAGATACTCGAGTATCTTCCGCATCACCTCAGAATTGCGTAGTGTGAAGTGGTCCTTGTCCAAAGAATGATGATGTTTGTTCTATTCACTACACAAAATTAGTTAGGATTTAACGTGCATTAGGCAGAATAATAATTCTAGAACTTTATAAATTCATTCACTAAAAACCAATAGCTGTAAAACAGACATGAATTGCTTTAAGTAACTATGTTAAAATCTGAAAAACTATCCTTTCATTATATATGCTGGAATTACTAAAGTTGTATTTATTATTCACAGGAGGAAGCATGAATTTGAATATCAATCACATTTGACAGAAGACGAATTGGAAAACATTATCACATCATCTTTAATTCAGCAAATAAACAGAGTATTGATGGCAAATTTAAACTTTGTTTCACCACATTTATTGACATCCCAGGTATGTTTCATTTTTGGTCACTTCTAAAGTACGTAAACAAGAAAAGTAAAAGCATATGTGATGATTCCATAATATGTTAAAAGACTTAGCCACTGAGTGTTTGGAGAAAATGTTGCTGGCTGTCAAATGAAGGTTATCAGAATCTTGATCTGAAAATTGAATTACAGAAAAACTCCTTTTCTTTGTAAAATAATCTCCTTAAATCAGTGGCGGCTCTAGACATAGTTACACTGTGACATGGCACCACCTTCAATTCAAGAATAAACAAATAAAAAATAAATATGTAAAAGTGCTACATTATCTACTATACCTTAAATAAAGTATTGAACGCCATCTGATGGCCACGTCAGTGAACTGTTTCACTGTCATGGAGACAGTTGCCGGGTGTCACAAATTATGCATGCGCTCTAGCGTTTTCGCGGAAATTTTCAATGGAGGAGGCCCGCTTTGTTAATGGCGAATGGAGGCAACTTTATTCTGTCACACGCTGCCCCGGGCAGTGGGCAGTGGAGCTCGAAAAAGTTAGCAACACTGTCGGTAGAGCGCAACACAGCTGCCATTTTTGTAACATTCGAATAATATCCTCTGGAACAGTGCTTCTCAACATGTGGTTCGCAGACCACTGGCGGTCTGTGAAGATAGTTCAGGTGTTCCACAGGCAGAATATCATAAATTTTGATACCATATTCGTACTGTGTGAGGCCATAAGCCCAACTTTTTAAAAGCCTTGAATATTTCAATTACTGTACCAAAATTTGGCATTTCCTGGCTGAGGATAGAACAGCATTGTTTCTACAATAGTCTTTTCCTTTCCAGATGACAACAGAAAGAGCGCCATTCTTCTAAAGATTAAATAAATGATGGTTTCCTTAGGGTTTTAAACAGATATGAGCAACCGCTGAACGTGGTAGGATTGAGTGATAAGAGTGATGAATTAAACAAAAATAAAAGTGTACCGACTAGCGTCTTTTATTTTGTGCATGTATGCTGATGGTGTAGTGTAGCGTCCAGCATGTAGTAACATTATTATTTAGTTGATTTGGTTAATATTAAGACTCTGGTTAATACGTAATTAACTTTTAATAGTTCACATCCAGTTTCATAACTGTGTTTTCGCAGAATTCAAAACATGGTTTTAGATTTATTATGTTAGAGTGGTACATGTGCCAGATGTTAACAATAATATGGATAGTAAAATTAGGCCTATCCAAGTTAGTGGTCCTCAGATTGAAAAAGGTTTAGAAACGCTGTCTTATAAGCTTTGTCAATGCTAGGAGGCAATATTGTTTCTGTTTCATAGTTCCTTTGAAGGAGAATTACATAAGATTACGACTGTACATAACAAAGTAACAGGAAACGATTCTCAAGTGAAATGTGTTCCACTGGCGTCATGGTCATCGAAGGCAGTGCCAGATTAAGAAAGTATGGGGCCCCAGGCACAGAAAAATATTTGGCCCCTTTGTTTTTAAAAATAATTATTTGTATTTTATAAGTACAAAGAAAAGGTTTTGTAAATGACTAATTGAATTTATCATATTTTTATTCAATTAAACAAATGAATTTTGCAATTTATGATATTTTGAAAATTACTTTTATTTATCGTACACTACAATGAAACCAAAAAAAAATAATTAATTTGCATGCTTTTCATGTTACTTTGATTGTTTTAAGTTGAATTACTTTATTTTTTATCATTTTTATTTAATGGAAAAAAAACTCTGAGCAACTTTCAAAAATCGGGGCTCCAGGCTACTGCGTAGTCATGCCTATTAGGTGCCTCAGGACTGCCTGTAGGTTAACTCGTCCAGCGTTTACCAACTGGTCAATTTTAAAACATTTATCATTGATTAATTTCAAAATCATTTCTTTAATGCGGCAGCACATGCAGGTAATGAGATTTTCACACGTTAAGAATCTTTATGTTGTGAGATTTTTATTCAACTCTGAGATGTTTTTCCAGGCACCTTTCACTTCAGTAACGAAGATCAGTAAACCGTCTAAAAATTTCAGTGTTGTCACTACCTTAGAAAATAACTTCAGCCGCCACTGCCTTAAATGGTGGTTACAGTTTATGAATTAGAACTGATTTCTTGCTTACTGAAGTGACAGATACAGCTACCTTCAGAAATAAGTGAAAAACCAGTGTATGTACTACATACTGTCTAAAAGTTTAAATTCTCCATGAGTTCACTGATTTCTCTTTATAGGGGTAAAATGCAGGTGCCTTAGATATCTATATTTCTTATAAACAGTATGTTGCCCCTGCCAAAGTGAAGTATTCAAAGTTTGCACAAAAAGGAATATGCATCTAGGAGTCACTGCAAAATTCCAAGAGAGAGAATGTCATTATAGTAAAAAAAAAAAAAGAGAATAGCAAACATTCTGCTGTAATTTACTCATGAACACAATTAAGTTAGTACAGTTTATTGGTCTAAGTACAATAGAAGACATTTGTGTTGAAAATGGAATGATTGTTGCACACAACATATAAATATTAACAATTTATCTTAAACGATGAAAGAAATTAATGAAAATACGACCTGGGAATGAGTTCCATTGTAATCTTATACATATATAAAAATAGACTTGTGTTTTCATATATTTCACTTTTCAGCCACCACTACCAAGCACAGATCACTGGTCTTTGTGTGTGGAAGTAGCATGGAGTTTCCTGTCGTTCACAACGTTGGCCGAATGTCGATAGCTGTGGGGATGTGGGAGATATAATGATTAAAGTTGACCAATGCAGGGCATTTTCATATTTCGAACAAAAATTTGTGTCTTCTTATACTTCTCTTTCCTGCCACAACTACGTAGCTTAGACCATTGGTGTTAGTGTGTGACAGTATAATCGTGTCTCCTGTCGTGCACTATGGTTGTTAGATGTCGGTAGCTACGGGGATGTGGAAGATATGGGGGTTGGAAGTGGTCAACCTGCGGCACTTTCATATTTCTACCAAAGACGCACGTGTCATGGTGTATCACTTTTCAGCGAAAACTATCTATCGCAGATCACTGGCGTTTGTGTGTGGTAGTAACACAGAGTCACCTTTTGATCACAACATCGACCGAATTTCAGCAACTGTGGTAGTGTGGGAGATATGGGGGTTGAAAGTAGCCGATCAAGGAATATTTTCGTATTTCGACGAAAGACGTGTCTCCGCATATGTCACTTTTCTGCCACAACTACATATCATAGACCATTGGTGTTTGTGTGTGGTAGTATAATCGTGTCTCCTGTCATGCACTATGGTTGTTAGATGTTGGTAGCTATGGGGGTGTGGGAGATATGGTGGTTGAAAGTGGTCGATCTGCGGCACTTTCATATTTCTACCAAAGACGCATGTGTCATGGTGTATCACTTTTCAGCAAAAACTATCTATTGCAGATCACTGGCGTTTGTGTGTGGTAGTAACACAGAACCACCCATCGATCACAATGTTGGCCGAATTTCGGTAACTGTGGGAGTGTGAGAGATATGGTGGTTGAAAGTGGTAGATCAAGGATATTTTCGTATTTCATCCAAAGACATGTGTGTCCGTAAATTTTACTTTTCTGCCTGAACTACATAGCGCAGATGACTGTCCTCCCATCGTGCACTCTGGTTGTTAGATGTCGGTAGCTGTCAATACAAATTCTTTAGAAACACGAACGAAGTCGTGGGTACCAGCTAGTTTATAATAATATCTTTTTGAAAATAATAAATTATTGTTAAAGTAAACCCATCACCATCAAACTTACAGGCACAGGGATACAAAACAAAGTGAATGCAATTTGCCATATTTTGAGAGAGTATTTAATCATGCAGGAGCACAATGAAACATGTTGCAGGTGGTTGTGCACACACCAACTCCCATCATGTCAGCGGCAATGCACAATTAAGAATTATTTGGAAACTGAAATTTTTGTGTGAAAATTTAATTGCAATGGAGTGCATGCTCCGGTGGCAATTTCCCTATTAAGATTTTCTTAATATTTATTTTATTTTATTATCTTTCAGTGTTAAATTCCTCTTCCATACACTTTTCCAATTTACAAATTTTATTTTTAAATTCCTTCAGCTGTTTTGGTAAATTATTCATTACTTCCCTCAGTAATTAATTCCAATCCCTGACACCATTACCCACAAAACAAAATTTTTCCCACTCCCTTATACATAAAGTCAATTGCCAGCTTGTGTCTATGGTCATCTTTGCCTTCCATGCACTACTCTTAATTGTTTCACCAATATCCTTCCAAGCCCCAAAATCGTTATATGCCTTGTAGACCCCCAGCACTCTCTTCGCCCTCCTCCTGCATTCCCATTACTCCCTATCCAGCTCCTTAATCATATTAGTTACTGAGTGGGGCCTGTCATAATTTCCACAAACAAAGCTAGCTGGTTTCCTTTGCACACCCTCCAACTCCTGTATTTGATACCCAAAATGTTGGTTCCAAACTACACCAAGCAATGGTCTGATCAGTTCTTTAACTTTATTGATAAATCCTCTCATCACTCTCTCCAGTAAATGAAGAATTTTGTAACGTTTTCTTACCACCAGCCCAATGTGTCCCGCGCAGTTGAATTTATTATCAAATGTTATGCCAAGAATTTATACTTCACTCCTTCAACAATCAATTTTGTCTCCACCCTATAATCACAAACAACCTTTTGTTTATTATCTGTGTACCTAATAAGCTGACTCTTCTTGGCATTTATCTTCATTCCACATTGATCTTCTATTCCATGTTAAATATTCTATCCAGGTCACCCTGCTGCTGTTCTGTCTTCTGCCATTTTAATTCTATTATATAACATTGTCATCTGCAAATAACCTAAATTCTGACTAAAAAGGATTCTGTGAACTTATCCGTCTATTGCAGCTAAATAAAAAACTTCGTTTTTTGGCAGACACGTTTCGATTTATTTAATCATCTTCGGTGCCAGTTTTTGTTTCTTGTTTTTACATCGAAGTCAGGGGAAGTTCCATAAACAAAAACTGGCACCGAAGATGATTAAATAAATCAAAACGCGTCTGCCAAAAACAAAGTTTTTTATTTAGCTGCAATAGACAGATAAGTTTACAGAATCCTTATTAATAGCAGCTAAGGAAAAAAGGTCTGAATCTCAACATGTAAATTCTGACTGTAAACCATCAACACAAACATTTCATATTCACTTCATCTCTTTCGATACTGCATCTTCTACTCTAATACTAGCTTTCTGCCTTTTAAGAATTTCTCTACCCAGAAAATCACCTTTTCATCACTTCCAATAGTTTTTAATTTATTTACTACCATTTTATGGCTCATTCAGTCAATTGGCCAAGAAAGGTCTTCTGCTACAATATCAATTTTGCCTCCATTGTCCATTTCTTCTAAAATCTCTCACATATAGCCCACTAACTATGATTTACATGAATATTCTTGCCTAAAGCCATGTTGATTTGCAAACCAGTTTCTTTCCTCATAGACATGTAGTTGCATATTATTCTCTCCATTTAGTCTATCACTGAGATTGGCCTGTAGTTTTCATCCCTAATTGTCGCCCATCTTTTATGAACCGGTACTATTATCACACTTTTCCAGTCCACAGGTAAGCAGGGAGACTCCAGACTCATTTTAAGTAAAATGTCAATGTAACGGGCAATATCATATATCTGTAATGATACTACGGATAAAGAAAACAGCAATATAAATAACAAAGGATAGGAAAAAAATGACTCATCACTTACCAAAATTGATGACTGTAATGAGAGAAAAACATATGAAAAAACTGAAATATTGTATGTGTTTTTGTTTATATTTTTTCACTCATTGCAGCTGTCAACTTTGGTGAGTGATATCATTTTCCCTTTGTTATTTATAATACATATGTAGTAATTTTATCTACACTGATCCCTTTATACTTTTTTTAGCTTTCTAACCTCCTTCATAATTGCCTGATAATCTCCTTCAAACTTTGCAGTTTTCTCATTTCTACTTAAATGAAGCTGCTTTTCTGATTAATTCCTCCCATCCCAGGATGATAGTCCCCAATGGTGTCATTAAACCAGTCACTCAATATCTCTGCCATTTCCAAATCCCCAGGAACATCATCTTCATTCATATCTACAATTGTCTGAGTGCCTTCCATTCCCATCAGTTTACTAACATGATCACAGGAATTTCTAGATGCATCATTCAATGGTTCCCCTGCACCAGTAATATTCTTGATAAAAACTGTCTTCAGGTTCCTTCTTTGCTGTTATTAATTACTTGTTTAGATGTTTTAAGTTTTCCCTACTCCCTTGCTGTCTCTTAACTCTGTAGTGTTCTTTTCTGACTAACCTCTTTAACGTCATCACCTCCCTGCTGTAGTATGTAGGTTCTGTTCTTCTCTTTATTTTCTGTTTTGGAATAAATATTTCCTCACACTTCACTTTTTTGCTATCTCCTAGAACTCTTACCACTAGCCTCCACTTTATTTGTGCCATCCGTCCATTTGAGGAACTTTTCACTGAAATATCTCTTTAATTGCAAAATCATGCATTTTTATAATTGTGCCTATTACCACCTTCTACCTTCAGGTTTGGCCCACCAAGCGTGGTTGTGTAATGGTTAGCGTTCTGGCCTCGCATTCGGGAGAACGGCGGTTCGAATTCCCGTCCTGGCATCCAGATTTGGGTTTTCCATGGTTTCCCAAATCACTCCAGGCAAATGCCGGGATGCTTCCTTCAAAAGACCATGGCCAAATTCCTTCCCATTCCTTGCCCTCATACTTTCCCGTCTCTAAAGACCTCGTTGTTGAGAGATGTTAAGCAGTTAAAAAAAAAGTTTGGCCACTGGTTTTGGTTTCCAAAATCTTCTAATATCCATCAGCACTGCTTCATGATCACTAATTCCTTCAGTTACTTGAAACACAAGATTATCATTGGGCTTCATTAGGAATATGTCCAACATGTTAGGTTCCATTTTGTTCTGCTCTACCTCTTGTGTGAAGCCTCCTTTCCTGACTAATGTATTTGCAAATCTCTATTCCCTTGTAACATTATTTCCTTCCCAATTGATAGATGGTAAAATTAAATCCCCACCAATTATAACCATTCTACAGTCATCTCTGAACTGTTAATATGAATTTAGTTTCTCCCCAAGGGCCTTATTTTCATCATTCATTCTTACACTGTGGTAAGCGGCCAGCACACTGGTTTTTCCTGTTTTATCGCCCAAGAAATCGACTCCTAGTAACTCATTGTCACAATCTATGAACACGAGAGAGCTGTAGTAACATTTGCTAACCCTCTCCACCAATTGCTCCTCTATCTCTGCTGTACACTCTGTAACCATTGGGGTTAGTCTCATTGTGTAGTATTTCTCCTTTTGACCAATACTCTACCTTGTGATTCAGCTGTTATCATTTCAACAGCCTTATCTATTTCTTTAGCATTAGTGATTTTTCTCATTGTGCATCTACAATTGGTATCCTCTCACCAGAAGCCCCTGGGCTAAAAAAAAAAAAAAAAAAAAAAAAAAGAGCATAGTCCTGACCCATTCAAAACTGGAAGTGGGCTCCCTTCCAGATTAGTTAACAACTCAGAAAGTATATATTTCTCCCTTCTATTTCGGTGTAGCCCATTCCAAGTGAAACCCCACCTAACAATGGTATCCACACGCACAACCCCCAAGACAGAACTTTCCCTACCCTTCCTCATTTTGTCTGGCTTAAAATGCTTTCCTTCTCATTATTATTGTAATTCCATTGTAACTGTTGACAAAAAGGTTGCTTTGTCCTGTCAGTAGTTTTAAAGTACAGATAACAAAATATAAAACTTTCCTAACAGTGAGCTAGAAATAGTACATAATGATGGCTGTGTTTTTCAGATTGACTATGAACCTCGTGTAGAAGCATTTTGGATTGTGGGTGGGATAGAACCAACATGGGATCAGCGTAAAGCAAGAAAGAATACAAGTTGGTTTCCTGAGGAGGAAGTAGACGAGCCCATTGACAGACCTGTGCAATATATAGGCTGCCCAATATTACAGCTGAGGCATGAACAGCCATTATCACCTATCAGTGATCAACTGCAGCAGCCTGAGGCATGTTCCTCTATTGAACATTTCAAGCATGACCCAAGGTGTCTTGGTTTCAGAATTTCAAGACGTAATGGTACTAATATTCCAGGTTAGTATTTACCATTGCTGTCCTGAAGTAGGAGACTCCATTATAATGTACTTGAAAGAGGGTATTAATTACCAGAATTGAAAACTGACCAGGAAAATAGAATTATTGTAATAATAATTGAAAACTTGCAACATAAAAACTGTTTTGTATTAAAATTTATTTCAGGTGAGTAAAAAAAAAAATAGAATTTGAACACAAAAGCTATCTTTTACAACCATTGACAAATTTCTTCAGATTGAGTAACATGGATATGTCCCGTAGTTTTAGTAGTGGATAGGCATTTCAGTGTTCCGCTAAAGATGCTTAAGAAAGAAGTTTATTTGCATCATCAGCACATAAATGAACAAAGCATTATTGATCAGTAGAGAAAAATTGGAAAATACTCCTTCAGAGGTCATGGGAGATTTCTATGTATAAGTGTTTTATTCCATTTTTGGCATTATACATTTCTTTCTCAGATTGCTGTTAAGTAATATTCTTGATTATGTACAAGGGCGAGTCAAATGAAAACTTTAAATATTTTTTAAAAAATATTATTTATTGTGCAGAAGTGGTACAAAGCTGTATCACTTTTCAACATAATCTCCCCCACGCTCAATGCAAGTCCTCCAGTGCTTACAAAGTGCATAAATTCCTTTAGAAAAAAATTCTTTTGGTAGTCCGCGCAACCACTCATACACTGCGTGGCGTACCTCTTCATCAGAACGGAACTTCTTTCCTCACATTGCTTCTTTGAGTGGTCCAAACATATGGAAATCACCTGGGGCAAGGTCTGGTGAGTATGGTGGATGAGGAAGACACTCAAAATGCAGGTCTGTGATTGTTGCAACTGTTGTGCGGGCAGTGTGAGGCCTTGCATTCATGTTGCAAAAGGACTCCTGATGACAGCAATCCATGTCGCTTTGATTTGATTGCAGGCCAAAAATGATTTTTTAGAAGATCTGTGTGTGATTCATTGGTGACATGT
The DNA here is from genome assembly GCA_031002005.1 of Vandiemenella viatica. Taxonomy (NCBI): domain Eukaryota; kingdom Metazoa; phylum Arthropoda; class Insecta; order Orthoptera; family Morabidae; genus Vandiemenella; species Vandiemenella viatica. The sequence continues at coordinate 75,865,100 of JARYHS010012519.1, forward strand.
AATGCTCCAAAATGACGCCTTTTTCATCCCAAAAGAGAGTCAGCATAATCTTCCCTGCTGATGGTTCTGTTCGAAACTTCTTTGGTTTTAGTGATCAGGAATGGCGCCATTCCTTGCTCACTCTCTTCATTTCCAGTTGGTGTAAATGAACCCAGGTTTCGTCCCCAGTAACAATTCTTGCAAGGAAGCCATCACCTTCTCATTCAAAGCGCCGAAGAAGTTCTTCACAAGCATCAACACGTTGTTCTCTCATTTCAGGAGTCAGCTGCCGTGGCACCCATCTTGCAGACACTTTGTGAAACTGGAGCACATCATGCACAATATGGTGTGCTGAACCATTACTAATCTTTAAACATGCTGCAATGTCATTCAGTGCCACTCGGCTGTTTTCCATCACTATAGCTTCAACTGCTGCAATGTTCTGTGCAATCACAACTCTTTGTGCCTGACTTGGACGAGGAGCATCTTCCACTGAAGTCACACCATTTGCAAACTTCCTACTCCATTCGTAGACTTGCTGCTGTGACAAACATGCATCACCGTACTGAACCTTCATTCTTCGATGAATTTCAATAGGTTTCACACCTTCACTACTAAAAAACCGAATAACAGAATGCTGTTCTTCCCTGGTGCAAGTCTCAAGTGGGGCAGCTATCTTTATACTGATACTGCAACGGTATTTGTGCATCTGCACTATGCTGCCACCTCCATGCCATTCTGCACGCTGCTTGTAGCACGCTTACCAACTTACAGGATAATTGTGCGATATTTCGATTTTTTGTTACAAATTTAAGGTTTTCATTTGACTCAGCCTTGTATATAGTTTGTGGCAGACGGATTATGTGCACATCTAAAGTTAAGGAACTTCTCTTAGTGAAATAATTACATTTGTTCAAATTCTCTTCTGTTACCTCAGTCACCTGGATGATAGCACATTATCTGCCAAAAACTAATATTGCCTTCCATTTAAAGAATTTAAAACACTCAGACACACCAAAAAACTGTCACGCATCAGTTTTCACAATTCATATACAGGTCATAATTCTCTTCTTGCCATAGAAAGGAATGGAAATAGAAGAAGAAGAAACATCTTTATAAAATAGAATTGTCTCTGATCGATTTAGTATGGGGGAGTTATATTATGATACTGACTGTTGATAATTATATAAGATTTTAACTCCTCTTGTAAAACATTTCAGGCTTTTGGCCAGGGGATGAGTGTGAATTTGGATTGATCTCTTTTCACAGAAGAGGTTATTTACACAACAGGCGTACAATATATGGAACAGAAGATGAAAAAGAAGCTCTTGATGCACAAGCTATATTAGCATCCTATGGCTGGTTGTTACCACAAGCTTGTTATAAAGGTAAAAAATTAGTTTCCTTTTTTTATGATTATTTACTAGATGTAAAAAAATTCTAATTGCAATATAACTTGCAAATGTTGCATGCTGAAATTATATAGAACAAGTGTTTCCTTGCACTATTAAAATTCATCAACTAATCATTTATTTTTTTTTACCCCTCCCTGTGTATCTGTCCCTTTCTTTATAGGATTCTCCACGTTCAGTGATGTAACATACCCCTTCGTCACACAGACAGTTGTCACTGATGGACAACATTGGTCATTTTATGTATACCAGTTAAACACAACATTAGTACATAGTGATTTTGCTGTAAACAATCCAAGATGCAATTTGTGTTGGGGAACTGAACAGTTAAAACTTTTCAATTCCATTGAAGATGATGAAATAGTTGGTAAGTAATGTAAATACCCTTGTTTAAATCTTCTTTTAGTTCATTGCATTATTTTAATAATAACTTGTAACTTTTTCTTGTTGCTCCTTTAACAAACTGAAGGGAAAATTTTATTTGGTAGTTCACAGTAGTCCATTATATTTTCTTTCCCTCCTGCAAATGAAAGCCTTCCTACTATTGAGGCATATGCTTCTGATTAATGATGTATTTACACGCTAATGAAAATATAACTGATCTAAGCTGACATTAAACTGAAGTCATTTTGAAGACCTGTACAAAATGATTACTGTTAATTATGGTTGTGGTACTATAATTCACTGTATAAAATTACAGGTAATATTGTGGCTATGTGTTCATAAATGATTAATTGGTGTAAATAAATCTGTTGGCTTATTCATTATGTCATATGATGTGTGAATTCAGACTAATGGTTACACAAAGGGCAGGCAAGTCAGATTTTTGCAATCTTGGGCGGACACTGTTCAACTATATTAGAAATTTATACACTTACATTTATCAGGTATGATAATATCATTATTACTGAAGAAAGAATTTATAAGAATTGAGTTCCTTTCTTTTTCCCAAATTAGCCTTTTACACAATTTTCACTGTTATTTTTTTCATAAAAATTGCATACCTAACATTTTTCACTTGCCCAGAGTCGACTTACCAGTTAATCACTTTCATTATCCATCAGGAAAGGAAACATTCCTGAAGGTTGCTTTGTGTAGCTTGGCTAACACACTTTCCATAATGTATCGGAGGATTCTAAATGATAAATTTTCAATGAACCTGGAGGGTGAACAGTAATGTTTGGGCTTGACATTTGATATAATGTGGCTCCAATTCCCAGTCATCCACATTTTGGGTTTCTCATTACCTGAAAACATTCCAGGTGAACTCTGGGAGTTTTCATTTGTAAAGATTATTTCCTTCATTTTCATTTCCCCAAACCTTGCCCAGTTTAGGTCACCTTATCACCAAATAGCCATAAAAGAAGGAAAAAGAAAACTAAATGAAGACAACTCTTCAGAGTAGATTTCAGGCAACGATAGAAAAACAAACTGTGACTCCACTTGTCCCACAAAAATTCTTAACCAAAAATTGATTCAACATCTGTAATAGGAAGTTGGAAAAATCACTGGGTTTAAGTAAATATTTATAAGAGGAAATAAAATAGAAGAAAGTATGCTTATATTATATGATTATAGTGAATTGTGTATAAATCTATTTACCACAGCCATTACAGTCTGAATTCACATAGCCATATTATCTAGGCATCACGTAAGGACAGAAGCTTTTATGGTATTATATATGAATTAGTTGCCATAGGAGCTTATAGTGACATCAACAACTCGGTTACTAATCTCAAAAGTGAGTTACTCGAACATTTCCAAATGGTCATTAAAAGTTATACTGGTAAGTGTTAAGTTTCCGATGTATGCTAACAGATGGGTTTCACTGAAAATCCTTATTTAGCAGTAAACACAAGATTTTATTGTATATATTACTTAAAATAGGGGTCTGATAGCTCAGTGATTAAGGTGCATGCTTTCAAGAATTCATAGTCTGGTTCCAGGCTCAAATCCCAATGGTGGCAGGAATTTTTATGAATTATGTTTGATCATATGAGCTATGCCAGGACATTCCATTGTTCGGATTCCAGAGGAAATGAAATGGCCATCCTACCTTTGATACATTGGCTTAGTATGCCTCCTTCAGGAGGATCCAATCGACCTTCCGTTTTTTGATTAATTGAGGTTTTTTTGCATTTATTTTGTTTTTGATTTGTCAATATTTTAAGTTATTTAAGAAAATGTATTCATTATTACATACAATGATGTCAAGAACTGTTGTCTATATATTTAAAAATTAAGATAGGGGAAAATCCTCCGGTTACCAAAAGAGATGGGAGGATAATGAAAAAGACATGAATGTTCATATGAAACATTATAAGTATCAGATATAAAACCCCTCCTCTGCAGTAGAACATGGTCAACATGAGGATATATATAGTTGTTACAAATTAGGATATGGAAATTAACGATCTCTTACCTTTGATGATAGCAGGGTGGCTGAATAGTGGACATGAACACAAGGGACTTTACAACTTTTGGGTCTTGGCACATTATCAGCTAGTAGAGCATAGTGGAGGGTAGTTTTGTAGGAGACTGCCTCAAATAGCAACCATTGAGCAAGGAACATGGTCCATAGTGGGGTAAGATTAAGTGGAGGACAGGGAGGAGAGGGTAGCAATTTGAAAGTAATACCCAGTATTGCAGAGTATCAAAACTGATCATGGGCAGGGAAAAATAGCAAATTCAAGGCGCTTCATTTATGATGCGTCCGTGTGCATGACAGTAATCGCCCGGCATAGCGGCCCCTCACTTGCCGGTAAATCACAATGCGCATCACCCGTGCTCAGGAACGCCTCAAACTTGCGCTGATTTCTTACTTTATACCACTTGCTGGAAATGTTGGCCATCGACTTCAATATATGATTGAAATTTTCTAAGGATGTTTTGGCTAACTCTCTGCTGTGTTTGTGAAGAAACATTATTAATTTTAATTCTTATATTTTTCCCTAAGTTCCTCTTCCGTAAGGGTAACCCCCATGCTCCGACAACGCGTGGGTCTCCCCTCGGACGATATGATATCGGGCCCTTCGCAACACAGCAAATTCGCTGTTGCAACTCAGTTCTCAGCTAGATTTTGTGAAGTGAAGATTAAGTATACTGTGAAGTCAAGGTGAAGTATACTTTGGAGCAACGAGTTTACCTTTATGATTGTTATGTGAAAAACGAATCTGCAAGGAGGTGCAGGCATATGTTTATTGAAAAATTTCCAGGAGCCGAATTTCCACACAGGTCAACTGTACAATGATTGGTAAACAAATTGCATGCTACAGGTTCCCTAATGGACATGCCTAAGAAACCTAAGCGCTCCATTGTTACTGAAAGAAAAGTTGAAGAAATCGAATCTCGTTTGGAAAACTCTCCCAGAAAATACCACAGACGACTCTCCCAAGAAGTTGTTGTTTCCAAAGCAAGTGCATATAGGGCTACAAAAATTCAGAAAATTTGCCCTTATCGAACAACTGCTGTGCACGAATTAAAACAAGCAGATTACACTGCACGAATGAGGTTTGCAAACTGATTTATGCTAAGTGTGCACGATGTCAAGCTGGATCCACAATTGACATTTTTCACTGATGAGGTGTATTTTGATTTAAGTGGATGTGTAAATAGTCAAAACAGTCGGTACTGGAGTACAGAAAATCCACATCTTATCCACGAACAGCTGCGATGTGAAAGTTGGAGTTTGGTGTGCAATTAGTGCGAGGCGAATTATTGGACCAGTGTTTTTTACTGAAACAATTACATCTTCTCACTATGTGGACAATATTTTAAATACCTTTTTTGAACAGCTGACTGAAAATGAAAGAAATTACGGTAATTTTCAACAAGACAGTGCAAGAACCGAGCTTATGCTTGGAGTGGAGCATAAACCTGAATCTTAACTCTGACCATGTGTAGCCTTGGATGTAACAGTTTTGGCTTAAATAGAATAATACAGTCACCACACAGATTTTAACCTAAAATTTATGAAAAGGTAAAGTTCAATAAATAGTTCAATGTCATTTAAATAACTATATTTTTCAATTTCACAAAACCAAAAACTGTACAGGCAATCAGACGACTTTTCCAAAGAAATGTTTTACAAGTTCGATTAACCGGTGAAGCCAGACCACACCCCAATAGTTCAAAGAATTAAATCACTAGTTGAAGAAAGCTGGTAAAAGTTCGTCACACGCTCCCATTGTTCAAAAGTTTAGATAATTTAGACAATCCCGAGGCCTCACTTGGAGAAATACTATTTTAACACGACATTATGGTTAACTTGAATAAAACAAGCGGCATCCTTCCAAAGTAAAACTCTCACTGATGTGCTAGATATAAAACTTTCCGGCCTACTGAGCTACATGTTATCGCGTTCGAGGATCCTGGCAGACTGAGAGCGAACAACTGCACGCACGCGTCTATATCACATAGCATTTCCTGCTTCTCGAATATTCCTAATGACTGCTTTCTCACATGAACCGTGAGAACGAAATCACTTCTTTATTCACAGGGGTGGCTGATGGGAAGCTCGTCAGATATGAAAACGCACATCTGAAGTCCTTACATTAGCTAATCTGACCTTGACAATAAAAATAATTCAATCTCTTTGAAACTTTACAAATCACTAGATCTTTAAATAAATGTTAACTATAGTTATTATGAAAAATATCCTAACTTTAATCGTTTAGCCGAAAATAAATACTTTAAGTATGAACTTTCCCACTCCAGGCGAATACCAAAGAATGTTGAAATTAAAAATATTATCTTAAAAACTGTAAAACTGCTTTCTAATTTGAATAAACATAAAAAATTACTTTGAAAATGAAATGTACTAATATTCTATCCAATCTAACTCGTGGTTCTAAAAACAAAATTTTGTCGCGCAGTTACAAAATTTAACAGATAGCTTACACTCCCCATACAGCCGAAAATTCTATGCGTGCTTTAAAGCGTGTTTACAATGAGAATCAAATTATCAGTCGTGGATTGTGGCCTCCACATTCTCCATACATGGGGTTGTGGGGTTATCTAAAAAAGTGTGTTTACGATTCAAATCCCCGTACGGAAGATGAACTTAGGGAAAACATAAGAACTAAAATTAATAATATTTCTTCACAAACACTGCAATGAGTTAGCCAAAACATCCTTAGAATATGTAAAGCGTGTATTGAAGCCGATAGCCAACATTTCCAGCAAGTGCTATAAGGTAAGAAATCACCGCAAGCTTGAGCCATTCCTGAGCACTGGCGATGTGCAGTGTGATTTACTGGCAAGCAAGAGGCCACTGCACTGGGCGATTATTGCTGTGCACGCAGACGCATCATAAATGAAATGCCCTGTATCAAAATAATATAAAATTTTAAACATAAATAAACAAACATAATAATGGGAATTACAAAATAGGATAGCGAAATGAACCACCATGGTGTGAACACACAAAAAATGGGAAAAGCCATGTATATTTCAGGTCTTGGCCCTTTGTCAAGAGGATAACATTATGGAGGGTGGGTGCTGTAGGAGACTCTCTCACAGAATGACTTTTGGTCACACACATTATGGGGATAAATTCAAACAGAGGACAGGGAGAGGGGGATAGGGATTTGGAGCTAGTACCTGAGCAATGCAAAATGTTGCAAAATGAGCAGAATAATACAGTAAAGTATTCACAACATAAATCTGAGTAGGCAAAAATAAATAAGTAAACAAACTAGAAATAGAATAAGAAATTCAAACCATTATCCACACTTGACCCACCACCTCTTCGCCTGAACCATCCCATACAAATTTTTGAGGAATACTTATCCACCAGTTTGGCTTCTAGTTTTCTGAAATCCTTGGCGCACCCTAGCAATCTCAGCCCAGCTGAAACCCATGCCTGAAAAAAACTTTTGACTAACCCAGGCCTTATAATTCTACCCACGGACAAGAGCTCAACCACAGTAGTTATAAATTACAGTGATTATGTGGCTGAAGCCCTTTGTCAGTTATTAGATTCCAACACTTATTGCTGCCTCACTGAAGATCCCACACCTGCTGTCAACAAAAAAAAATACAGGAATATGTACAGTTCAATGGACCTCTCCAATATCTCACCCCACAGTCACTCTCTCTTCTTACTCCTCAAAATCTACGTACAGCCACCCTTTACTTCCTTCCAAAATCCATAAGCCTGGCAATTGGGGACACCCCATTGTTGCTGCTTACGGATCTCCTACTAAACGAATCTCTGCATTGGTAGACCAATACATACAACCTATAATCTGTCAACTCTGCTCCCATGTCAAGGAGACACAACACTTCCATCCTTTTGCTATGCTCACACCAGTTCCTTCCAACTCCATCCTAGTGACCATTGATGTCACATCACTGTACACACACATCCCACATTCCACATTACAACATTTCGGGATAAGCGCCCTCCGAACAGCCGCCCCAGCACATCTTTCCTCACCACCTTGGCTGAACTGATCTTTAACAACTACTACTTCTCCTTTGAAGGCAATATCTACTACCAAACCCATAGTACTGCCATGAGCATTCGCATGGCCCCCTCTTATGCGAATCTCTTCATGGGCCGCCTGAAACAGATATTTTTGGAGACAGTCCCTCTCAAACCCCTCGTGTGGCTTAGGTTCATATATGATATTTTTATGATCTGGACTCGTGGGGAGTGCATTTAAATTTTCTGAACAACCTTAAAACCTTTAATAACTCGCTAAATTTCATATGCACTTATTCCCACACCCAGGCCAAATTCTTGGATGTGGACCTGTCCCTCTCCAATGGCCTCCTCAGTCCATACCAAACCCACCAACACACAGCAGTACCTCCATTTTGACAGTTGTCATCCGTATCACACCAAACGTTCCCTCCCCTACAGTCTTGGCATTCAAGTCAGTCGTATATGCTCCAACCAGAAATCCCTAATGGAGTATTCAAACAATATTTCACAGGCATTGGTATCCCGCAACTATCCCCTGCTTGGTTCACAAGCAACTTTCATGAGCCACATTACAACCTGCTCAGCTTATTGACTACCCAAAACCAACCATTATCAGTCCTGGATATACAATACTTCCCTGGGCTTGAATTCATCAATAGAATCCTTTGGCAGGAATATAATTTCCTGCTAACCTGGCCAGAAATGAGATTCATTCTTCGAAAAATCCTCCCTGGCCCTCCCAGAACTTGTTTCAGCAGGCCTCCCAGCCTCAGCCAACTCCTAGTCCACAAACATAGTTTTCTTCATCCCATCAGACAGCCCCAAGGCTCTCTACCATGCAATAGACTCCACTGTAAGATGTGTGAAATACACCATGCCTCCACCACTTTCACCAACCCTATCATTGACGAGAGCTTTCCTGTCATAGGATAAGCCACTTGTGAAATCTCCCATGTAATATACTAACTAACCTGCAAAGTCTGGCTTCCTATATAGATTTGACTACCAATGCATCAGCCATAAGAATGAATGGCCACCAACAGGCAGTATTCACTCAAAATCCAAAACGTCCAGTAGCTATCCATGCCATCTCCCATGACACCAATAATTTTAATTATTGTTTCACAGTCCCTGCTATCAGAGTGCTGCCAAACAGCAGCAGCTCGTCTGAACTCAGGAGCTTGCCTACCAGTACAAACTGAGCATAAGACAGCCTCCTAATCTCAATTTGAAATAATACCCAGTCGGTACTTTTCCTTCCCTCTATCCTCTCCTTGCTTCTGTCTAAATTGAACCATCACAAACCATAGGTGATGTTTAACGTCATAGATTACTTAATTTTTTATACTTTTTCTATTTCTGTTTTGTTTACTTATTTATTTTTGCTTACTCAGATTTATGTTGTGAAGATTTTACTGTATTATTCTGCTCTTTTCACAACATTTTGCATTGCTCGGGTTGAATTTACCCCCACCATGTTCATGACTAACAGTCATTCTGTGAGACAGTCCCCTATGGCAACCATCCTCCATAATGTTCTCCGGTTGACAAAGGGCCAAGATATGAAATATTGATTGTTTTTCCCATTCTTGTGTTTTGTGTGTTCACGCCATGAAACCATCATCTAAGGTAAATAATTGGTGGTTCATTTCGCTATCCTATTTTGTAATTCCTGTCCGCCACTTAGCACCTATTATTTCCTGGTTACCAGACATAATAATAAATAAACGTGAACATTAAAATGAAAAATATGAAATTAAATATCACCTCTGGTTAGTGGTGGTTCTGATTAGTTCCTCAGTATAGGAGAGGAGACAGAAAAGGAAAAGTGAAAGCAGTGACTGACAGGGTATTATCTTAAGTTGAGACCATGTGCTTGCCTGGTGCCTAGTTTATACTCTCCAATCTTTTGAGTTCATAGAGGCTGCTGTTATTTGGGAGGACTGAATTACAAAATTACTGTAATGTGATATTAAAACAATTACAAATTTCCTATTTCACCTAGTTTTTTTTTTTTAATCTGAGAAGGACTATATATAGAATTTAGTATTTCCTCTAATATTCTATTAAGTTTTTGTTCAGTATGTTATGCGTAGTATGCATACTTAGGACATTTTTAGTTTCTTTTATCTTTCAAGCATCTGAGTTTAAAATTAAATTATCTGTTAAATAACTAATTTTTGAGGGAGATAAAAATTACTGAACAAACTAGAAAATTGATTAAAGTATAGTGTCAGTGAATGATGATTAAAACTTTTTGCAATTATTTGCACTGATCTGTGGACTTTATAATTGTGTTTGGATTTAATAGGATTCAGTGATGAGGTTCTGAAGAGACTTATAGCTCTATATTCTAACCAGCCAAAAGAACGACAAGGTGTTGAATTGAGACCTTATTTGGAACCCAACAAACCTTGGGTGGCTCATATTGAGGATCCAGAGCGTAGGGATTTTCTTGAAACCAGATTCAAACACATGTATTCATGCCGGCCAAGGCACAGACTGCCTTATGAGCTGTACCATTGGGAGAAAATCTATAAGGTAAGGATTCTGGTTATGCAGTGGTCTATTATTATTCTCTACTTTTGTTGTGGCATGAAAACCTGACTGATTACTGATGTTTATTAGTACATATTTCTAGGAAATGTTACTTAATGTATGTCAACATTTGAAACATTTTTCTGATGTTGGCTAGTTACAGAAAAGTTAGTTTTGTTGTCTTCCAAATGGTTGTATTAGACTCTTTTTCAAGGATGCTAAGATGTGTGAAGATTGCCTTTAAAAAAAGGTTATTAATTTAAACAAGAATTGGGAAAGTATACTCATAAGTTACCAAAACTGGAGTAAGGAAGATTGTGAAAACGAGAAACATGGTAAACACAATTACAAATATTGAAGACTTTTAAATATTATGAGACTTGTAGCAGTAGTCATGTACTTGTTTACTGCAAAGTCTAGGGCAGCTGGGTTCTACCATATTAAATGCTTTGGGTGATTGATTTGTGTGCTTAACTTATGTACGTAAGTTTTATTAATATTAATTGTAAAAATACATATGATAATATCCCTAGACATCTAGATTTTATCATTGTTTATGCCAAATTTCCAGCTCCTTCCTCAGTTTATTCCCTACTGACAACTGAAAACTTTCAAACTCCCTCATGCCAGAAATCAGCTGCCAGTTAGTGGTTTTAGACATCTTGTTTCTGCTCCACTTCTTCCTCCAGTACCTGTCCAGGCCTCATCACAATTGTATTCCTTGTGCTTACCCACTCTTTAACTGCCTCCAAATGACTCTCAATCCAACTCCTGAATCATATCAATGACTGTGTTGTATAGTAATTTTCATAAGCAAATATAGATGCCTTACTTTGCTTACTCTCCAACTGTTGTATTGGAAACATAACCTTGATGTGGGTTTGATACTGCTATCCCACCATATTCAAGCAGAGTCCTGTATCCTAGTTTCCTCAATTATATGGTACATCCTCTCATCATTCTCTCCAAAAGATGCATAACTTTGTAACCTATTCCTCTCCAATTTGTCTTCCCAACTGGGTTAGTGGTATTCACAGATACTTACATTTTATGTAATAAGTAAGCAGTTTTATTCCACCATATAATTATATAAAACTTTTATTTGTATCTGTGTCTGCTTATTGCTCTTATCTTCATTCCACATTAACCTATTCAACTAGACTCTTCCTACAGCATCACACAGTCCTCTCATTTTAATCCTATTACACAACATTATGCCATCCACAGATGTACTATACCAGGTGCGGCTAGAAAAAAACGGGACTGGTTTTCTGTGAGATAAACCGTGTGAGCCTCAAGGTCAAACGCCATATTGCCGAGTTGCCTGACATCCCCCCTCCACATTCCTGCCAGTTGGACGAACTTAGCTTGCTCAGTCGAGTCTCAGCCTTCGTTCATGTTGGACCGTGTGTATGCCGCTCGTCGGAAAAATGGTAGGCATCTTAATTGAGCAACGTGTCAATGTGAAATTTTTAGTGAAGCTGGGTAAATCCGCAACAGAGATTTATTCTCTCTTACAACAAGTGTATAGGGAAGAATGTATGTCACGTACACGCGTTTTTGAATGGTGTAAGCGTTTCAAAGAAGGGAGAGAAGAGATTAAAGATGATCCGCACCCATGGACGTCCTTCAACCTCGAAGACGGATGAAAACATCGAGAAAATAGGCAAAGTAATCTGTCAAGATCGCCGATTGAGTATCCATGCAGTTGCCGAGATTGTGGGCATTGACAAAGAATCGGTTCGGCAAATATTACATGAAAATTTTAATATGAGAAAAGTGTGTTCCAAAATGGTGCCAAGAATTCCTCACGCCGGAACAAAAGGAGTTACGGATGGGAATCTGTTCTGACATGTTAAAAAACATTAGGGAAGATCCTGAACTGTTGAAAAGAGTTATTACGTGTGACGAATCATGGTTTTTTACCTATGACCCAGAAACTAAGCGACAATCAATGCACTGGAAGAGTCCGAATTCACCACGAAAGAAGAAATCTCGAATGTCCAAATCAAAATTCAAGGCCATGATGATTGTTTTTTTTGACATCCATGAAATTCTGTATGTAAATTGGGTTCCTGAAGGTCAAACCGTGAATAAAGAATACTACCTTGGGGTTTTGGCCACCCTCCGTGAGCGAGTGCGAAGAAAGCGATCAGAGTTGTGGAAGAACAAGTCGTGGATTCTTCATCAGGACAACTGCCCCAGCCCACACTGCACTGGTGGTTAAGACATTTTTGGCCAAGCATGGGATCCCTGTGTTGGATCATCCACCCTACTCACCAGACCTAGCTCCTTGTGATTTTTTTATGTTCCCAAAAGTGAAGGAAGTGTTGAAGGGGACCAGATTCGAGACTGTGGAAGCTGTGAAGCAAAAAGTGACGGAGACTATGAACATGCTAACAGAAAATGACTTCAAACACTGTTTTGAACAGTGGAAAATTCGAATGGAAAAGTGTAGGGATACTGGAGGGGAGTATATTGAAGGTGATAAGGTAAAAGTTGTAAAGGAAACAAAATAAAAAGAGTTACACTAAAAATCCCTTTTTTTTTCTAGCCGCACCTCGTATTCTGACTAAATCAAAGAACAGAATAAATCATTCATTACAATGATGAACATCAATGGTTCCATTGCAATACCCTGCAATATTCCTGTTCATATATCCACATTTTTGATACCGTATTTCCAACCAAGAACCTTCCTCTCTACCTCTTACGAATACCTCCACATTCTGATTCATTCCAAAAATGTAAACTTATACACCACCATTCTGGGGCTAGCTCTACCAAATGACTTGGGAAATTTAATACTGTGTAATCAGTTAGGCCTCCCTTGTCCATTTTATATGACTACTGGTGTGGTTGTATGAAGGGGTGATCAGAAACTAAGGTTACATGTCTGATATTCCTGGAGTGTCATCTATTATAGAGAAATTACTAGTGTATAGTAATTTTAAGATATGTGGTTGGCAACTGTGCACAATTTCTGCCTCCTGCTACCTAAAGTGCTAGTTGTAGGTAATCACAAATAGTGACTCATTTTGAAAACTAGTCACACAAAGAAATCCGCTCAGTTATTCGATTTCTGTTGGTGAAACATGTACCCATGGCTGAAATTTACTGGCAGCTGGTAGAGGTTTATGGAGAGACTGTAATGTCTCGTCAGCATGTCGCAGAATGGTGTCAAAGTTTGCAGCCAGCAGAAAAAACATCATTGATGAGGATCATAGTGTATGACCCAGCACAGCATCATTACCCTCCCTACAGCCTGGATCTCATTCCAAGCGACTTTCACCTATTCCATAACTTGAAGGAGCACCTAGGAGGCTGACGATTTGCTTCATACAAGCAGGTTAAATACTTTGCGACAACATAGCTGAACAGGCAAGGACAGGATTTTTACTAGAAAGAAATATTTAAAATAAAAGCCATAAGTAAAAAAAAAAAAAAAAAAAAAAAAGTGTAAATCTGTAAGTGAGCTGTGTTTGCCTAAGAGTCAACTAAGCCATCATACAAGAACTACTTCACCAGTTTGGATGGTGTTTTAAATTTGAAATCTGGAAAATATCTTGTGGCTCAATACAACTGGGGAATTCAGCTAGAAATGATGATAATTCTTAAATGGGAAAAATAGGTGCCACAATTTTAGATAAGCACTTCTTTCAAGAACTATTTACAAAATGTCGTCCTAATACTCTTTGAATTCATTTTTGTTTTTTTCATTTCTAAGTTCTATGATGTGTAGAACATTAAAATCAATGGAATATGTCTTATTACTCCGTGATTCACTAAAAGTGTGTGGCGGAGGATGCAGTGCACCTATCCAAAAGGGTAATGGTTTGGAAGGGATATACCGGATATGCCAGATGGCACCCAAGGGCTATTGTTAGGAACTATCCCAGCATTCGCCTGGAGTGATCCGGGAAAACCCAGATCAGGATGGCCAGAGTGCTTTATCGAAAGCTACTCTTGTCGGATTTTATGTTTGCTCGCCCGGTAAATCCTTTCTGTTCCATTCCCAAATCGCTTGTGGAAAAAATGAGTACAGAAATGAATCAGTTCTGGCCCTGATTTCTCTTATCTTATTTTCGCAGTCATTCTGAGATATGAATGTTGCTGGTAGAAATATTTGTTTACTATCATTCCGAAATACGTCAGTCGAGAATTTTTCAATTAGCTTCTGTCGAGAGCAACGCCTTTCGTGTTCAAGGGCTTCCTAACCTAGCTCCTTCAACATCGCACGTACGCTTTCCCTCCAACTATATATACCTGTCACTATTTGGGTAGCTCTTCTTTGGACCTTCTCTAATGCCTCCATTAAGGGGGTAGGTACACCTAACACATAAAAATATTTGATAAAGTTGAGATGTCATTTTCTCCAAATCTATTTAAATTTGAGGGTTCAAATTTCATAGCTCCATAGAACTGTTATAGCTAGATATAAAAATTGATTTTTAAAATAAAAATATTGTTTAACAATAGGATAATGTACCATCCAAATTGACAGTGAAAAATATATTGTTGTAAAGGGTTTTAAAGATAAAAGGCATAGTATTTGAAATTTTTCTGAAATGTTCTTTTAATATTGTAAACTAATATCACGGCAACAAGTTGAACCTATAATATAACATATTTAACTCTATATTTTTTATTAATAATTTTTTTTGTCAAGAAATTAAATTTTTTGCTTTTTTTTTTTTTTGCTTAAATATAAAGGCATATTTTTTATTTGGGTAAAGCTGCATAAACAATAATGGTTCAGATTGTAGTACTTAGTATGTAGAACATGTCCTGCAAATTTGAAAAAGATCTATGCATATGGAAAAAAGTTATCTTTAAAACCGTTTGATGAATTGCTGTTTTGAGATATTTAAGGTTAAAGATTTGGATCACCTTCAAGGGCTGTAAGATTTAAATGGCTGTCAATCGTGCAGGGCATTGCTTAATCACACATAATTCCCACACTGTTAAAGATATTGAAATAATTTTTTCACTAAACTGAAGCCAAAACTATAAACTGTTTTTGTGAATAATAAAAAAAAAATTTTTTTTTGAAACGTGATAAGTGTACCTACCCCCTTAACCCCTTTTGATGGGGACTCCATACAGAACAACAATATCCTGAGTGAGGATGCACTAGTGACTTCTATGCAATCGATTTAACTTCCGGAGTGAATTGTTTTAAATTACGACCTAGAAATCGGAGCATACAATTTGCTTTCCCAATTACATTCTCGATATGCTCATTCCATGACAAATTATTACGAATTGTTACACCTAGGTATTTAGCGGTATCTACCATTCTAAGGACAGTATCATTAATTGTATATTCAGAGCTAAATGGTGTCACCTTTATACTTACACTCATGACTTGACACTTTTTAGCCTTTAACTCCAACTGCCATTCTTTACGCCACACAATTATTTTCACAATATCATCTTGTAACAAAACGCAGTCATCCTGGGTTGTGATTTCACAATAAATAATAGCATCATCAGTAAATAATCTTTTAATCTCCCTTATTATGTCACACAAATCATTAATGTATATGAGAAACCAAAGAGGCCCAGTCATACTTCCCTGGGGAACCCCGGACCTCACTCACCATCGAGAACTACACACTGTGTTCTGCCCTACAGAAAGTCTGCAACCTGGTCACATATTTCTCTACATATGCCATAACCACGAAGCTTCATAAGTAACCTAGTGTGAGGCACAGTGTCAAAAGGTTTTTTTTAAAGTCTAATTTAACTAAATTAACCTGGGATTGCTCATCTATTATATGGCACAAGTCGTGAATTAAAAGTGCAAGTTGTATTTCTCAGCATCGGCCTTTTCTGAATCCATGTTGATTTTGGTTTAAAAGCTCACCATGATCCAAAAACTACATGACATTTGAATAGATGATGTGTTCTAAAATCCTGCAAAATATTGAGGTTAACTAGATCAGCCTATAATTTTGAGGATCATTAACATTCTCATTTTTAAACACTGGACTCACGATAGCGAATTTCCATTCAGCTGGTATTTTTCCTTGATCCAAGGAGGTGGTATATAATTTTATCAAATACAGCACAATTTCCTTTGCGTACGTAGAATAGAATCTTGTGGGAATACCGTCTGGTCCGAGAGCCTTATTGGTTTTTACATTCATAAGCAATTTAGTTATTCCCTCGACATCAAGAACAAGATCATTCATAATTTTGTTTGTACGATTGTTAAATATCGGAATCTCCTATGAGTTTTCGGTCGTGAAAGCTTTTTTAAATACATTATTCATAATTTCTGCTTTCTCAATGTTAGTTTCTGATAATTCCCCATTTTATTTAATCAGTGACAGTATAACCTTACAAGAGCCTCTTATTACTTTGCCATATGGCCAGAATTTTTTTGGATTAGTAATCAGATCTTCGGATAAATTCCTAGCTGGGAATTCTTTAAATGCATCATGCTTTGCCTTATGCACTTCTGCTCACAACTGGACTAATTTAGCGAATTAAATATAATGCGTTCCACAGTTTGGATTCCACATTATATTGTAAGTCTCGGAGGAAAGAAATTGGCCGTCCTACCTCTTGAAACAGTGGGTTAGTATGCTTTCTTCAACAGGATCCAACCTACCTTCACGTTGTGCACTAAGATAGGTTTTTGTTTTGTTTTTTTGTTTAAGTGTAATATTTAATTTATGTAAACATCTTTGTACTTTAAGAGCCACAAAATATCACACTACTGTACTACTCTTTGGATTTTGTTAATGTATGTTTTTAACTGGTTATTTATTTATTCAGTTTTCTGAAACACAGTTAAATTAAGTGGATTATGTTAATCATACCACTACTTCATAGATCACTTCAAAAAGCATAGCTAAATTGTGAATTTAATTTAAGGCAAACGTCTTTGTATTTAATGTTGATGCATATAGGCACAACAAACAATACCCATGAATTACAACTTGATTTTGGTATTAATGGAATGCAGACATTATACCGAGAAATATTTTGTTTAAAAGGCTGCATTACAACCCAAACAGAAACAAAATACGTTTAGGTAACCATCCTGGAAGGAGTGGTATTAGTGCAGGGTTATTAGTGCAAAGTTAACCAGTGGAGCAGTGTCGACCCTGAATCAATTGCACAAAACAATAACTACAAGATCTGCATTACAACCTAGCCACAGAGCCATTCAGTATGAAATTATATTTAATATGTAATGATCCAGGATGCATTACTGCCTAGACACACAGTCATTTAGTATGAAATGTTTCATATTGTATGCTTGCTGTTAGTAGTTATTATTGCAACGTGAGGAAAAACAGGAAAATGGCATCAAATATAATTCCGTGCAGTGTGGGAACTAACAAATTACTAGGAGACTAATTTATCATTAAATTTGTCACTGTTTTTCAACCAATTCATTTACCAGTCAATGATTAATAAATAAATAAAACACAAATTAGAAAATAAAAGAATGTACAGCCAATAATCAACAGGTATTGATACATTACAGATGACTGAGAACTATTTGAAGTGGCCATGAATATATGCCCAGCTAAACAGTACCAATGAAAATTGCCGCTGCTTATTTAGTCTATAGGCAGTTCATGCAAATTAAAAAAATGTCATCCTTAGCATAATGTCTGCTTACTATTGCTACTAAAATAGTCTTAAGTTATGGACGATTAATTCTTCCTTCACTGTAAAGTTTACTTGATCTGAATAGATCGGCACCATAGATTGTGTTATTTTCCCTTTTTTGCATCTTTGGTATAATAAGAAAACTTTTCTATTTGCCATCTTTAAATAGATCTTATTTTTAGCCTTCAACTACATGGAATTAGATTATTTATTTTTTTTTCCTTTCCGTGGTAATATTTGGTACTATGAAAAATGGGGTAAAACATTTCTACACAGACTGAGAACCATGTGTGTGAAGCAGGGAACAAATACGAGTAATTTCATAATTCTCAACCCTGTTAGTCTTCTTTCCTTAGTATATATAAAAAAAAGTAAAACTGTGTAGCAAAATTTCTAGTCCTCTGGTATACAGCAGGTCTCTAGAATCATTTTCCAAATAGAATTTCAAGATATATTGCAATTTGCATATTCACCTATTTTTAATATATGTGTAGTATCATCCACACTATCCCCTCTATATTTTCATAACCTACCTAGTCCCCTCACAGTAACTCCAGAACATAGTGGCACCTATGAGATTACTCTCATAGCTGCTCATTTTTACTTGTAGAGAAACTTTTGTTCCAATTTTTATGCTTCCATTTCTGTGTGATGTTCCCAGTCAGTCATATTAAAGCACTTGCTTAATTTAAATATGCTTGTTAACTTCTTTTCCTTCCTTATCAATAATTGGCTAAATACCTTCTCTAACTCTCAATTGGCTACAATAATCTTCTGGGGCCAGGTGTTGTACCAATTGCACACAGTAAGGTTTGAAATTCAAACACCAATGCAAAACATTCCTCTCTGTTTTCAAAGGAATGCCCTGTTCACTGCTCGCACGAATGGTTAATTTTTGTGGAGTGTGCACATAGCTCTGTCTCAAATGCTCCACAGTTTCCTCTGAGGCACTTGGTCGCCCCATGCTGGTCCGTTTAAACAGACAAGCAGTGTAATGATACTGGCGAAACCAACGTAAGATGCTCTGGTGACAAGGTGCAGCTTTTCCGTATTTTGGTACGAATGCATGCTGCACATTCATAACTGAAGAACACTTTACATATTCTAATACAGAAAAACTCATCTCCTGCTTTCCTGCCATCTAGTGTGCACACCAGACACAAAGCAGGTTTTTATATGTGGTGAGTTTGTGTATCTTTTCATCTATCACTTATATGAGTAGGTTCAATACTTTTCAATACACAGTTTTTGAAAACCAATGAATCGTTTAGGCTAACCCTATATTTAAAGGTAGGAGAGCCATGACAAACTCAAAAATACACACTTTACAACATTTTTCATAAAATCCTCGGTCCTGGTAGAAGTGAGATATGCGGCAAAGTGATCAGATATGTATATATCAAGACGTAACATATGACTGAAGCCAGAGACAAACAATGTGTGAAGAAGATTGTTGATGTCATTGGTGGGGGGAGGAAGTTAACCTCTATAACGGCCAGCCAAAGTAAAATAAAATGAATTAAAATAAAATAGACATCTGCCAACGTGATCAGCTGCATAAGGTACCATCACAGTGGATTTGGACAATACAACTGGACCAGTTTTTAGTCCTGGTTTCCACACCTGGCCATCCTGATTGTGGTTTTTAGACAGTTTCCTGAAATCAAATTGGTGAATCTTTGGATGGTTTCCGAACTCCACCTCACAAGTTGTTATTTTCACTTCATCCAAAGGTACTCCAGTAGATGGTGTGTGTTTTTCAGTGTCACTCAGTTTATCTTCCATTATAAGTATCTGCCTGCATCATCCAAATATTTCTTCTTTACTTTGTTTGTTTCTTCTTGTTTGCTTTCAGTAATAATGTACTCACAAAATCATTACCTTCTAAAACAGTATAACAATTATCAAGTCAGTAATTGTCCTCTTCCTGCCCTCCCCTTAATATATAAATATAAATGAATTTATTTTATGAATAATCAGTTGATTTCATAAGAATCAAAACCTTGTTTGTTCCAGGTGGATCACAAGACAAGGCCAATGGATGCTCGTAGACGACCTTTTGAGTTGGAGATTGATCCGTATAAGCGACGTTATGATGAACATGTTCCTGAATACCTTCCTAAGGCCCAGCGACCAGAGAATGACAGGAAGACCAAGTGGAAAAAGACATATTACCCTCTGTCCAAAAATGAATTTAAGAATCAATTTAAGTGACATTTTAACTTTATATTATATTGCATTTCTATATTTAATTAAGTGCAATGTTTTAATCCTGAAATGCAAATAAGTGCACAGGAATTAAAATTCTAGCTACATGTTGGAGCCAATTTTTAAAAGATTTTGTTCTCCTTACTGTTTCAAATAATATTTCCCTTATTTCCCATAATTTTTATGGTATGAGACACCACAGAACATGAGAGGGCTAACTGCATTCAGAATGACATGTGTGACTGGCAGTGACAAGAGGAGAACTAATTGTGTGGCTGCTAAGTCTAAGGAGAGAGAGATTGTGAGAGAGATGAGGAGATCAGATGTGCACACACAGAGGCTCTCAACATGAATGTAATTTGAGGAGGCATTGTGAACAGTACAAGGGTGACAAGGGAGCAGGAAGATACTGAAACAGTGATTGTAATAATTATTATGGGTAGATAATAGAGCTGGAAGTGGAGAACGTAGAGAAAGTAATGTATTAAGATAGAAACAATTAGAGTAAAATATATATGTTAGGAAACAATGTGCTATAAACAGATAAATTGAATGTTTGTATAGGACAATAATAACTGCTTGCCAAAGTTGAAGGTTGTCACAGTGTCGAAACACGGATAGACACACATGCGAATAATTTCAGGTTATATCACTTTATCAGTTACAGAATGAGGTAGCTGCATCATGAAACTTATAATATTAAATTTAAATTTATTTGTGAGTGAATAAATAATAATAAGTGACTTCGTATACCGGTATTGTACGGTTTGACTAGAGACTGAGGTGAAATGAATGCCTGGTGTAAAGGTTAATTTGTAAGCTAGATTCCTTCTGTAGAGAACATAAGGAGTCATAGTTGTTGGGAAGTCTCAGATATCTCTCACTGTGAAACAGTTGTTTGAATTGTCAGATGGCTGATACTGTGAATGGATGGTCAAAGTTGATGGTGTAAACTGTTTGACTGTGGCCATTAATTCTGATAAAAAATTGGTTGGTGGTGGGGCACGACCAGCAGTAAGATTCTCAGGCCCTGGGTAAGCATTGTTAGCCCTCACCCCCTCCCCGTCTCCCTGACAAAAATTTTTACTTTAAACTTTGGTTTTTTCTTTGGATTGTCAGAAAACTTTAATGAAAAATCAAATTATGTTTTTATTAAGAACAATTTTTAATATATTATTTTTATTTAGATAGGCACACTGGCTGAGGCTCCCCCCCCCCTTGGAGCCAGGGGTACTTTTGCCGCACTTACCACCATACATGGAGGCAGGTGAGTTGTTGTATGAGATGTGTTGTAGTGCAGGTAGCATTGTTCACTGCAGCTTCTCGAATTTCATTCACAAGTTGAGCATCAGGGTGCATAAGGGTAGGACCAAAAGTAATAGGACTGAATTAATTTAAATTTTTGTTGAACTAATCCGTACAAATCTTTAGTAGTCCTTGAAATAGCACTCTTCTGCTTAGACGCAATGGCAATAACGCCATTCCCACTGCGCATACGCTTTCTGGAACTCGCTTTCTGGGATCACCTTCAGAGATGCTGTCACGGCCCCTTGGACGTCTTCTAAAGAGCTGTATCAGGTTTCCCTTGAGGTCCCACTTGAGCTGAGGAAGAAGTCGAGCGGTGCTAGATCTGGACTGTAGGGGGGGAGGGGGGTGAGGCAATGTGGCAACCCTATGGTTGGCCGGAAACTCCCTCACGAGTAGCGCGGTGTGGCATGGCGCATTGTCATGGTGTAGCTTCCAAGAATCGGTGATGCCTGGCCACACACGGAGGACACATTTGCACAACCTGTCAAGCACGTTCACATAAAAACTGGCATTCACAGTCTGTCCAGGGGATACGAACTCCCTGTGGACCACACCACGACGGTCAAAAAAGCACGAGGATTGATTTGACCCTTGACTTGCTCGTTCTGGATTTCTTCAGACGTGGGTACTTGTTGGTTTTTCCACTTGGCACTCTGGCATTTGGTCTCCGGGTCGTACTCAAAACACCAAGTTTCGTCACTAAGTTTGACACAGGATTTGATGGCGTAGCACTGCTCAAGATTTTTCTCCGTTTTGGATCGCGACGATACTTAACAGTGGTTCATAGAAATCGATGTGCTTACTCTCTGCTCCAGTGACTGGAAAAATATCGGTCTCTTTGGAAGGCTCCTCACTACCTGGTCCGACCCCCCTCCCCTTCCAGTGCTCCATACGGGCTATGGAAATTCAGTCCTACTACTTTCTGATCCTACCCTGTACATCTGATTTTCTCAGTATATTTCTTATCTGGGCACATTAAGTTGAGTATCAGGGTGCATAGTCTGATTTTCTCATTATGTTTCTCATCTGGGCACATGAATAAGGTTTACTACCAAAAAATATATTTTCGACATCACTTTCCTCTTGCCTTAATCTGTAGTAACTATTTGGTATACAGTCAAACCTGGCTAAGTATAAACAGGATAAGCGAGAAAACTCTACAAGTGAGAATGATTGTCAGGTCCCGTCATTTTAACCTCTAAGAACCTCTATAAGTGAGATGCAGAAACCTCTATAGACCTCGTAGACCTCTCTAAATAAGACTGTTACTTGTTTTTACCTCTATAAGCGTCAGTCGGACGTATTTAACGATTGTTATTTATGACTCATTCTTAAATTTCATGGAACTAATTTACATTGTTGTATCGTATTCTGTTCCAGTTGTCAAGTGTTACTTCAGTTGATAACTATTGAATTGCGAAGCAAGGTTTGACACATACTCAAAATGTCAAAACAAAAAATCGAAGGGTTATCTTTAAGTTATAAACTTAAAATAATGACTGCGTTCAAGAACGGGAAATCGCGAAGTGAAATACAGAGTGAATTTGGTGTACCAGAATCGACCTTTTATAAAATTATAAAATAAAAAGATTCTATAAAATCTCAATGCTCTGAGGGACATGGAAATATTAAGAGGAGTCGACTTTCTGAATTTCCCAACATTGAAAAGTGCCCGTTACAATGGATAAAACCAAATCCGCAATAAGAACGTTCCCATTGAAGGACCTTTGCTAAAGAGTTTCCATCACCTTCAGTTCTACGAATCCGAACATTTTTTTTTTAGGAATTGTATTTTTACCTTTGCCATAAAAACGGATTCTTATGGGAAGCTGTTCTTTTCCAGCTACGTCACACCACCCACCTGCCATTACACTATAAGCATAAGCTTTCTTTGCAGCCTGCATAATTTGACTATTAATTACAAAGCCGCACAGGGCAATGATTTCGTTTATAATCTGTGGGGAGGTATACATGGTGTTTTTATTAATTTTTTCAGAATACTGGAACACCTGAATCAGTTCTTAGTTTCAGCAGGTCTTCGAGAATACCTTGCTGTTGCTCTATATCTCTGAAAGGTAAGCCATGTCTATCACAGAAAATAATCGAATGCATTATAGATGACACGATTTGTCGATTTTCTTCTACTTCTTTCTAGTTAGTTGCATTCATCATTACATCCACCAGTATTTTTTCCGAGAAATTCTTAGTATCGTTAACTACAGATTGATGATAATGTTACGAAACATGTTTTTTTGCAATATTCATGAATATTTTTAAAGTGACGAGGATAGAGTTAATTCTTTTGGCAGAAATAGTACACAGCAGTGCTGGATCTAGGAGGCTCAAACTGGGACGCTGCAACATCAGGGAGGCAGCAAAATCATGTTTGAAGGGGCGGTAAATGGCAAATTCCTGTCGCAACGACCTTTTTTTTGTTTTACTGCCCCCAAGCGGCAACCATCAGGGAGGGACGGCAAAATCGAAAAAGAGCTCTAGATTGCCCCGGGCGGCAAATTCATGTTTCAAGGGGTGGCAATCTCGTTTTTGCCTCGCCTCCGAAAATTCGTTGACACGCCACTGGTACACAATACAAACACAGTTAATATTTTAGGTGTTTAGACTATACTAGCCAACTCGCATAAGTCTGCAAGCAAACATGATTAAATTTTTGGCTTTAGCATCTTCGGCAAAGTCTTAATTTTCAGCATCTTAGCACCTCTCTTCAACACCAATGTAACTAATTAATTAAACTGAAATTAATATGATGATGGCGAGGTCTCACACACTGTGTGTACCAGTACACATTCGGCCACAGAATGAGCGAAGCAACTTGACCGTTGGAGCGATCAAGCTTTTATCCGGTCAAATCAGAGCACCCAAGACAATTACCCTGTAAATTCAAATGTGATAAATATTTTATCACAAATTAGTGCTTACATTATCTACCTTTTCCCAATCACTTGTTGGTAATAAAAATAAATAATAATGCAAACAAATACGGCTAACCATATATCTATATGTAAATAAAAATGAAATTCTGTTCGTTGGTAACCACATCACTTGAGAATGGCTGCACTGATTTGGCTTCTTTTTTTTTTACGTCCGTGGTAGTCCGAGTGAGGTTTTTAAAGAAAGAAAAATTGGAACAGTTGACCAGAAATTGGAAAATTCGGGAAAAACTGAAAGTACTTTCTTTCTATGTACCAATTTCCCCAATTTTTTTTACATAATCCGAAAAGGGTTTTTGAAGAAATAAAAATGGGAAAAGTTGCCCATAAAATTGGAAAATTCGCAAAACGCTAAAAGTACGTTTTTCTATGTACAAATTTTTCTAATTTTTTTAAAATCTTCATAATAGTACATATAAGGTTTTTAGCAAAGTTGCTTGGAAAATTCGGAAAAAACTGTACGTGTTTTTTCTATGGACTGATTAGGCTAAAAAAATTTTTTTAAAAAATCGTAATAATCCGAATAAGGTTTTTAGACAAAAGAAAAAAAATTTGAAAACTTGTCGGAAAAATTGGAAAAAATACTGGAAAACTGAAAGTGATTATTTTCTATGAACCAACTTGGCTAAATTTTTTTTAAAAAATTCGTAACTGTCCGGATCACGTTTTTGGGAAAGAAAAATTGGAATGTTTGGTGGTAAAATAGGAAAATTTTGTAAAAAACTGAACTGGTTTTTTTCTATTGGATTTTTAAATGAACTCATTTTTGTTTTGTTCTTTTTGCTCCCGAGTTGGAAATAAAGAAAAGTTGCGCGGAAAGCTGGTAAATTCGTGAAAAATTAAAAGAACTGTTTTCTATGGACCAATTTGTCTAATTTTTTTATATGTTGGTAATAGTATTAATAAGGTTTCTAAAGTAACAAAAATGCGAAAATTTCCCCAGAAAATTAGCGAAAAAAACCGAAGGTGCTTTTTTCAATAGACCCATTTTGTTATGATTTTAAAATATTCATAATACTCCAAATAAGGTTTTTACAGAAAGAAAAATTCGGAAAGCTGCCCAGAAAGTTGGAAATTTGGGAAAACTGAAAGTGATTTTTTCTATGGACAAATTTGTCTATTTTTTAAAAAAATGTTCGTAATAGTCCTAATAATGTTTTAGAGACCGAAAAATTGGAAAGATTGCTGGGGAAATTGGGGAAAACTGAAGGTGCTTTTTTTCTATTGGATCTTTGTATGAACTGAAGACCATAACTCACGATTCGAACCACTGATAAGCGTAATTTTTGTTTTGTTCCTTATGTGCCAGGGATGGAAATAACTCAAATGTTTTCTACTGAAAAAAAAAATACTGTAAAAAACATATTCCAGACTTAATTAAAATAAAATTACCTTTATTTTTATTTTTGTATTGTTTCGCGATCTGTTCAGCAAATGTAGTTATTTTATTTGTACTCCATCTATATTAACTGAGACATGTGCTCGATGATATTGAACAAGGTGTTAACTCAATTAGTCATGACAGCACCCAATCATCCAATGCATGACACATTTAATCAAGAGTTGAAACGCGAAAAACGATACGATTGTGTTACATTGGGGATTCAGTTCGAACGAATCTTCCACTGTTGAATCGGAAACAAAAATATACTCATGAACGTTGTGGATGATGGAAGTGGAGGGATTTACTTCTTGGAAACTCCCGGTGAAACTGGAAAAAACTTTTTCGATCTCATATCTCATTGATTTTGGCAACGATTCGTTCACAGTATTAATTTTACTTCATCAGGCCTCGCAGGAATGTTGTTGGAAGACTCTTTCAGCATTCAAATTGTCGTTGAATAAGTAAATCAATGAAAGTCCAACATGCAATCTTTCGAAGAACTGTGCAGAGGCCCAAGCTTTGCATCATTGGAAATTGATCTTTGGGATGAATGTACGACGGCACATAATTTTTTTTTGGAGGAATCAGAATGAACGATGCAAGATCAGCGAATCAATTAAAAGCGGTTTGGTGGCGCAATGATCGAAATGTAACACCTTGATATTCATTGAGATTTCAAATTTAATGGAAGTGTAGTTTTCGAGGTCGACCACGTGCCTAAAAATATCATACTTTTCAAGTCAGAATCCAGGGCGGACGAGCATGAAAAAGTTATAGCAATGGTAGAGTGCTATAACGTGGAGAAGTAGCACGCCGGTTAGCAAGTCGCAAGTTATCAAGCGGCAGTAATTACTGCAAGCTGGTAAAACGACTTCACACAGCAGGTTAGCGAGGAGTATTGCCCTCTCCACGCAGTGGTAATAGGAAAGGGAAGAATCTATTTAAACCGTAGGGACAGCAACATTAGGGCTGTCCGTCTGTTTGGCTGTTTCAATGTACCACATCGGCGCAGAGGCCGGCGCCGCTGAGCGGTGGTCGCAGAAGAGATGATGGCAGACCTCTAATACAAAGGTCGGCTCTACTGTGATAGCGGGATGTGGACAGTGAGAGGGTCAATCACTTGGTCATCATAATCTAGGCTTATAGAGAGATTAACAATGTTCCAGTTAGTTTGGATTGCGAGATGTCCATAAGTTACGTGCTTGCCCTTGTCCTTCGCTCTATCTCTAATGATCCAGTTACACCCATCAACATTTTGTTATGAAGCCAATTAAACATTGTATATGCCATCAGATCAAAACTAATGTAAATAAATGTGTAAATATGTAATAGCCATTTTTTTCCTCACATTTTTACTTTGTTTACACATTTTCAACAGCTATTGACGAATTCTCAAATGAATACAAATAAATGTATTGAAATTTGGACAACGTCTGTTGGGTAAACCAGTCTATAGATATAAAAACTAGCTGACCCGGTAACGCGTTGCTGTGACTCAGTAGTTATAGTACCTACGTTGGATCAATGTTATTCTAAACTTCCTAATGTAGTCAATTTAATATTCACTAATAAAGACAAAAATGTTTTAGTTGATTCGAAAATTCAAAAGTAATTGGTAACGAGTTTCGGAGAGTTGAAATTAAGGACAAATTAACATAAAAAATTTTAATTTACATTTTATTACGAACTAGCTGGTACCTACGACTTTGTTTGTGTTTGTAAAGAATTTGTATTGACAGCTACCGACATCTAACAACCATAGTGCACGATGGGAGGACAGTCATCTGCGCTATGTAGTTCAGGCAGAAAAGTAAAATTTACGGACGCACATGTCTTTGGATGAAATACGAAAATATCCTTGATCTACCACTTTCAACCACCATATCTCTCACACTCCCACAGTTACCGAAATGCGGCCAACGTTGTGATCGATGGGTGGCTCTGTGTTACTACCACACACAAATGCCAATGATCTGCGATAGATAGTTTTCGCTGAAAAGTGATTCACCATGGCACATGCGTCTTTGGTAGAAATATGAAAGTGCCGCAGGTCGACCACTTTCAACCACCATATCTCTCACACCCCCATAGCAACAGACATCTAACAACCATAGTGCACGTCAGGAGACACGATTCTACTACCACACACACACACCAATGGTCTATGATATGTAGTCGGGCAGGAAAGAGAAGTATAAGAAGACACAAGTTTTTGGTTGAAATATGAAAACGCCCTGCATTGGCCAACTTTAATCATCATATCTACCACATCCCCACAGCTATCGGCATTCGGCCAACGTTGTGCACGACAGGAAACTCCATGTTACTTCCACACACAAAGACCAGTGATCTGTGCGTGGTAGTGGTGGCTGAAAAGTGAAATATATGAAAACACACGTCTATTTTATATATATATATATATATATAAGATTACTTAATTGAAAATATATAAAAAAATGGTATTTATTAAAAATAAATTATTTATTTATTTGTTGAAATTTCACTTCTATAAATGAGGTAGATGAAGTTGATTTTTAAACATTTTTAACATTTATTTTCATTATTTTATATTATTACAATTTATAATAATTGGTGTACAATATTTTTGGTTATCCTGTCTTTTGCTAATACAAATAGATTTGATGGTTTCCCCACACGTGAGCAGGCATAGTTGCCCATGGGAGAAACACGTATTTTCCAAGTCCAAGCCACAAACGGACATTGCTTGGCCTTGTGACTTATTTATGCTCTTAGCGAAAGCCAAACGAATCGGAAATTGAAGCCTTTTAAATGGTATTGGAGATTCTGACGGTATCATTGGTATACATGGCAACAGGACGATTTGTCCTTTAAACTTTCCAGTCAAAATAGTTGCTTCAAGAACATTTCCACTGATCCGTTTGATGACCACACGTGTACTATTGCACGATCTAGGTGTATTCAAATTACGGAGAAGAATAATCGATGAACCAATCTTTAACCGAAGATTGCGTGGTGGCATTCCTGGTATATCCAAAGAATTTAAAAACTCAGTTGCAATCAGGTCCATTTTCATCTCAAATAATGTCTATTGATATAAAAGACATCAGATCGCCTGCCAACAGTTAATTTCGTCGACGTTAACATTTTTTGATGCCAAAACAGTACGATTAGTGAGCCAATTATGATCTAAGTAATTATTTGATATATCTAGGAGCACACACTCTCGGTCACGCATTGCTGTAAAAATAATATCATTGAACAGTATGGAAAGAAAAACATTTCGAAAGCAGATTTCGAAAATGGCAGGATTCCAAAGTAGAGACGTGAGAAAGAGAAAATACAGTGCAATAATGAAGGAGAATTGGCCATAACGAAAAGAAGAAAAATGAGATGCAAGCAAGAAATACTTACACGTTTTTTTTAGTTTATCGTAACATTTTCTTCAATGTTATATTCATGCGTGTAATTACTTTGTCGTTATGTATAATAATACACAAACAATGCACAGCAATATAGTATAATTATAACACAATACACAGCACAATTAGAATTCAAGAAACACACATATGGTGTAGAACAGACTGTAGAATAAATAAACCGAAATACAACACCATTTACGGGATAGTTTGATAAGTTAACACACAGCCATCTGTTAGAAAATTATGGAATTTACGAACCATTGTCCTATGACAAACGTTTAATTCGCAATAATAAATATTGAGGTCAATAATCGAGATAAAAACTGTCCTATATTTTAAGTTGGACCAAATTACACTCATTAAGCCAAATTTCATCAAAATCGGTTAAGTAGTATCGGAGTACATCCCGGACAAACATCTTGACACGAGATTTTTATATTTATAAGATGAATGTTTGTCTCTTATGTGTTCTTACACCATTCATCCGATTACGATGAAACTTTGGTGAGTGCGTTTCTGTGTAGTCCGTGAAAACCACCCCCTCTTCCACTTTACACCATTTAATTTAAACACAGACTTTATTCGATTTCGATGGAAATTTGCACATGTATATTCTAAAACAAACAGAAAAATACTGCCTATATATGGTTTGCCAAAGCCTACCCATCTCCCTTTTTATTTTCCAATGATCTTCAGAAAAACCCACAGTTTAATCCAATTTCGATGAAACTTTGCAAGTGTATACTTAAAACAAGGAGAAATATGATGTCTACATTTGGTTGTAATAAAGGCAACTACTCTCCCCAACCATCTATTTTTTGCCAGTATGTCTTAGACATAGACGGTTTTTACACGATATCATTGGAACTTTACTCACGCATACTTTAAAACAAACAGAAAAATATGGTCTACTTTTAGTTTGCAAGGACTCAACACCTCTCCTCCTTTATTTTCCCCCTTTACTTTTTGCCAATGTTCTTTATACTTACCCACAGATTTTATCCGACATCGATGGAACTTTGCACATCTATTGTTATAAGAAATGATTAGCGGGCACCAGAAGCACCAGACTGAAACGATATATGAACAAAACTAATACATAGCGACGCGCGACAGTTTTGCTTTCCATCCTGGATATTCATGGGCAGAAAAAAGCAAAACAGTGACTACGAAGTTACATAAAACAGAGGAACCAGGCTGAAACGATGTATTAAACTTGTTCGTATATCATTTCAGTCTGGTGCCTCTGTTTTACGTAACTTCGTAATTTCTCGTATCTATCCATTGCCTCTGCTGCTATAAACAATTTTTTTTGCTTTGTTTTTGTTTCATCACTACCCACTTGCTTCTTAATTCTGAAATACAGAATATCTTGTTCTTAATGTTCACAGTATACAGGGTGTTACAAAAAGGTACGGCCAAACTTTCAGGAAACATTCCTCACACACAAACAAAGAAAATATTTTATGTGGACATGTGTCCGGAAACGCTTACTTTCCATGTTAGAGCTCATATTGTGGACGGCTGTGATACAATACGCCATTCTCCAGGGCTGCATCAGCGCATCAGGGATTCCATGCGACGGAGGGTGGATGCATGTATCCTCGCTAACGGAGGACATTTTGAACACTTCCTGTAACAAAGTGTTTGAAGTCACGCTGATACGTTCTGTTGCTGTGTGTTTCCATTCCATGTTTAATGTGATTTGAAGAGAAGTAATAAAATGAGCTCTAACATGGAAAGTAAGCGTTTCCGGACACATGTCCACATAACATATTTTCTTTGTTTGTGTGTGAGGAATGTTTCCTGAAAGTTTGGCCGTACCTTTTTGTAACACCCTGTATAATGATTTAATATTATGTAATATTTCTAAATTTTGATCATTACATTGCCCACGTTCTATACAAAAAATTTTGATGCCAGATTACAATCTGCTTACAAAAATTTAAATTTGACTTTCAGTGTTCACTTTTATATCACTTATTGTCACTATATGAATATTCACACTTTTATCTCAGTGACGTATTTTCCTTGGGGAGTAGGGGCGATCGCCTGGGGCGACAGGTCATAGATTGGTTACCGGAGGACCACCCCTTTGGGATTTAGTATGCACCCACAATCGTCTTCGGTGGATGTCTAAAGGAATAGTTTTTGTACATCAAAGTCACGCACGCCTATTTATATAAAAGGAGGAACATTATAGTGGTAGGTACTGGGAACTAATTAGACGCGATCCCCTCGTTGGCTTAGTGTGCAATACATGGTTGGGAACAACCCAACGTGGAGCGGAGTGAGGAAGAACGCGCAGGGGTGTGTGAAACCAGGTGATCTATTGTCTTGCATGTTGCTCATCTCAAGTACGCATCCTCAGATAGATGTATTGTTTTTACTGGATTTTTTTTCACGAGTCCTGCAGTCAATATAAAACGTTTTAGTGGTCATGATTTATCAAATAGAAGCTAATGTAGGCTGAAAAAATAAAGCGAGGTTATGGAATCAACCCATGAAATAAGAATCATTTTTCATTAAAAATGACGATTATTCTGCTAGAAGTTCATTCACTATTGACAAAGATGGGCACTAAAATTCTTTAGAGTGTTTTTTCTAATAGCGATTTGTTTAGATGTCTTATATAACACATGTTAAAATGCCGAAAGTCATAGGATACCTCCTAATATTGTATCTTGTCCAGCAAAGAGCAGTAATTCGATAAGGCATTTACTCAATAAGTCATCTGAAGTCCCTTGAATAAATATTTAGCCTTACTTCATTTACATCAGTCCATAACTGCGAAAGTGTTGCCAGTGAAGGACGTCGTGCTTTAACTGTCCTTTCTACCAAGTGCTAGCAATGTTCAATTCGATCCATGTCTGACGATATAGGTGGCCAAAACATGTGTTTAAATTGTCCAGAATGTTCCTCAAACCAGTTGTGGACGAATTTGGCCTGGTGACATGGCACATTATCATCCTGGAAAAGTCTATCTTTATTAAAAACATGTTGGCCATTTGTGACTGTCACTGTTCTCCATGTAGCTGAACAAAGCCATTTCCAGTGACTGGTTAGTTCCGTTTGACCAGTGGTCGCTTTCCTTGCCACGTTAACATAGCGCATACCACACTCCACCACCAACTTGCGCAGTGCCTTCCTGACAACTTAGGACCATGGGGTCTGCACCACAATGGAACCCTACCATCAGCTCTTAACAACAGGAATCGTGACGCAACTGACCATGCAACTTTTTTCCAGTCATCCAATATGTTCACGCACAAAGTACAGCCGCTGCAGCCGATGGCGTTTTGATAGCGTCGCTCTTCTGAAGTCACATCAAGTCAACGCCATATCTCGCTACTTTATCCGAACGAACATGTCTGTAGTAACTGGAATGTTACTGTTCTTTGGCGAACTGATGCCTGACTGCCAAAACTGACATTTCAAAGGTAGATGTCGCTTCTCGGTTTTTAGTTAGATGTTTTCAGCTACTACGTTCCCCTTGACGGCAGGTAATGATACAAACTACATATTCTCACTTGACTCTGTGGGTCGAAGAATATTGAATTAAAATCCTTTAATCCGGCAGAAGCCAAAAACAATATTGGCTATTGTGGTGAGTGCCTTGTTTGGCAAGCCTTGTTACAATTATCTTTCCTACATTTGTGATTAATAATTGTAGATTTTTAATTTTAATTTTTATGAAGGAGTTGTCAGGGACTTTGCGGGGTACTGGGGTTAGGTACCCGGCTAATGCACCTGAACCAGATGTTGTCCAAAATATATTATAAGTCCATAAGAAAGTTCTGAAACCGAGTAAAACTAATAATGCTAACAGTTCAAATGACCACAGTCGCCACTTGCAGGCTTACCTTCTGCAAGAAAGGAATTATTTTAGTAAATGAAAGTCTCAAGTCGAAATCAAAAAGTCATATATTCTCCAAAAGTTTCCACATAAATGTTATAAAGCACTGTTAGCTAAGGCTATCGGATTTAAATTTTTTCCAAAAGTTGCAAGTTGAGATTCCAGAGCATAACCGCGAGAAAAACCCCAAAAACTGAATTTAGCTGACAATTTACATGGTTAGTCACTATCGGTTGAAAACTACAACATGGCCGCTATATCCTGTTCCTTCGTCCAGGTTGGTCATGAACCAGCCTGTTCCGCCAGCCCGAGCGGACCTCGCGCCACCGTGCGTTCACCACCGAGTTACAAAAGACACTGGAGACGACAGATCCAATTCACACCTCTTAGCTGCCTTATATTACCTTGGGGATCACGTGGTACATCTCTCTTCAACAAATTACCAAATATGGATGTGTTACATGGACTACCACCTAAGTCAGTGTTCTGTTATCTTCTTATTTACCATCGGCTTTAGTAATTAACTTGAAATTACGTTTAAAATATTATTCCTGATTTTAGACTGTCCCTAAATATGAACTTTGTTTAAATCTGTTGAGTTAAGGTAAACTGAGTAATTCTAACAATCAAGTGTAACTATAATTTCTGTTTTTATTTATAACTCTGAAAGTTTATTGAATATCAAGCCGGAAAAATTATCAAAGTGTAGCCTGAATTAAACTGCGTATTCTGAAGTTTATTTTATCTTTGTAGCTGTTATTTCTGAGACACAATAAATTATTTAGTGATTTACACGTGTGTTTTATGTCGAGTGTTTTTAGGAAAATCATAACATCGGTACTATTGCTTCAAACGGCATGAAATAAATATGTAGGCAGCTCAAAGGATGGATTATTAAAACAAGCTACTCTTTAACCCGGAATCTAAGTAGGCTTTTAAATAATAAAATGTCAAAGTCGGTTATACTATTTTACGTGTTCTTTTAATGTTTAAAAATACTTAGAAGGTTGGAAACTACAAGATTTAGATGAATTTACTTCGCCTTATGGCTATTTTAATTTATTCTCCCCTTTATACTGTATGGCAGTGTTTAAAATTAGTGTAGAAGCATTTTATATGTGTAGTGTTTCTAGCAAGTCACTATGAGATTGGATTATCCTACAACAGGTTAGTGAAATGCCTTTAAATGTGTTTAGAAAATTAATTATGTGTGTTAACTGTTATTTACATGCTCTTTGTGCTTTTGAAATGGTTTAAAAGTGTTAGAATTAATTCCGAAAGGTTGACCAAATTGATCGATTTACCGGTGTCTATTTACTCACTGATATTTCATATTCTACAGACTGAAACTATTTAAAACCTATTAAAATTGAAAGATTATTTTATTTACTGCCCGTCTTTCTACTTTTTAAATCCTGAAACTACTTAAAAGACCTCCAATTATATAAGTGAACTGTTTAAGCAAATGAGTATTAAAAATCCAATATAATTACTTCTTGTGGTTATTAGATGCTTTCAAACTATCAGAAATCTATTAATTTATCTACTAGGCTGTCTCAGGGATTATTGCTGCTGTTTTTGTAGCTTTAAGATGGTCAAGTTTCATTACAATGAATTATTTTCATTCTGTTTCAGACTATTATTTTATCATCTAGTTTATTTCTTTAAAAATCCTACTAAACTATATTTATTTCTGAAGTTATGGTTATAGTGAGTCTAGGCCTGTGTAATATAGGTTCTTTATTGTCTTTACTGTACGGAAATCTCTTCAGAAATACTAAAACTGGAATATGCCAAAAT
Organism: Vandiemenella viatica; assembly: GCA_031002005.1. Classification (NCBI taxonomy): domain Eukaryota; kingdom Metazoa; phylum Arthropoda; class Insecta; order Orthoptera; family Morabidae; genus Vandiemenella; species Vandiemenella viatica. The sequence goes on from JARYHS010012519.1 coordinate 75,899,996, forward strand.
TTATGGGTTAGATTTTTCCTTTACTGAAATTACTTATTTATCTCTGAAATAATGTGTATTAGACATGATAAAAGGTTTATTTATGCATATTATTTGCAATTATTCAACATTTACTTCGTTTAAATCTGCTCAAAACATCTCGCCAACCAACGTTAGTATCTGTTATTAAAAATTTACTCCTATGTGAAATAACCTATTTCCTGCTGAACTATCATGTCTTTATGGCAATTTATAGTTTATTTATGCTGTGTATGTGTTATTTATTCACTTTATTATACCAGAAGTGCTGTTAACTTGATTTTACGTGTGGTATCGTGTACTCCAACTAACCTTAAACTTGACCGGATTCTAACGAAATATGAAAAATAGAACGAGGGATACCTTACAGAGTGAAAATTTATTAATTTTGCAAGAATCTCGATGTTAGTTGGAATATAGGAAAAATTGTCACAATATGAAATCTATTTTCTAATCACTGACGATTACAAGTCTGAGCGAATTTACCGTTAACATTAACACAGATTGGCAAAATCATAAAAGCAACGCTCAGAGGTACAATTAGCCGTCATGAGCAAGCAAACAATTGTATATTTACTTTTATATATATCTCAGAATCGAAATGCAAGAAATAATAACAATTGGAAACAATGAAAAATACAAGTTATGACGACCTCAAACAAAGGTATCATAATACTGTGACTTTACAGTTAAAAAGAAAATCATGGGCGCCACGAATGAACAATATATCATTCGAAAATAACTGGTTCTGGCACTTTATGCAACTAGCTCAGGGGTTTTTACAATTACAAAGTGAGAACATGGATCTATCCTCTCAAAGTCATTTAAGGGTTCTGTTTCACGGAATGCACAATCAGATGGTTTGGTCGTAATAAGTTACCATTGTAGTTCTGCGTCAGATGTCTGCGGTGACCGGAGATGACCCACGGTATGTGAGATTATCTCACACGGTGGCTACAGACACGTCCTGTCTGTTAATGCGCATCATCGCATTAATGGCGGTGTCGTGGTGATAAGCCTGCTCCAGCAAGGCAAGGCAAGCCGGCAGCCAGAAATCGTATAACGGCAGTTGGCGAGAGAAGCCAACTTTCCAAGTCCACCTCAGACTAGACTCGACTAGAATCGCAGGCAGAATCTCCGGCTCCTCGCTCTTCGGTCCACGAGGAAACTTCTCGCTCCGCCCCATGTAGTCTCGAAGCTCACATATAACAGAAATTCCCAGGATTTTAAGTTATACGCTCATTTGGATTGGATCTTCAGGTCGGCACCTAATGTCACGTGATATCCCCGATATGTGATTTCCCCAGCGTATCTAACAGAGGTCGGACATATTCGGCTGCGTTCGGGGATGACTCTTGTGTTCCGGCGGCAGGCATTTCCCGCCCGGTTGATGACCTTGTTGACCGCCCATCCCCCGGGAGCAGCGTGTGTGGTCCGGCAAACCCCAAATCCGCGACTTCTTGTCGCCATAGTTCGGGAAGACCACGATTAGCTTCAAGCCTCCATAGCTCAATAATTCTTTAATATTCGCTTTACCAAGATACACTGTATGTTCACCATTTCATTACAGTCCTCACTTGGAATCTTGCGTACTTTATAAAATTACAACAAAAATCTATTTAGGTGGTCGCCCAAGATTTATGTTAATTACTTAACATTATGACATATATAATAAAAATGCACCTTGTAACGTGGCGACAGCGCGTCACGTTACAGGGTACGCAAAATACCGCTAGCATGAGACGTGAAGCGACTTGTTTCCCTTCTCATTCATTCTTGGGTATTCGCTACCTGACAGAATTCTCGGAACCTGCCGGTTGAGTGCAGATGCCTCCCTGCACTAATGAGCTCAGCTGTTCGAGGGAAGCTGTGTCCAACTCTTTCGAAACCATTACGTTGTATGGAATGGCTTTAGGTTCCGGGCGTTATGAGGCCCGATCGCGGTTTGTCCGTCCGTCAACATATAACAATTCTTTGAGATCACTCTGGCCACCGAATACGGCCCGGAATATAGCAGGAAAAACTTCGATATCATCAAAAATCTTATTGTTCACGTCTTCACCATCTGTGCAATTATCATATACAAAATTCCTTTTTAATTTGAAGTTAGCATCAAAGATAATTACCTTAACTTGCAAAGTTAGCTGAAGTATTGAATATATCCCGTAAATAAAGTTTTTCCCCTTAGCCTTTACAAATGCAGTCGCCTTTAACTTATTGCACTTCGACCTCGCTCTATCGTTAGCAAAATAATAGCAAGGTATTGTGAAAACTCTCCTGTATATCTGTAATCCTTCAACTTATGATTCCTAATTTCTGTGATGACCAACACAATTTGAACAAATTTTTCTGGCAAGGTTTCGTGTTCTATAGGGCATTATCTACGGCACTTTCACCACACTTCATAGATACACAAAAACAAAGAAGTAAAATACGTTGACGAGATAACATGCGATCTTCGATGAACACAGACAAAGTGATATTACGCTCGCTGCACACCTCTGCCCAGAAAAGTTATAATGCAACTACCTAAGGTAAAACGTTACTTAGAACTCATTCATCACAAAATGTTGAAACCCTTTTCGTTTATGTCACAGAATACATCTTAGAAAGCATATCACAATATTTGTATCGCTGTCAGATTCATTGTGATTGCGAAGACAAGAAATTGTGCTTGCTAATGGCGCTTCATTTTCCGCGAGTGCGCATCAATTTATCTGGCTCAGGAAAACATTTAATGTTTCAGGATTTTTATCAAATCACGTCCACTTAACAGCGTGAAAGTCAAAAGTGATTATTAATATTACACGTGGACAAAATATAAAGTTCGGAATAGCGAAATAAGCATGAAAAATTCCGATTATGGAAATATCCTAAGTAGCTTTAACTGTAAGTGCAAATTTGCTAACTTGAATTTTGTTTAATTTTCCGTTTATCTAATCTTTCCAGCAAAACAGACGGTTTAGACTATCGGAACTGGCATCGGCGTTTTTCAAGCATGATTTATTTCGGTAAGGCGTCTAACCTTAAAGAATGTATACTGTACTGTACATTCATCCTTTTTTTTATGATCCAAATCGGACAATTTCATAGTCAGCCTTTTCGTCAACGTATTTGGCACGCTACACAACTTGTTGAACAATGCCTGCAAGACGAATTTTAGACGTCCATGGATCTTTCTCTGGAAAATAATTCTGCGTCGCGAATATTCGTCTTTACCGCTTTCAACAGGATTTTGAGCGACGTAGAAGCTTGGGCCTACAATGTCACAGACACTAGACGGTTTGTGCCCAACAGCTAATGACATTCCTGGAACAGGTATAGTGTCCGTCGACCGATCCCACTTACTAACGGGTCCAGCTGACAATTGCGTCTTTTCTGACCGCAAGGAATGAACAAATTGTGTAGTGTTCCACACAAAGTTACGGACAGAAAAATTCCACGCGTTGTTGATTGGCTGTGAATTTTGAGACTGATTTCGCATTTCTCCGAGGATTGGAAAACTTGCCGACTCTTGTCGGGCTTTCAAGAACGACATGTACTGTACATCTTTCATCTCCTGCCCTACAAATGTCTTATGCTTTACTGACAGTTTGCACTTAACTGTGGATCCAAGACAACTGAAATTGTTGTGTTTCTTGATTTCAGAGATTTTTGCGTACAAACTGACAATTTCACTAAGAGTTGTGTGGTGACTTTAACAACCGACTCTCTCGCAATCTGTAATACCGCATTCGGAGGATTTTGTGGAGGACTAAAATTACCACGTTTGGCTTCCACAAGTTCGTCCAGTGACAATTTTAACTCGGTTTGTGCCTCTTAACGAACTCGACCGAACGTGCTACGGCAGTCACCTCTGAGCTAAGTTTTCGGATGTTTTGTTCGGTATGGTCTTTGACCTCGTGAACAAATTCCCAAATTTGGCCTAGGTTTTGGCCTTTCTCGTTTCGCATCTGTTCAATGGACAGGTCGGTGGCGTCAAGTCTTTTGGATAATTGTTTGTTGGCCGTTTGCAAAGAAGCACAGGTAGTTCTTACTTCTTCTGTACCCTTTTCCAGCTTAGAAACAATTTTAGTTACCTCAGGCTTGAAGTCGGACATTTCTTTTGTGACCTCACAACGGAAGATGGATAGCTTTGCGTTCAAATTTGTTAATATCGAAGCTTGCGAATCAAATCGTGCATCAAAACTCTGCCTAAGCAAATCCGAATTTCTCTTATTTTCCTCCTTTTGTGAATTAAAACGCTTGTTTATTTCCAGAAATTGCTGGCTATTTTCCTGCCATTGTGAATCAAATTGTTGGCTAAGCAAATCCGAATTTCTCTTATTTTCCTCTTTTTGTGAATCAAACCGTGCATCTAAACGCTTGTTTAATTCCAGAAATTGCTGGCTTGATTGTTGGCTTAAATCCTGCTTTAGTAGTTAATTCGATTGCCCTATAGCAGCCATCAACATGTTTAGCATTTGTGATGATAGGAGTGGTGATTCTACAGGAATTGGTGACATCTGATCTGAATGTGTGAGCGTATTCTGTGTCATCTCACCGACAGGTGACGGAAAATTTTCCATATCTTCCTGTGGCGACAACATAGAATGCGAACTATATGAGTGGGTCGGAACTTCAGAAATTACGTGCCCCTCGTCTGCAGCCAATATTTCGCTTTGTTCCGTTAACTGAACCTGATCGTTCATGATTTCGGGAATTTTTGCCTATCAGACTGATCTTCCATATCGAAACCTTTTATTGTACGGAATCGCAGCTTCATATTAACACACAAACAATGAATTTACACCGCAATTGGTCAATGACGAAATCTGGATTCCCTAACAACAAAGAATACCTCGAATTTCATTACACACAAATACATATACCCCTCCAAAATACAGCAAGAGAAAAGCAACAATGAATCATGCAACACAACACCATGAAAGCAGACTTACTTTCAAACGCATGGGCAAAATATGCGTGTCTTTAATTTTCTTAGCAGCTACCATGCAATGAGAAATCAACACTGACGTTATTCATTTAAAAATTTTAAACTGATCACAAAATTGTTACAATACAAAGTGTATTGCATCTCAATTGAAATACACAAATCAACTTCCTTTTAATGCGTTGAAACAAAATAAATTTTATGCATTGAAACGAAATGAACTTTATGCATTAAAACATAAGTGAAACATCAAAATAAAATCATGTATGAATATTTATTTTCTACAAGAATAATAAAACTGCCAAAACCCATGTGCAATATTCCACGAAACTTTCCGAATTTGGGCTCCAAATTGTATTAATTTGAATTAGTGCCACCAAGTTCGCATACATTAAGAAGTAATGTCTCATCTGGCACCAGCGTTGGGTGACATTTATGTGGTGATTGCCTTGTTGGGCAAGCCACGTTACAATTATCTTTCATACCTTTATGATTAATAATTGTAGATTTTTAATTTTTATGAAGGAGTGAAAATTTATTAATTTTGCAAGAATCTCGACGTTTGTTGGAATTTAGGAAAAATTGTCACAAAATGACATCTATTTTCTAATCACTGGCGATTACAAGTCTGAGCGAATTTACCGTTAACATTAACACAGATTGGCAAAATCATAAAAGCAACGCTCAGAGGTACAATTAGCCGTCATGAGCAAGCAAACAATTGTATATTTACTTTTAAATTTATCTCAGAATCAAAATGCAAGAAATAATGACAGTTGGAAAAAATGAAAAATACAAGTTATGACGACCTCAAACAAAGGTATCATAATACTGTGACTTAAAAGTTAAAAAGAAAATCACTCTCAAAGTCGTTTAAGGGTTCTGTTTCACGGAATGCACAATCAGATGGTTTGGTCGTAATAAGTTACCATTGTAGTTCTGCGTCTGATGTCTGCGGTGACCGGAGATTACCCACGGTATGTAAGATTATCTCACACGGCGGCTACAGACACGTCCTGTCTCTTAATGCGCATCATCGCATTAATGGCGGTGTCGTGGTGATAAGCCTTCTCCAGCAAGGCAAGGCAAGCCGGCAGCCAGAAATCGTATAACGGCAGTTGGCGAGAGAAGCCAACTTTCCAAGTACACCTCAGACTAGACTCGACTAGAATCGCAGGTAGAATGTCCAGCTCCTCGCTCTTCGGTCCACGAGGAAAACTTCTCGCTCCGCCCCTTGTATTCTCGAAGCTCACATATAACAGAAATTCCCAGGATTTTAAGTTATACGCTCATTTGGATTGGATCTTCAGGTCAGCACCTAATGTCACATCATATCCCCGATATCTGATTTGCCCACTCTCATATCACAGAGGTCGGACATATTCGGCTAAGTAATGGGTACTCGTGGATCACCTTTCGGGACAGTTCATACAAATTTTGAACAACACAAGACGGACACTATGATATTAGAAGCAATTGCCGAATAAGATTCTTTTTTTACAAAACATAAAAAAATGGGTTATCGTGTCGTTTTCGATATATAAGAATGTCATAGCTGAAGTTACTCATTCTATCACAAAAAAAATCCTGAAGGCAAAATATTTTTCTTTTAGTGTTGAAATTATACCCAATATAGGGATATTATCACCTACGTTGACCAACCTTCATTATCATATTCATCTAATTATACGGAATACTCTTTTGATCAATTTTGTGCTTCCTTTCTAACACAAGTCACTAATCAGAAGACATGTTGAAAGCAGTCCTTAAATCGAGACTCTAAATATCAACATTAGTAATTGTAGAGGACAATCTTACGATTGTGCCGGCAATATGTATGGATGCTACAAGGATCTCGTAATGATTTTGAAATTTTGGCAAACTGAATCTAAAAACAACAACAGCGTCAAAGAACATACTTCAAAGAATATCTTTATATATATAAAAATATCGTGTCACGATGTTCGTCCGGGATGAACTCCGAAACTACATAACCGATTTAGATGAAATTTGGCTTAATGTGTGTAATTTAGTCCAACTTAAAAGATAGGATAGTTTTTATCTGGATTATAGACCTCAATATTTATTATTTGCGAAATAAATGTTCATTAAATGTTTGTCATAGGACAATGGTTTGTAATTATTTGTAAGCTGCCAAGGCTAAGCGGTCTGCTGGCTAAGTGGTTAGGGCGTCTGACTGGAGATGGAAAGGTCCCCGGTTCGAGTCCCTGTCTCGGCGAGGATTTTTATAGACACTTAACCCGGCATTAACCCCCGGCGCAGTATGCTGTATGAGGTGAAATACGCCAGGACGGTACTGTGGTTCGAATTCGACGTTAAAATGTATGTTCGCTGTACCAGGCAGGATGGGCGGGCTAGGTAAAGGCGGCTACGACAGGGGCAGAATGCCCAGCCAGTAGAAACCATGTCCCCAGATTTTTTTTTTTTTTTTTTTTTTTTTTTTTGGCTTTAGCCTTAGGCTAATTTAGCCAGTTACATGGGGTAATGGTGCTCTTGTATTTATATTATGCCTTTAGTTTTCGCCACATACATGTAGATTAAGCTAATCGCTTTCTTATTGGGCGTGGCGAGAGTTATGATCACATCTGCGATGTTTTCTATGTGAAGAGCGTCTTTTAATAAGGTTCTTCTATATTCTCGGTGGCGCCTACATCTTAGAAGGAAGTGGTAGATATCCTCCACTTCGTCACAGGATTCGCAGTTCGGAGAATCCGAGACCTTCATTAGAAATTTTTTATCATTTAGCCAGGTGTGGCCCGTTCTTAATCTACTAATCAGCGTGATTGCCTTTCTATGCAGATCCACTTCCTGGAACCATGGTTTCATCGTAACTTTACTGGCGATGGCGCGGTACCATAGCCCTTTCCCTTGGGCCTTTTCGTTCTACTTTCTTTCCCATGCGTTGAGAGCTCTTGCTGAGGCGATCGTTCTGAAATCGGTATAAGGCACTGGTATGTTCTCAGTATCGGGAACCTGGAGGTGTCGTCGAGCTATTTTGTCCGCTAGCTCGTTCCCTGTCACTCCCACGTGACCCGGGATCCATTGTAGGCACACTTCTATGCCTCTGTGTATGGCTTTCCACAGTTCTCTGCCAACTTCATATGTCAGGTAGTTTCTGCATTGGCCTTTAGGAATGCCTATGATAGCCTGTAAGGCACTTTGGGAATCCGAACATATCACTGCTTTTGTCTGTACTGACCGTTGTATATATTGTATGGCCCTCAGGATTGCGTACATCTCGGATGAGAAGATTGAGAATTCTGCCGGCAATCTACAAGCTTCATAAACGCCACAGTCTGCATCGACCCAAGCAGCCGCGCTGGTGGATTGCATTACCCTTGATCCATCGGTAAATACTTTCCGCCATTCCTTCCATCGTGTGTTCAAGGTTTCTAATGCCCATTGCTTCAATTCTAACTGAATGGTGGTTTTTTTGTCTACCGAGCCCTTGATCAAGGACAGGTGGATTCGCGACGAGATCTCGCCCTTTGCCACGTATCTTCTTCGCTGAACATCTCGTTGATCTCCTGTCTGTGTATATTCCACAGGGCCGTTGTCTGAAAATACTGTATCAGGCTGGGTTTTTTCTGTTGTTGACGTGATTTGGCTGAACTTTCATGGGCAAGGAGCTGCACCTTCCTCTGTAGGGGATGGTGACTTCATGGACCACACCTTTAGCCAGAAGTTCAACCCCAATTTACTTCTTCTTGTACTCAACGGTAGAATGGCTAATTCTGCCTCCATCACGGCGATGGGGGTGGATTTCACAAAGCCTCCGATTACTCGCAGAGCTGCTGATTGAATGCAGTCCAATTTTGTTAGAAGAGACTTGGCGGCAGTTTGATACAGGAACCCCCCGTATTCCATTCGGCTCCTCAGTAGAGAGCAGAATACATGCCGGAGTAGTCGAGGGTCCGCACCCCATGTCGGGGCGGCGAGGGCTTTGAAACAGTTCAGGCGTTGCATACATGACTGCTGCAGTTCCATGATATGCTTTCTCCATGTTAATTTTGAATCTAACCACATTCCCAGGAATTTGATCTCTTTAACTAACTCCCAGTGTGTGTCCATTTAGTGTAATTGCACAGTCTTTTCCTTGTAGCTGTCTTTGCGTAAACACACAAATTTTGCTTTTTTCGATTGATATTTCTAGCCCTTTGTCCAGCAATCTCTTTTGTATCAGCTTCAATTGCTCCTCTAGTATTCTGCGGGCCGTTTCTATGTCCGGGTGAGATATATATACAACAAAATCATCCGCATATTGGAGGAAGGATACTAGGCCCTTTAGGATGTTACATAGGTCTGCCATGTAGATTATTGAATAGTAAGGGGCTCATTGGATCGCCCTGCGGTAAACCTTGGAAGACTAGCCGACTGATTCTGTCTCCCTCCGCTGTAAACACTGAATTCACTCTTCGGGCGAGGTATCGGCCACACCATGAGCATAACTTGCTAGGTATGCCCATCTTTTTCATAATGCCCACAAGTATATCTATCTGCACATTGTTATAAGCATCCTTAATATCCAGGAAAGCAGCCACTAAATAGTTTCTTCTTGTGAATGACAGTCTGAACATCTGTCACCAGCGTGCTGATATTGTCTAAGGTGCTGAAGCGTTTTCGAAAGCCCATAGTTCTCGTATCAAGTAACCTATGATGCTCCAGGTGCCACTCGATCCTGTTTTTGATCATTGCACTCATCAGTTTTGTCGGGCACGGCAGGAGAGAAATGGGGCGATATGACGAGATGATGTTCTTCTTCCTGTGGGGTTTACACACGGGAATAACGATTACCTCCCGCCACTGGTCAGGAATATAGGAGAGGTCAATCATAGTATTGTAGAGATCCAGCATGGCTTCCTTCGCTTTAAGAGGAAGTTGTCGATCATTGTGTAGGTAATGGCGTCCATCCCCGGAGCAGTATCTTTCTTCCGTAGGGCGTGCAATAGTTCTGATAGGTGAAAACAGGGTTCCGTCGATCCTGTTGGGACGTCGTCTACTTCCCTACTCTTGTGATATTCCTCCTGTTTTGGTACATATGGAGGAGTGAACGAGGCTAGGAACTCCTCTGCTGCTTGTCTGTCTGACGATATCCAACTGGTAGCCGGCCTCTCACCCTTAAACCACTTCCGTTTCCGCCAAGTCTCTTGGGTCGTCACACCGTATTTTAAATTGGAGCAAAAACTCTTCCAGCCTTCTCGTTTGGCCTTTCTAATGGTATCTCGTGCTTCAGCCGTCATTTCTTGAGTTCTACCAAATTCTCCTGAGTGGCGGCGTGCAAATATGTTCTGGTAGCCAAGCGCCGCCTGGCGACAGCTCGTGAGCAGTCACTGTTCCACCAAGGTTTTCTAGTGAGCTCTCTTCTAGTGTGAGTTTTAACCTCTGGTATAGCCTCTTCTGCAGCAGCCTCCACTATTCTTTGAAATTCGTTGTACCGACATTGGATATCGTCGGTTGCACCTTCCCACTGCTCCAACAGCGTGCTGATCTTTCCTTCGTAGCGTGCCCAGTTAGCCCTGTTACACAACCACCGTCTGCTTGAGTGCCGGCGGACAGATGGGAGATTCCAATCTAATGATAATTTGAGGACGCAGTGATCACTTCCGATAGTCTCTGGTAGCAGATCCCATTTCGCTCTATGCATTAGGTTCATCGATATGAGAGTAATATCTGGAGAAGAATTTCTCTGACTAGGAGCACCAAGTCTAGTTCCGTGTTTGTTGTTAAGAACGGCAAATGAAGAGGCTGATATGGCATGGGCGAGCTCGATTCCCTGCGTGTCTACATAACTATCTTGCCATAACGAATGGTGAGCGTTGAAGTCGCCTCCAACCACACTATTTGCCGGCAGCTGATGGAATACAGCCGACCAATCTTCTTCCTTTAGGTTGACTTGAGGTGGTTTATATATGACGGTGGCCGCTTTGATAGGTCCATCGTACGAGAGATCGACAGAGAGCATTTATACGTTGGCAATTGGCGCCGCTAATCTGCGCACGGGAGCAATTAATGTGGCTTCTCACCAAGATGGCAACTCCCCCGTGCCCATCATCTCTGTCTTTCCGAAACACACTAAAATTCTTGATGTTTATGTTCGACGAGCTGCGCAGCCATGTTTCCGATATAAGGACTAGGTCGGCCTTATGTTCTGTTATGGTTCTTTGAAATTCGTCCCATTTTGGTAATAGGCTACGTGCGTTCCACTGTAACACTGTCAATTTAGTCCTTCTAGCCATTTTTAATTAACAGATTTGCAGCCTCCGATGTGGTTCCACTTGGCCCCATTTCTTTAATTTCTTGAAGCACTTGTCGACACGCTTCGTCCTGAATTTTCTTCACTGTGGGTGGCTGCCAGCTTGCCTTTCATCTGTTGTGCCAGCAGTTTGACCACTATTTTGACTATTATATTAACCATGTCTTCTCCTGCCTCTCTACTAGTTTGTTCTTTGCTGGTTACTTCTTCGGTTTGGGTCGCTATAGATTCCTTGGGAGTACTGACGGTACTTTGGCAGTGCTCCCTGATTTGCTTCATTCCCTGTGGCATCGTCACCGCGCTGTACCTTTTACTCTGTATAGGTGGGAATTCTGCTGCCTTGTATTGGTAACTTTGTTAGTATACTCCTCTTGTTTTCCGTCTCCATTTTTGCTTTGTCCTCTTCTTGTCGCTTCCGTTCGGGGCATTTCCTATCGTTCGCTTGTGGTCACCTCCACAGTTTACGCATTTTTGGACCTCATTTGAGCAGCTGGATATGTTGTGTTCTTCACCACACTTCATACATCTTTCTTTTCCTTTACAGAATTTGGCCGTATGACCAAATCTATAGCATTTGAAGCACTGCGTTACTGGAAATATGTAGGGAGCCACCTTGAATCTCAGGTAGAAAATCTCGATTTCCTCTGGCAGGAATTGGCTATCAAAAGTTATGAGCACAGTTTGCAGGGGAACTGTTTCCACCTTGCCGTCATTGAATACTTTCTTGGTAAATCGCCGTACATCGATAATCGGTGCCGACGAAACAGCGTTAATCCTTAATTCTTCTTCTGCTAGGTCCGTAGGCACAAACTTGATTATCCCTTTCCGTTCTACTCGGTTTAGCCGGTATATAAGCCTGCAGACCCAAGGATTGAAGAAACATCTTGTTTTCAACGAAGCCATTAGCAGTGTTGGCATTCAAAAATTCCATAGACATTCTGTTTTTCCCAAGTTGATTGAGTCGTTTCAGCCCAGTGACCTTGTTATAAAAAATTTTCCCCAGCTGAATTGGGTGTAGAGAAGCACTGTCTGATGCGTTCTCGATTATAACCATATATGGACCCTCTGCATGGTCATTATAAAGCCTCTTCCGCATTGCCGTCGCGGGGGGATTCCGCTTGACTGCTTCTTCTCTTACTTGGCTTGCCTGACTAGTTGTCAGATGGTTACATAAGGTGTTCCATCTCCTGACGCTCTACTGGGATTTGTTTGAGGTGGGGTCGCTAGGCTGCACGCTACCTCCTTACCTCTGCTAGGAATCGACTCAGTGATCATCGGTTCTTCAATTTTCTCTTTCGTGACGTTTCTCCTGTCTGCAGCTTTACGTTTCTTCCTCAGATTGTACTTTTCTTCTTCGTCGGTGTCGTTTAGGTTTGCCTCCTTTGTCTTCCTCGCTGTCTCCATCATCTCTTGGTCACTCTGGTACACGGTATACCCCTCTTCTTTTCTCGGGTCGATTCCATCACTTGCTTCCGCCATTTCCTCTCGCCCTCCGGCAGAAGGGTCCGACGAGATGAGCTCAGCCAAGGATGTATTAACACAGTTAGGTTGTCTTCTCTAGATGAAAAATACTATAACTGTCCGCTGATTCACCAAAAGTTCTGTGAATATAACACGACCGCAGTTAGCACTGTTGATAGTCGCCGGGAGATGAGTCCGCTTCGCTGCCACTAACACTCGCGCAGGTAAACACGTCTCACTTCCTCACTCTATCGCACCGCTTACTTCCTTACTCGTCGGTTGCAAGCAGCAAACTGATGTCCCCAGATCATACGGAATTATTATTATAGTCCCATAAGTTTCTAATAGATGGCGATGTGTTAACTTATGTATACAACACTTGGTTAGCTAGGTTGGGTAATCATCCAGTAGATCAATTTATTTACGCTACAGTTTATTCCTAACAGATGGCGGTGTGTTAATTTATCGAACCATCCAGTAGATGGCGTTGTACTTCTATTTATTTATGCTACAGTCTATTCCACGCCATATGTGTGAGTTTCTTCAATTTTAATTGTGCTGTGTATTGTGTTATGATTATACTGTATTGTTGTTCATCGTTTGTGTGTCTTTATACCTAACGACAAAGTAATTACACACATGAATATAACATTGAAGAAAACGTTACGATAAATCGAATCGTATAAGCATTTCTCGCTAACTTATCATTTTTCTTCTTCTTTTTGTTATGGTCAGCTAGAGACCACGTGTCAATTTCAATTCCTCTCCTGTTGTTTTTTCTTTCTTCCTCCCCAGTACTCCTTCATTATTGCACTCCTCTCTACCTTTGAATCCTGCCATATTCAAAGTCTGCTATCGAAAATTTTTTCTTTCCATACAGTTCACTGGTATTATTTCGTTTCAAATCTTTCTAAACCTCTTGAAAGCTGGTGTCACCCATGCTATAAATGTAGCAAAAAAATATCATTCTTCTTTTTCTGTTATTTTTTTTCAATGTTATTTTATATTTCCTTATTAGTTCTTAACTTCCATTTTACTGTATTTTTCAATGGACCCAAAAATTCCGGTTTCACCACTGTATTATAGTGTCTTATTTTAAGGCTTTCAGAAAGGCACTTTTTGTTGTAATTCAAATATTTTTAATTGAAATGTCGCCAAAGAATCTAACCTCGACAATGCATGTAGCAGAGAGGCAAGACGCACGACGAGAGAGCTCATCAATCACTAACACAAAATGCTGCAAGTAAGGAAGTTCAAAGAATCAGGACAGCTGAGCGTCGTATGCAAGAATCTCAAGAACAGCGTGATGAACGTCTGTGACAGAATATATAGAGAACAAGAGCGGCACGAGAACAGCACATAGCTACATTTAGAGAAAGAGAACGAGAGATATAGAAATCAGCCGTGCTTTAACTCGTGTATCATTTGTTCGTCTTGCGTTCCAATATACACCAGCCATTGATTACTCTGCACATTCTAAAACTGCAATGAGCAAAATATGCCAGTGTTATCAGGCGTTGAAATTCCGCAATGAAGCAGCCGGCATGTGTTGTGCATCAGGAAAAGATGTATTATTACCACTACCCAATCCGCCAGAACATTTACAATCCTTCTTGCTGGCGAATCAAACGATTCGAAATTGTTTCTGCGCAAGACACGCAAATTCAATTCTTGCTTCCAGATGACGTCTTTTGGGGCAACAAAAATTTGCGATCTTACATCTGATGGACGTCATTTTGAAACTAAATTCAAAATACAAGGCCAGGTGTACCATAAGATTGGGTCGTTGATACCGATGCCAAACGATGACCCGAAGTTTCTCCAAATCTATTGGAAATTGTGAGGAACGCTTGAAAACTAGGTGCCAGTATAATTTCATCGAACAAGCAGAAGAGAGAGCAATTGTGGTATTGTTGGAAAATTGTTTGGAAAATAATAATCAACTTATTCAATTGTGTCGCCGCAACTATCAAATTGTCATCAAAGCTGACAAATTACTATCAGGAGAACACGCTGGCAGATTCAACGCGCCAACCGTAGATGAAGTTGCAGTTTTTATGGTTGGTGACTCAGTTGATTAAAGTCACACGTCAAGATAGAACTGTTAGTATAATTTCGGATCTACACCGTTCGTATGACGCACTCCAGTATCCACTGATATTCTGGCAAGGGCAGAATGAATATCACATCAACATCATACAGCGTGATCCAGTTGCTGGTAAATTTAATATTCAACTATTTAATTCGTTATTTTATTAGTACAGTAGACCCGCGGTATTCCGAACAGGGGCCGGATTATAGCGGGCCCACTATATTGATTTCTTATTCTTTTTTTACTATTTAATTTATTATTTTTTCAGGTAATAAAACAAATAAAAAAGTTACTTCAATGAAGTACTACGCCCCCCGATTGATGATTACACGTAATTAGGATAACTGTATCCTTCGATATCGTCAACTGTGCCTTCAATACGTCGTGGATATGTACGCCAAGGTTGAAAACAAGCATTTGCGATTTTTTCGATACAACCAGGCTAAATTACGATCGGAGGAATACATCCTCTTACGAGATACTGTTATCGGCAATATTTATGAAAATTTAAACGCCAATGATATCGGTAATGCATTTATTTTACCTTCAAGCTACATCGGCAGTTCACGGAACATGCAGGAATATATACAAGATGCGATGACTTACGTACGTCATTATCGTCGTCCAGATTTGTTTATTATATTTACATGTAATCCGAATTGGGAGGAAATACAAACTTTGCTATCACAAGGTCATCAATCAATACATCGTCATATCACGGCACTTGTGTTCAAACAAAAATTAAAATCATTGATTGATTTAATCGTAAAACATTCAGTTTTCGGTAACACACGTTGCTATCTGTATTTGATTGAGTGGCAAAAGCGAGGTTTGCCTAATTCTCACATTTTGATTTGGCTTGAAGTTAAAATCCGTCCAGAAGAAATTGATCAAATAATTTCAGCCGAAATTCCGGACCCATTAATTGATCAAGAATTGTTTGATATTGTTACCAGTCACTTGAACCACGGACCGTGCGGTGCTTTTAACATGACATCGCCATGCATGGAAGGTGGAAAATGTAAGAAGCGTTTTCCAAAGGAATATACGAATGATACTATTACGGATATCGATGGTTACCCGTTGTATAGCCGCAGAAACGCTGAGAATGGTGGCCAAACATTTACAATGCGAATGTCAAATTCTAGAAACCAAGTTGAAATTGACAATCAGTGGGTGGTACCATACTCACCATTGCTTTCAAAAACGTATAAGGCTCATATTAATGTCGAGTTTTGCAGTTCTGTAAAATCCATTAAGTACGTTTGCAAATATGTTAATAAAGGCAGTGATTTGGCCGTATTTGAAGTTCAAAGTGTAAATAAAAATGACGAAATAACACGATACCAAATAGGTAGATACATCAGCAGCAACGAAGCTATGTGGCATATTTTTAATTTTCGCATCCATGAAAGAGACCCTTCCATCCAGCATCTTGCAATACATCTTGAAAACGGTCAACGTATATATTTCACCGAAGAAAATATTTTCCAAAGAATACTTGAGCCACCAAAAACGACAAACCACAAACTGAATTTTTCAAAAATCTGATGTGTTCCGCCAATTCGCAAAAACATTATTATATACCGATGTTCCAAGGCATTTTTCATGGACAAATTAGGTAAAAAATGGTAGCCACGTAAACAAGGAGAACCGCATCCTTCGATCGCAGGCATATTCAAAGCAAAGACTTTATACAGTGAATCCAAAACAACGTGAATGTTTCTTTCAGCGTTTGTTATTGGTGAATGTTCCCGGACCAGCTTCTTTCGAATGTTTACGAACAGTTAATGGTCGAGTGTTCAATACATGTCGAGTGTTCAATACATGTCGAGTGTTCAAATGGCCCGCCGCTAGCTGTTTGAGCGCCCGCGTGCAATACCGATTATGCCGCCCCCTGTCTAACTAGCCAGTGGTGGATTTAGGAAATTTCCGAACCGGGTCAGAAAACTGTGAGATTGCCGCCCCTTCAAACATTATTTGCCGCCCCCATTGTTGCCATTCCGAGTGTCGCCGGCCGCCCGAAGCAGCTGTTGAGCTAAAAAAAAAAAAAAAAAAAAAAAAAAGGTCGCCTGTTACATAATACGCCGCAAATTTCGTCGCGGCGACAATGGAGTGGCAACTATCGCGGGGCGGCGACTGTCGTGTCGATCGCTCGTTTTGCCGCCCCCCCTCGATGTGCCGCCCGCGTGCGGCGCACGCGTTGCACGCCCACTTACGGCGGGCCTGTGTTCAATACATGTCGAGTGTTCAATACATGTCAAGATGCAGGTCGCGAGTTACAGCTGCTGGTAGACGACAATTATTGGGACCTGACACTTGCTGATGCAGCGTTGACAGCCTCGCCGAATAGTATTCGTCAAACTGTTTGCAATTATTTTGACATGTTGTCCAACATAATCTTCGAGTTTGTGGGAAAAATATAAAAACAGTATGACTGAAGATATAACTGAAATTTGAGTTTATATAAATAAATAAAAAATAATTTATTTATTTATTTTATAAATATCAATTTTTATATAATTTCAATTAAGTAATTTCTAATGAAATGTAAATTAATTTTTTTTTATGATCGTTTGTCCTTAATTTCAACTCTCCGTATCTCTTACCTATTACATTTGAATTTCCAAATCGACTACAATGTTTTTGTCTTTATTAGTGAATATTAATTTGACTACTTGAGGAAGTTTAGAATAACATTAATCCAACGTACTATAATTAGTAAGTCACAGCAACGCGTGACCGGGTCAGCTAGTGTGTATATAAGTATGCTTGCGTACCATGGAATAACCTATAAAATATGTGATCGTCACAACTCCCTCCAGTTTATCGTAACATTTTGAAAGTCTTGTGACTTGTGTTTCATCACACTACTTAAATTAACTTATATTTTTAAAAAAATGAGATTCCTATATAATGGCTGGTGTTGGGGTATTTTGTACAAATAATGTTACATTATAATGTCATTTTCATTTTAAATACATAAATAACATGTACATTTAATTGTTATTAATATTTTTTTAAAAGAAATACACATTCGAAATGTCAGCCCTTGGAGACATGAGTTTCGTGTCTATACAAAACATTTTTTTCTCAGTTGATAAAGTGTCTCAGTTCAATAACATTATAATTTGCCTTCACTCGTCTATTGTGCGGATGAACCAAAGTATAGGAGTTTTCCCTAAATTTAGCCACTATTTCATATGGCCCTTCATACAAAGGTTTGAACTTCTTTATTTCATTTCCAATGGCGGAGGACTTGTAATGTGTACGTAAGAGAACTAAGTCAGCTACATCGTATCTTGCCGGTAGGATTCCTTGGCCATGTCTACCTTTCCTTGATAAGGCACATTTCTTTAACTAAAGCAGTTTTCGTCATGTGTTCTTGTTTATTTATATTTTTGTTGGGAAATTTTACGAATTCCAAAACAATCCTGGGTGGGTTAACACCGAACATCAACTCGTAAGGAGTTACTGATGTGGAACTATGTGGTATAGAATTTATAATATCCTTTATGTTAGGTATTCCTCAAACCCATCTCTTGTGGTTTTCATTATAATACGTGCGGATCCATTTGCCTAATTCTTTCATCACTCGTTCTGCAGCATTGCTATGTGGGTGGTAGAAAGATGTTTTTAGTGTTTGGATTCCCACTGTCTGGAAACATCTATTCCATATCTTCACATAGAACTGAGGGGCATTATCTGTCAGAATTTTGTTTGGTCTTCCCAAATGAGGAATGTAGTCATACATCACTTTAGAACAAATAACATTGGCTGTCACCCGTTACGTTGGATACAAATTCATATACTTAGAAAAAACGTCGATTATCACACAAATTAGTCTTACTCCCCTCGCGACGTTGGTAATGGCCCATAGATATCCTAAGCAATTAATTCATGTGGATTTTCTGGTATTACACTCTGCATTTCACCTTCTCTTCTGACATTGTCTACCTTTTTCTTTTAACATACCTCACAAGAACGTATGAAATCACAGACCCTTTTAGAAATATTTGGGAAGTAAGCAATTTCTTGAATAATCTATTTCGTTGTCCCAAAATTTCCATAGCTAAAATGGTGTTGTCTAATAAAATGGTCAACAAAATGTTCTGGAATCCAGAGTTTCCAATCTTCACTCTTTTCGTGGTTTCTTCTAAACAAGATCCCTCCTTTTTCTTAGTAATATTTCGTTAGTGATAAATGATCATCGTTAATTGCCAATTTTTCCAACACTTTTGTAATAGCTGTATCCTTCCTTTGCTCCTCTTTCACGAACCGCAAACATCGTTTTACCTTTTCTTCTCCTATTGTGCCTTTGATGTACATTAATTTCGGTGTGTTTATCAGGACCGCATTTAAGCATAGGCTACATAGGCTGTAGCCTAGGGGGCCGAACCACAACCCTAGATCTCTCGCCTGAGTCAGCAGTAGAACAAAAAAATAAGTCGCCCATAAATTTTTTTGGGCCGAATTTCAAATACTTCGAAATTTAAGTATCCATAGCCGGAGGCAGCCAGCGCCACTGCCGACAGGAAGGCCCGCACCACATAAATAGCCCAGAGGCCCACAGAGCCTAAATGCGGCCCTGGTGCTTGTAGTTGGTATAACCGAATCTTCCGCAGATGTTCCCAGAGGTAACCGTGACAAAGTGTCAGCAACAATATTCTCCTTTTCTGAGATATATCGTATCTCAAAATTAAACTCTTGTAACAACAGGGTCTACCTCGCCAATTTCCCATGGACTAGTTTACACTTTTTCAAGAACGACAACGCTTTATGGTTAGAAAAACAATAGTTTTTCTTCCCAGTAGGAAGAAGCGGAATTTCTGAAAAGCCTACGCTACTGCAAGAGCTTCCTTTTGGGTAATACAATAATTGCGTTTTGCTTTGGTCATGACTCTGCTCGCAAAGGCAATCGTTCTCTTAATTTGCGTTCTATCTTCGCAGGTCTGTTGAAACACTTCAACTCCCAAACCATAATCTGAGATATCTGTGAATAAACAGAAATCTATATTCCAATCTTATTACTATCTGATTAAGAAGAGCTTCTTTTATGGATATGAAATCACGTTCATAATCATCTATCGAAATCCAATTCGTATTCTTTCTTTTTAATTTCTCTAAATGCACTATTTAAGATTTGATGTTTTACAAACTTGCGGTAGTATGCGCATAGTCCTAAGAAGCTTATCAATTGTTGCTTATTGGTCGGTCGTGGAAAATTTTTTATGGCTTCTAACTTATCGTCATTTGGTTTAATACCGTCTGGTGAAATGGTGTGTCCAAAAAAGGTTATTTGGGATTTCAGGAATATACACTTTTTTAATCGAAGGGTCATCCCTCCTTCTTTCTGAGCCAAAATGAATGACTCCTTGTAATGTGGCTCTTCAATTGTGTTACCTGCAATAAGTATTTCATCCACGTATACTGATACCAGAGACTACAGGTCTCACCCTAGTACAGTATCTAACGCCTGCATAAAATTCGCAGCTGCATTATTCAGGCCGAAAGGTAATACAGTAAATTGATAGCTTCTACCCTTGTATAGAAATGCCTTATATTTGCGAGATTCCTGTGCTATTGGAATTTGCCAAGGAAGACGTTAAATCCAAAGAGGCTAAAATCTTCTTCCCCTAAAAGTTGTGGAGTAATTCATGTATATGTGGAGGATGATCGCATTTAGTAATCAAAATTTTATTCAGTCTACCGGCAACCAACACCAATCGTACTGACTGATCTGCCTTCGTTACTACCACTAATGGGTTATTATATGTGCTTCTGACCTCTCTATAGAATTCCAGTCAAGCATCCGATTTATTTCCTTGTCAATTTGGTTAGACTTTGCTAAAGATATGACATATGGCTTTACAAAAAAAAAGCGTATGGCATGCGACCGGGAAGTGACAGTCATAATTTTTTACTCTTCCCGGTGGGTAAGAAAAGACATCATTATATTTCTGTTCTATACTTTTCAGTTGATCGTGGTATTGTGGTTCAACATTTTCTTGAAAAGACCAATCTTCTCCTCTCATTTTTTGTTTATCATATTCAAAATTGGATTTGGGTTTCTAGAAAGTGTTACTAACTTTCCCCGCTCTTACATTTTTACTAGTGCATCGCATATCATAGTGGCACAAATAATCTTTGCAGTTTCCTGCTGATGGCCTCCATGACGACACATTCGTATGTTACTTACTGGCGTACTCTCCCACAAAGTATTTATTTCTGTTCTAACTATTTTCACTTCTATTTGGAATTCCAGAAATTCCTCTTAATAATTCAGGATTGCTTTAAAAGCACTGAACCAGTCTACTCCAAAAATACACGCTGTCGTAAGGTCCGGTTCTACATATACTGGTACCTCTATATAATGTGTTTCTATTGTACCTTCTAGCAATATCTGCAATTTTATTTGCTTGCTTTGTTTACCTGTAGCTGTAGAAACAGTAATGCCTTCTACTGGCAGTGAAAAAAACTGTTACTACTTGACTGAACAATATATAACACGCCTCAGACAAACAGGTAATTTCTGCATCTGAATCAAACAAAACATTTATAGTCTTTCCAAATGCAGATAAACGAATCATCGGTACCCTAACACATCTCTCCTGAAACTCAAGCTCTTCATCCTATAAATCATCAGTGGGGTATTTGTTATAGCACAGTCTCGCCACCTTCTGTGCTATGCGAGGGCCTGGACCGTAACGTTAGCAGGTATTAGTTTTTTGGTCTATGCCAAGCTGGCATTGTAGTGAGATTCCCGGATTCTCTCCTGTTTCTTCTTGTTTCCTAAAACCATTGTGGGATCGTTTCCCTCTCTGGAATCCCCTCACGTTTGCTTTACCTCTTTGGTATGTCCATCCCCCATCATTTCTACTAAAGTTTGGATACACTTTCAACCCATTGCTTTGGTCATTTTGCTTGTCGAATTTATATGTTGATTATCTAGGAATTTCCCCGCTTCGTCTATAGTTTTGATATTATGTGTTATCAGTAACAGTTGAATATCACGTGGCATCCTATAAGCAATGTCATTTACTACTTCCTCGTCCGGAGGTGGTATATCCAAATAGTAACTTTTTGATGCTTCTTTTTAAAAAAAATCATGTAAGGACTTCTGATTGCTGTGGAAGTGTCTACAGCTCCATAAATCCCTGCGCACTCCCCTTTGTTTTTCGTATGACCAAAAATGAGTTAATTTTTTTTACAATTTCTTGGTATGTGTCGCAAGTTTGTACTTGTCTTTCACCCCATATACGTGCGTTTTTTTTTCATATATCAAGATAAAGGCACATAATAAAAATACTTCAGCACAGATTCCGAGCAATGGCCATTGTGATTGAAGATAAACTAGCTGCCTTATAGCCATTCGTCAGAATCTGTGCTGAAGTATTTGCATTATGTACCATTATCTCGATAGGGGGTATCCATAAATTATGTGTTTTACCGGATTTCCGGACCACCTCCTCCCCTTCTGGTGAGACTTCGTGAGATTTGGTCCGACCCCCTTTTTTTTAGCTCTACAGTCCAAATTTCAAATACCTCACGTGAGATTTCGTTGACCCTCCCTCCGCCTTGTTGAGATTTCGCCGGACCTCTCCCCCCCCCCCTATTTCACCTCACTTAATTTATATATATAAAAAAACAGCACGCATATCTCTAAGGCAGTCAGTGCACTATCAATCTCGATACCTCTGACCATGATCACGGATCACTGAATTGTGTCACAATATTACATGTTCAATCCTGATTTTATTCGCCCCTGCATTGAGACCACCGACACCGCTTCAACACTTACGGATTTAATTAAGTTAAATTAATTGCATACATAGTTTTCCGTCTAACTTTGAAGACGGGTGTATGAAAAAAGCATGGGGTTAAATAGTGGTTACAGAAGATAATTGTATATTCATTTAGATTTACTTGATGAAATACAAGTGCTAAAGATGACTATAAAAACTACTTCAGGAAGGGGGGGGGGCAATACTTTGACGAGTTACTGCAAATGATAGATAACTCCTTATGCATAAAAAAAACAAGATACTTGTATGAAAAAAAGTATAACGTCTAAAGAAAAATTAGCAGTAACATTACTTTATCTTGCCACAGGTAGAAATATTAAATATCTAAAATACACTGTCTCTGACTGTAATTAAGGAAACAATCAAGGTTACACGTTAAGCTCTTATTTACGTGCTCAGGAACTATATGAAAGTAGTAATGTTTTTTCCACCCATTCCACAACTGTGGTAAAGTTTCTAAAAAGATTAAATCTTTTTCTAATTGAGGAAACGAAGATGAAATCATCGGTTTGACCAGCGGTAGTGGCGTAAAGAGCGTGTTATTCACATCTGTCTTCCAAGGACGCACAGCATAGATTCTCACTACCATGGAACTACATGTTCAATCTTAACCAGTGGATCGTGATAATGATTTCAAAATATCTAGATAGTTTGTGATCAGATGTATCGGTCTGTCAAATCCACTTCATGTACCATCCATCTGGATCATGATTGAAACTGGTCATAGATCGCGATCGAATGTGTAAAGGGCGCTTAAGACTCTAGCTCAACTAACTAAATACAATCTTTGTATAACTGCGTGGATTTCAATACTGTTATATTACAATGGGTTCGAATGCCCACCAGACCAGTGGCATAGCGAGGGGGGGGGGGTGCAAAGGGAGCATCATGCCGCGGGCGCTTACTCACAAAGGGGCGCCAAATGGTCCGCAAAACAAAAAAATTGCTGGGTAATTTTTACTATAATTGATTTCTGGAAAATATGTTTTAAATTTAGTGCCAGTGTAATATAATAAATGGTAAATCGTAAATAAAAAGTTAAAAAAGGAACACTAATAGTGTAGTGAACAGTGTCACTCCATATTTTATCATATTAATAATCAAATATTTCGGACCCATTGAAACTGCAGGACCCAAAGTGTGAATGGGAGGTTGGCTGGAGAGAGACAGGTCATGCCATCTATGGTCGGAATCTTAATATGTTTTCTCTTTCAATGTCACAATAAGAACGGTGGTCGTGGACAAGTGGCTGAAGACATCCGATTGGCCAGTGGAATTTCGCCCGCCAAAATGACAAAGGGGTGCGAAATATTAACGTTTAAGTTATTTTGTGCGTGTATTTTTCAGTTTTGCGTCCTTGTCATCGCGCTCTGCTTAGAATGAAAATCAGATGTCATTAAATATTAAATTTCATATTTTATAAGTTTAATGTTGGCATAAATTATAGCGTATATTTCACTGTGTTACTACCTTTCAAGTTCAAGACATTCTTGGTAAGTAATAAAACAAATAAGATTACTTACTACATCTACTCAACGATTCTATTATTCAGTGAATAGGGTATGAAAAAATTTGTTAACAGTGTTCAATAAAACAATCGAAGAAATTGACAATATTCAATTTTTATCACTATTTATAGTAATAAATTTTAAGAATTCTTAATTTAACGTAAACATAGCTTATCTGGGGGACAACCTAAAACCAGCAACTTTTTTCGACCCTTGTCAAAACTATCACATTAACAAGCATTGGATTTTGACGCCTCTTAAAGCCAATTTTAACAACCTATATTAGTTTAATTTTAAAAAGATTGTTTACCAACTCTATAGAAAATTAAGATAAAACTACCTAAACTCAGCTCATTCCTTTGCAGTATACCGTCTTTCCAAGTTTCAAGCTTTGGCTCGTTGCAAATTGGTTTTGTACTTACAAGTTAGATTTAGAACCTATAGTTTAAAAATAGAATTATATTCTCACCTTCCTGTTGTCTTCTGAAATAAGCTGTATTCTGTTCTCTTTTTATATTTTATTCACTGATGTGTTATTTAACAGTAATATCTTAATTAATTTGATAAAAATTATTTTTTATTTAGACCATGTCAACGCCAGGAAAGAAACTAGGCGGTTCCCAGAATCAGAAAAGAAAACTACAGCAAGAAAAAGAAGCTCTGAAATCTAGAGTAATAAAGGAATCAAACATAAAAAAAAATCGCAAAAAGAAAATCCAGAAGATAAAAAGGATGAAGATGTAAAATCAGATTCAGAACCAGATTCAGGTTGTACACCTACTGCTGCTAAACTCAACAAATACAAGACTCTGAAGAAGGTGGCCCAAGTACATCAGAAATGATAAATCTATGTTCAAATCTAATAAAAAGCACAGAAAATACAACAGAAACACTTGCTTTAATTCCGGATGTTCTGGAGTTCAAGGATGTTGCTTGTTTAAAATTTAGCAAAAATCTTCCAATAATATCGAACCAACTTCAAAAAGAAATGATTATTCGAGGATCGTGCACATTTCAAAACGAAGCCTATTTAAATGCAGCAGCAACGTCAACTAATCGTCAAATGCCAAAATCTTGGTTTTCTCGACGGGTCGGCAATGAAGAGGAAGGAACTAAAGTTAACCGATCTTTGTTTTTGTATTCACCAAAAAATAATGCAGCGTACTGCTTTTGTTGGTTACTGTTTATTACATCAATTCCGCTACACAATCATCTTTCGTTACATCTGCTAGTTTTAATAAATGGAAGAAAAAAGATAAATTGATTAGGCATGAAAGAAGTCCAAATTAACGAATCACTTACGGCTTGGAAAGAAACAAAACGAAGATTAACGGGAAGAAGAACGGGAATTGATGTATCATTAGAAGCGAACATTCAGTCCGAAAAAGAATGGTGGCGAAATATATTGCAAAGAATATTAGCTTGCATGAGGTATTTAATTACACAAAATCTTCCTCTATGTGGCCATGTTGAAAAACTAGTACTTAAAGATGGTACAAATGTAGGAAACCTATTATCTTTACTTAGACTTGTAGCACAGTTTGATCCGCTACTAGCAAATCATCTTCAACATGCCACAGAAACTCCAAAAACTGTCTCATATTTGTCACCACAGATTCAAAATGAATTCATTCATCTACTGGCATCTACAGTTCGAAATCAACTAATAAACGATATCAAAAGAAATAAATATTATGAACTTTTGTTTGACTCAACTCTGATATCTCTAATAAAGAACAAATGTCCCGAGTCGTTAGGTATGTAGATGTTGATTTTATCAATAAAAAAGTTTCCATCAAAGAATCTTTTTTGAGGTTTATTGAATTA
Organism: Vandiemenella viatica; assembly: GCA_031002005.1. Classification (NCBI taxonomy): domain Eukaryota; kingdom Metazoa; phylum Arthropoda; class Insecta; order Orthoptera; family Morabidae; genus Vandiemenella; species Vandiemenella viatica. Next base: position 75,925,914 of record JARYHS010012519.1, read on the forward strand.
CATGCTAAAGATGCAGCCTCCATCGAAAATACAATTTTAGAGAAATTAAGTCCCGATGAAATTTCATTAACAAACTGCAGATCACAATCTTACGATAATTCTACCGTGATGGCAGGTCACACATCTGGCGTGAATAATGTAAACAAATCATAAAGCATTATTTATAAATTGTGATAGCCATTCATTGAATTTACGAGGGTGAGTCGAATGAATACCTTAAATTCGTAATAAGAAATCGAAATTTGGCGCCGTTTTCCGGTAAGTTGGTAAGCGTGCTACAAGCAGCGTGCAGAATGGCCTGTAGGTGGCAGCACAGTGCAGATCATGGAGGAAGGAAATATATGGAGGAGAAGTGACGTTAAATCGGTGAAGCAGGCTCTAAACTCTCGCGCATGCTCAGTGGTGGCAGCGGTGATATTGCGCTTCCAAACAAATGCGATGTTCACATTGTGTTAGATGCAATGATTATTTCATTTTGTAAAGTGTATAAGTGTTTTATAATCCCATCTTGTGTTGCGTACGGTTGCACAAATAGGCCAGACAGGAAAGAACCTGGAATATCATTTCATAAGTAAGGTGAATTCTAATTATCGTTGTTGAAGTGGACGGTAGAAGTTGCAAACTTTGGAGCATGTCTATAAATATTTAGTCATAGCTCTCAATGGGATGACTTTTTTCTCAAATTTTTGTTGGTGTAGTGTAGAAAATCAGCATACCTTGCTATTTTGCACATAATAGACTAGCATTACTTTTAAACGAGTGTTGAAAATGAGATTTAACGGGGTGTGTTTTACATCGCGATTCAGTGAATTTAGTATTGCGCTTTCTTTCGTCACGTTGCAGTTTATACTGTATGATGTGTTAAATTATGCTATGCAATCTAGGAATCTTGATGAAGCAAACGATGTTGTTACTGCAAATACAGTTTGCGATTCAAATACGCGTGTGTGGGTATGTCTACATAGTTTGATTCTGTAGCGGCAATTTAATGGAGATTGTGGTTAGGTCTAAATGCAGTCTGTACCAGAATGGTTTTGTTGTCCCATGAGGGACAAAGAATTTATCTATTACTGTAATTTCATGAAAACCAAGTTAGTGCCAAAACGTATATAGCGATGGAAACTACTTCCAGCCATTTCCAATTAAGCTTACGATGTATGTTAACAAGATAACTATTTTTATTCTGGTCTAGGCCGCATTTCAACCTAACCACAAGTGGTAGTAAAAATACTGAAATATCCATTCTGCATGTAATTCATTGTAGCTTTGGCAGAATTAATTTCCGGTCCAGGCCGCATATTATTATTATTACTCCGCAATTCACTAAAAGTGTGTGACCCAATCCCAGTATATCCCGAAAACTAAGCAAGATATCGAAAAAATTTATTCTTTATTTTCGATTTGTGTTGTTGTATTACATAAGAATCGATCATTAAATTCAACTTTTGGGAAATTTTTCATCTCCATTTCAACTCAAGACACCTCACTTTTGATACAGTATATCTCGAGAACTAGGTGAGATATCGAAAATGTTTATTCTTTATTTTTCATTTGTCTCGTCTTTTTAAATAAGAATCCATCATCAAATTTGACTTTGACCAATTTTTTTCTTCTGAATTTCAATCAAAACCACTTCACCTTTGAGACGGAATATCGCGAAAACTAAGCAGGATATCAAAAAATTTTATTCTTCATTTTTTATTTGTCTCATCGAGTTACATAATAATCCATCACCAGATTGTGGCGTCACGTTTATCCTAGAGTCCCCTTGAGGTTTTTGTACATATTCCCCGTATCTGTATGGAAGCGGCCATGCCCCCCTCCCCCCCCCACTCCTCCTCCGCCCTGCTTCACTTCAATCCGTGGTGAAGGTCTCTTGCGACGTCTCCATATATTTCCTTCCTCCATGGTGCAGATGCACAAATAACGTCGCAGTATCAGTATAAATATGCAGGGCCGTAACTATAAACCTGGAGGCCCCGGGGCAAAACTTCATAGTGAGGCCCCCCAATATTTCTTTCTTTTTATATGCAAGGGGGTTTTTACCTATTGGTCCATGCAATTGTAACAAAACTATCTACAAAAGGTTCACTACGCCAAATGTTTGAGTATTTATCTAGCTTATACAATTAAAAAAATATTAAATGGATTATTTTTATGATACAAGTTTAGGAAATTAAATATTCAGTGCGTATGGTTGTAAAAAGAATAATAATACAAAAGAAAAATACTTACAAAAGTACAATTTCTAAAAAGAGTGTATGTTTATTAAAAATTTATAATATCAATATTAAAAATACATTGTAAAATATTTGCCACACTGCCAGGGCCGTAACTATAAACTTGGAGGCCCCGGGGCAAAGCTTCATAGTGAGGCCCCGCAATATTTCTTTCTTTTTGTAAGCATGGGGGTTTATTCCAATTCAACAAAAAAATTGTTTTTATCTATTGGTCCATGCAATGGTATCAAAACTAGATACAAAAAGTTCACTAAGCCAAATATTCAAGTATTTATCTAGCTTATACACTTAACAATTTTTTAAATGCATTATTTTTATGATACAGTTTTTGGAAACTTGCGGTTGTAAAAAGGATAAGGTGAACAATGCAAAAGCAAAATACTTACAAAAGTGCAATTTATAAAAAAGAGTGTATGTTTATTAAAAGTTTATAAAATCACACATTACAAATACATGGAAAAGTATTTACTACACTGTTGTTAACATTAAAAAAAAACTTTAAACAGTAACTTTTAATAAGATTAAACTAGCGGAAAATTTTTAGTTGATAAATTAAAATTTGACTTTTCTAAATAAAAGTTAAGTTATAATGCATACTTTGCTTAAAAGACAATGAATCAGTAACTGATGCTTGGAAATTAGAGTAGATTGAAAAGATTAAGGATTAGCTACATTTGATTGTTTCTTAAACATTTGTTTCCTAACTTTCAAAGAAGCAAATTCATCAATTACTTTGTCAAAGTTTACTTGTTGAGCTCGATCATTCTCAATATATTATTTTTTAACTGCTTAACGTCTCTTAACAGCGAGGTCTTTAGAGACGGCATTCTCAGTAGAAAGCAAACCTAAGCTACTGGGTCTTTCTTGAGACATTGTACTTCTCAAATAATATTTAATCAATTTAAGCTTAGAAAAGGACCGTTCAGCCTTAAATACTGTCACAGGAACAGTCAAATACATAATGCACGCTGTGCAAATATCTGGATAGCTTGATGAAAGAGAACTGTGGTCGAATATTATATAATTAGCAAATTCCTTAACACTTTTCATTTTTTCCAGTTTGTTTTGAAACAAATTTTTCACTGAAGATAATTGTGAATGAAAGGCTGGACTCGCAGCGTTTGGAAAATTATTAACGAAATAAACTGCTTTTTAGTGAATATCACTTCCACTTACATTGACTAAAAAATCAGATTGTATTAATTGATAAGTGTCAAGAAGAGCTTTTGTCCCTTCAAAGCGGTGATCTAGTTGAGTACAAAGTCTGTCTACCATTGGATAGAACACAGTGACTTGGAAACAAGATTATGGGTCTATTAATCTCTCGACTTCACTCAATTCTTCAAAGTGTTTTCATCATTTTGTTCTGGCGAAATTCTTTGTATATTTCCCATCGACTACAAACTTTTGATGATTCTTCAAACTTTCCACATATCCTTAGCAATAAATTACGCATTAACTCATATGCATACAACAGGTCCATGCTTTCAGATTTTAAGGATTTTGATACGAGGTTGAGAGGCTGTATAACTTCACACTTGCACAACCAAAAGCAATACAAAATCAAAATTTTCAAGTTTGTTCTTTAGCTGCTGTGCTTCATTTCTTTCCTTTGTTTTCCTCGAAGTCAAACAGGCGGGTAGGGCTTTTCAACACGTCACAAAACTTGAGTTTCAGTGCATACACTGCCTCATGTCTACCAGCCCAGCGAGTTGAATTAAGAGTTTTCAGTGTTATTTTCGAATTCAGTAAATCAGTATAGGCCTAAGCCTCGATTTCGTACACTGACTTCAAGTCTACCAGCGCAAAAGTACTATGATCAAAAAAGCACTTTGAATGGTTTCAAAAAACTTGCATACCACTCTGTTTCCTTCCACAGCATCCTTTAATACTAAATTAAGGTTATGTGCAGCCCAGTGCACAATGTATGCATGTGGGGCTTTTTATTTAATACGCTGCTGCACTTCACTGTATGCCCCACTCAACTGCAGCCCCGCCGTAGCCTTATCCACATTTGATCAAATCCAAGTTTTTCTCTTCCAATGAAGTAAGTGTTTCTGCTGCAAGACCTTGGACAGACTGATCTTTTACCTCTCTAAAGGATACAAAAGTTTCACATATTTTGATATCGTCCCCTCTTATCATTAAATGTTTTGACATACCTGTAAACTTCCCTTAACTGATCAACTTTAGCAATGTGCTGAGTAGTACCTAAATTAAATATAAAAAAACAAGCACTTTTGAAGCGTAACGGTCTTTTAATTTTTGATTTCTAAGGCTAATAGGTTTATAAGTTCATTCTGAATTTTAGGACTGAGGTATTTCACAGTCCCTTGCGAACGCTGAATCAATTCTTGCAGTACTGGGTCATGTTTTGACAAGAACAAAACTATCGAGAGAAAGTTTCCTTTGTTGCTACATTCTAACTTTTCACTAGATCCACGAAATGCGAGATTATATGTTGCAAGTGTTGAGGTCACAGTTAGGATTCTTTCGAGAACTTTTCGCCAGAATCTTCTTTCATTCTCCAAATTCTTGTCGAAAACGTCTTCGAAAGTACCATGTTTCCGGCATTGCCCGTAAACTACACAAGACTGTGTCTTTTGGATGCTTCAAGAACTGAAATAAGTTCTGAAATATGCTTCCAGCCTCGAACTCCGGTTGCTATATTCAAGTGCTTCCAATTGGCAATAGACTCAATCTAATTTTTTACAGTAACACAACCAACTTCTTTTAAGCTTCAACCATGACTTCATGTTTGTAGTATAATAGTTACTTGAAAAAGATCAGCCTTGTTCACTGATATCCTTGGGAAATGGGAGATTGAATTGGACTAACTGCTACCAGCATATGTTTCTTTTTCTTGATTTTCTATTAGCGAGCGTGGTGGTGTAACGGATAGCGTTCTGTCCTCGCATTCGGGAGGACGGCGGTTCGAATCCCCGTCCGGGCATCCAGATTTGGGTTTTCCATGGTTTCCCAAATCACTCCACGCAAATGCTAGGATGCTTCCTTAAAAAGGCCACGGCCGAATTCCTTCCCATTCCTAGCCCCCATCCTTTCCCATCTCTGTAGACCTCGCTGTTGAGAGATGTAAAGCAGTTAAAAAAAATTGATTTTCTATTAAAGTAGGAAAGACATCGTAATAGGCAGAATCTAGATCTTCCAAACAACTTAGTGTATCATTGGTTCGGTCTATCACAACTGCCTCGCCTAAAGAATTTTGTTGATTCGATTTGTTGTCATTGTTTCAATTTCAACATATCTGCACTTAAGTTCTGTGAAATTATTATATCAGGAGAATCCACTTCTATTTCATTTTCTTCCGGAGTGCCTTCCAAAGCTTGGCTCGTTGTTTTCTCCGGCCCTAAAAAGAAAATGTGTGTCAGGAAATCTGTAAAATTTTATTTTAAAAATATCGGAAAGGTCCTCTTATAGTTTAGAGCCAGGGGCGGATAGAGGGGGAGGGGCTAGAGGGCTCAGCCCCCCCCCCGACAGTATCTAGTGATACCCCGACATTGTATAAAGACTACCCGATGGCCAACTCAAGACCCCCCCCCCCAAAAAAAAAAATCTACTAAAAGGCAAGAACTCTGTACCAAAATTAACTCAAGCCAAGCCCCCCCCCCAAAACCAAAGTCCGCTCAAGCCCGCCCCCCCCCCCACAAAACAAAATCCTGGATCCACCCCTGTTTAGAGCTATACGTATACAGGCACATACATTTAGTATATATACGTATATAAGCAGGGCTTAAATTGCGCCGGAGCCCACCGGAGCTAAAACAATACACACTATTGAGGTATTTGGAGGAATTTAATTGCACCTGGGGCCTCTTGAGTGCTTAATCCACCATTGATTTTGTTTTATAGGAATGTCAAGAGACCGACAGAAACATTTGAATTATACACGTTCGAATTATTCAAGTTTGACTACTATTTTTACATGAATTACACATCACACTGAATAAAGCAAACCATACATACCTTTCTTATCACCATTCCCTGTCGAGTGGTTTCCACTGTCCAGCCATGTTGACAACTTCTTCGAACTTTTTGCAGCCTCCAAGTTTCTTCTTTTTAGAGTCTTTTTTTTATTTCCACTTGGCTGGTGCCGAATTCGTTTTATAATATAAACTATTATCTGAACACGAGCAAAGTAAGACTAAACAGGGCCGGCGCTAGGATTTTGGGGCCTGGGTAAGAGATCTTAGCAGTCACATAACCAGTTGGGGGCCCTTGGCCGATTCATCGGTTAGGGCCCTCCCAAATGGGCGACCATTTGACACGTTCTCCCCCCCCCCCTCCCAACCCCTAACGCCAGACCTGAGACTAATTAATAAACTACACACGTACTATCTGTACTATACGACTTTAAACTGCACTGACAGTCCGATACGAGCCTTCACGTAAGCCTTCACGGGTGATTTCCATTTTTGCCATAAACTTGCTTCTTTTAATCGTTCACTATCAACAACCTACTCAGACAATTTCTAAATTGCCACTGGCTTCACAATAACAAACGTCACTGTTCACAAATACAGTGGTGCCACAACTCATTAACGCCACCTATTGTTCGAGTGTAAAATCTTAAAAGGCAACCCTCATAATGATGAGCAGTTAGCAAACGAATAAATCATCATGAATAGCACTAGCTCACTGCACCTGCCAACCTGCACTTGACACATCACTCGGCAGGCACCTGGAGCGACATTGTGCTGTCAGCTCTAGAGCTGCTTTTGTATGTGAAGCGTATGGAGTATATAAATGGACACGCAAAAACATTTCCTCCAGCACTTTGATGGATTTCTTTATTATTAACTTTTACCTGGGTGCTGGGTATTAGATATTAAAGTTAGATTAGATATTAAAATAAAATATTTTTTAACCATCAGTTTGGTGCCCCTCGGGCTTGGGGGCCCCGGGGCAGTGCCCCGGCTGCCCCGGCGGTAGTTACGGGCCTGCACACTGCTGTTAACATAAAAAACCTAAAACAGTAACATTTAATAAGATTAAGTAGTGGACAACATTTAATTGATAATTTAAAATATGACTTTTCTAAATAAAAGTTTAAGATAGATTAAAGATATAGTAACAATAGATTTTAATTAAGTTAGTTAAAATGCATACTTTGCCTAAAAGACAAGGAATCAGTAACTGATGCATGGAAAGTAGTGTAGACTGAAAAGATTAAAGATTAGCTACATTTGATTATTTCGTAAACATTTGTTTCGTAACTTTCAAAGAAGCGAATTCATCAGTTACTTTGTCAAAGTTGTTTTGTTGAGCTCGATCATTCTCAACTGAAAGCAAAGCTAAGCTGCTGAGTCTTTCTTGCGCCATTGTACTTCTCAAGTAATTTTTGATCAATTTAAGCTTAGAAAAGAACCGTTCAGCCTTAGATACTGTCACAAGAATAGTCAAATACATGATGCACGCTGTGAAAACATCTGGGTAGCTTGATGAAATCGAACTGTGGTCGACTATTATATAATTAGCAAATTCCCTAACACTTTTAATTTTTTCCAGTTTGTTTTGAAACGAATTTTTACTGAACATATTGTGAAGGAAAGGCTGGACTCACATCATTTGGAAACTTATTAACGAAATCAACTGCTTTTTGTGAATATCACTTTCACTTGCATTGGCTAAAAATTCAGGTTGTATTACTTGATAAGTGTCAAGAACAGCTTTCATCCCTTCAAGTTGAGTACAAAGTGTGTCTACCATTGGATAGACACAGTGACTCGGAAACAAGATTTTGGGTCTATTAATCTCTCGTCTTCACTCAAGTCATCAAAGTGTTTTTTCACTTTCCTTTAGTCTGTTCTGGCGAAATTCTGTGTTATTCCCCATCGACTACAAACATCTGATGCTTCAGAAACAAGTTCTTCAAACCTTCCACGTATTTTGGTTATCCTTAACAATAAATTACCAGAAAATGCAAAATTTTGGCCCGTTATTTTGAAAAATTACTGAACTGTGAAGAACCTCAAGAAAGACTAGATTCAGTCAGTCACAAGCAAGCATTAAACCTTCAGAGCCACCAGACGAGAAAGAAATCCATGACATAATCCAAGGTCTGAAAAACAATAAAGCTGCAGGGGAAGATCTGATTGTTGCAGAGTTGTGGAAAGGCAGGTAGTCAAGCAAGGCAGGAATTGACAAACATACTGCAGGAAATCTGGCGAACAGAAAAAATTCCTGACGAATGGAAGAACGCACTGATACACCCATTGAACAAGAATGGTGACAAAACAGATGTGAACAATTACAGAGGAATTTCCCTGGTAGCAGTGACATATAAGATACTGTCAAAAGCTCTTCGAAACAGAATTGATCCAGTAATAGACAAACAAATTGGAGAATACCAAGGTGGGTTCAGAAAAGGACGATCCTGTGTAGAACGGATTCTAAATCTGAAAACTGTAATACGAGACAGGGTTCCAAAGAACAAAAACTATGTTATAGTTTATGTGGACTTCAAGAAAGCCTACGACTCAGTAGATAGAGTCTCGTTACTGAACATTTTACAGGAATTTGGTGTTGACTCAAAATCGGTCAACATAATCAGGCAGACCCTCACGGGAACAAATTCAAAAGTGAAATTTATGGGAGAGATCTCAGAGGAATTTAAAATAAAAAGTGGTATCAGGCAGGGAGATGGGCTTTCCCCAATTCTTTTCAATTGCGTTTTGAAGAAGGTAATAAGAGTATGGGAAGAGAAACTCAAGGAAAGGGGAATTCACCATGAGATAAGATTAGGTTCAAAGCACAAAGGGGTTGGGATAAACTGTTTGGCCTTCGTTGATGACATAGCGGTTCTTTCTGAAAGTATAGAAACCGCACTTGAACAAATCAACCTTCTTAAAGATATAGCAGGAAAAGTTGGACTTCAGATCTCTTTTGAGAAGACTAAATCATGACCAATATTAGGGATTCACCAACAGTACTAAACACAGAGTACGGAAAAATTAACAAGGTCAATAAATTTAAATATCTAGGTGAAGTAATTCACATTAATGGGCTTGATAAGGAAGCAAATATATCAAGAGCAAGAAAACTAGAACTAGCATACCCAATTGACTAAAGATACATACAATAAGAAGAATCTATCCAGGATAGCTAAAATCAAACACTACAACACAGTAATCAAACCAGAAGGACTGTATGCCTCAGAATGCTTGTTCTCTATGAAAACTGGAGAAATAGAAGAGAGAGAAAAGGGAAAGGAAAATCTTGAGAAAAATTTGGGGACCACTAAAACTTGAAAATGGTGAGTTTAGACACCAGAGGAATAAAGACCTATACAAAGAAGAAGAAATTGAAAGGATGTCAGACACGATCAGAAAGAGGAGAATCAGTTTTTTGGTCACATAATGAGAATGGATAACAATAGACTTACAAAAACAATTTTCAATCATGTTTACAAGAGTAAGAAGGGCAACCAGTGGATCCAAGGAGTAAAGAAAGATATGATTGAGATCGGAATAACAGAAGATTTAGTACAAGATAGAGCAACTTTTAGGAGATTGATCCAAAATTTCAAGGGTTTCCAGGAGAAGGAGAAGAGGAAATGTAGTAACATATGGACAGAAGAAAGGAGGAAACAGCAAAGTGAGAGGATGAAGAACTATTGGAAGTCAAGAAAAGAAGCATGAAATGAATGCACGGGATTACTTTTCGTGGTCCTTAGATGGCCGATATCGAAGAGAAGAAGAAATTACCCAATAACTCATATGCATACAACAGGTCCATGGTTTCAGATTGTAAGGATTTTGATACGAGGTTGAGAGACTCTAAACCTTCACACTGCCCAACCAAAAGCAATACAAAATCAAAACTTTCAAGTTTTCTTTAGCTGCTGTGCTTCATTTCTTTCCTTGCTTTTCCTGGAAGTCAAAATTATGCGGGTAAGGCTTTTCATCACGTCACAAAACCTGTGTTTCAGTGCAAATCCTACCTCATGCCTACCAGCCCAGCGAGTTGGATTAAGAGTTTTCAGTGTTACTATCGAAATCAGTGAATCAGTCTGAGCCTCGATGTCGTACACTGACTTCAAGTCTTGCCAGCGCAAAATACTACGACCAAAAAGCAATACACACTTTTAATGGTTTCAAAAAAACTGGCAGACCTCTCGATTTCCTTCCACAGCATCCTTTAATACTAAATTAAGGTTACGTGCAGCGCAGTGCACAAAGTATGCGCGTGGGGAATTTTCTTTAATACGCTGCTATACTCCACTGTATGCACCACTCATGACTGCTGCCCCGTCGTAGCCTTGTCCACGACATTTGGTCAAATCCAAGTTTTTCTCTTCCAATGAAGTAAGTATTTCTTCTGCAAGACCTTGGGCAGACTTAACTTTTATCTCTCTAAAGGATACAAAAGTTTCACATATTTTGATATCAATAGGTGTCTCTTCTTCATCATTAACTATTTTTACATACCTGTAAACTTCACTTAACTGATCAACTTTAGCAATGTCCTGAGTGGTATCTAAAATCAATGGAAAAAAACAAGCAGTTTTGAACTTCAACAATAATTTCATTTTTGATTTCTAAGGCTTATAGGTTTATAAGTTCGTTCTGAATTTTAGGATGAGGTATTTCACAGTCCCTTGCGGACACTGATTCAATTCTTGCAGTACTGGGTCATATTTTGACAAGAGCTGAACTATCGAGAGAAAGTTTCGTTTGTTGCTACATTCTAACTTTTCACTAGATCCACGAAATGCGAGATTACATGTTGCAAGTGTTAAGGTCACAGTTAGGATTCTTTCAAGAACTTTTCGCCAGAACTCTTTCTTTCTCCAAATTTTAGCACTAGCTCACTGCTCGTCCCAGCCTGCACCTGGTGCGACATGACATTCGACTCGACTTTCTGCTTTGCACGGACACGCAAAAACATTTAGTCTAGCACTTTGATGGATTTTTTTTTATTATTAACTTTTAGCTAGGTGCTGGGTATTTTATAGGAAGTTAGATTAGATATTAAAATAATTTTTTAACCATCAGTATGGGGCCCCTCGGCTTTGGGGCCCCGGGGCAGTGCCCCGGCTGCCCCGGCGGTAGTTACGGGCCTGTAAATATGGCTGCCGCACTTGAGACTTGCACCGGGATGAACAGCGTTCTGTTATTCGGTTTTTGAGTAGTGAAGGTGTGAAACCTATTGAAATTCATCGTAGAATGAAATTTTCAAACTTTGGGTGAATTTTATAATACACATTTCAATGGAAATATGTGGCTGCAAAATGTTACTTCGCAGTAGAAAAGAAATTGAACCTAAACCTTTTTTTAGAATTTCTTACTTTTATAATCTCGTATGGAGAAGATGTTTTTCCAAACCTGAGAGTGGCACTTCAAATACTCCTGACTATCTCAGTATCAATTGCTAGCTGCGAACGTTCACTCAGCAAATTTAAATTAATAAGTGTGTGCTGATAGAAGTTTGATGGTGATGCAACACATCTATGTACACGCTGTGATGTAAGTGTATGGTCACAAGTGTGGTGATGTCTACCGGCAGTGAACCATGGTAAATCACAATATAAGATCAATTGCATTGTCCTTCATAACTGATCACTCTAATAAGGAAACCTACTCAGGCCCGCCGTAAAGGGGCATGCAAAGCGTGTCGGCGACACTCGGGATGGCAACAATGGGGGGCGGCAATCTCACAGTTTTTTTACCCGGTTCTGAAATTTCCTAGTTCCACCACTGGCTGTTAGACATCGGGATTGCACGCGGGCGCTCTAACAGCTAGCGGCGGGCCTGAACCTACTATTGATTAAGTTTTTATGTTGCTCTTAACCCAAAGTGACCTTTTAAAACTCAATATTAAGTTTTCAAATCATTTACATGAATTTCAGGATTTATAAATTTCATTATTGTGTGTGTGTGTGTGTGTTTTTTAAAAAAATAAATGTGAAAATGCAAAGTATCCCATCACAAATAACTAAAATCTTATCTAATCAAAACTGAGTAAAATAGGAAATTAATAATCCAAGGTAAAAATGTTTCTTTTTTTTATTAACGTCTTTCCACTATATCTCTCATTTGAGTCTAATATTGAACAACTACGAGGGGGTACCCAAAAAAAATCGGAACTGTTTTTAAAAGCTATAATTTTCAATTTTTATTACAAACCGCCTAATCCCTTCAAATACTCTCCATTACAACTATTACATTTGTCCACCGGTGCTTCAACTGTTCGAAACATTTTCTATAGTCACCTTTAAAAATGGCTGACAGCTCCTCCTCGTTTTTTTTCTGATCTCTTCATGTTTGTCAATCGGTGTCCTTTCATGCGTGTAAATAAGAAATTCGAACGGAGCTAAGGCAGGCGAGTAAGGTGCGTATGGCAGCGGAACTATGCCATTTTTAGCCAAAACTGCCTAACAGAGACAGCTGTGTGTGCAGTGCATTGTCGAGGTGAAGAACGGTTCCTGTCTGCCACAAATCGGGCCTTTTTGACGAAACTGTTACGTAATCTTCTTAAAACTTCCACTAAAAGGTTTGATTGACAGTCCTGACGTGGGGGAACCAACCTCTGAACTACCCCTTGGCATCAAAAAGCAATGAGCATTGTTTTGATTTGACAACATTTTTTTGGACGGGTAATAATGACGTCTTCCACTGGCTTGACGTCGTTTTGTTCTGGTCATAACCATAGCACCATGACTCATCCTAGTAATGACCTTAAACAAAAAAAATTGGATCAATTTCAGCTGCTGTTTCAAAGCACATGTTTCAACTCGACATTCCTGGACATTGATGGACGTCAGAATGAGGTTCGTCATCAAACACATGTCGCCATTTTTAAACCGAGCGAGCCACTGTAGGCCTACACTTGAGTTTTTCCCATAATGTCATCTTTGTAAGTTGTTTAACATTAAAGCATTTTACGGAGTAGAAACAAATTTCACCAGCACTCATAAAAAACTAAACAATAACAAACAGGTCTAGCAAAAATCACAGCAATTAACAGAACAAGCCAGTCCGATAACACAGGTGGCACTGAACTAGCTTGAGTTGTGCTACAAATTCCTAGCGCAGAAACGCGCTGTACACAAGCTCTGCCCATGGCCATGCTTTTCCAGTTATTTTTGATGTACCCCTTTGTATCAGAGCATCAGGTATCTCTCTCTCCTGTTAATAGCATTATGCATTTTTTAATGTGGATCTTATTGTTTTTGTATCATATAAATTGTAAGAGCAAACAAATAATACGGCAAGTTACATACAGGGAAATGAAGTTTGGGTACCTCACCAAAAAATAAGATGCTAAAATTGAGTTGCATGTACTGTAATAAAAGGTACTCTGTTTTAGTTTGATTTCAAATTTTCATCATTTGCATTATACAGGGCGTTCGCCGGGAAACGCAACCCACTGTTAGCGCTACAAGGAAGAAACTGCTCGCGGCGAGCGAGCGTTCAGCTCCCGGCATTGTTCGACCGTCGGCCGCGGACTATTTCATAAACTTGTATGTGCTAAGCATTTAAATGTGACGTAATTCATTAGCTTACCTTATAAAAGATGCTGGAAGTGTTGACACTCTTGTGTAATGCACATTTCACATCTTCTGAACATATTTCGAGACACACGCTGCCCTAACTAACTTAATGATTTTTTGGGTGACTGTTCTAGTCGAAAAGCGATATCGTCAATTTTCTCCTCTGTGAGAATACGGTTGACCGACAGTCTCTTTTGTTAAAAAATGAACCCGTTTCTCTTACTTTTTTAACCAGACGCAGAATTGTTGATTTAGCTGGCAGTAAAGCGCCAGGATATTCGCGACGAAATTTACTGCGACACTTTTTAAACGACTTCTTCTTCACATATGTATCGTAGAGAAATATTCTTTGTTGCAAACTGTAACGTACCATAATTTTACTCACACTCAAACACGGTACAGATTAGTAAGAGTATGAAGCCCCAAACCAGCCAAACCGCAAAGAAACGTTTATTCACAACACTGATTAATAAGAGACTGAAGTCACAAACTAGCTACAATGCAAAGAAACCGTTCTTAACAATGTAAGGGTCACTGCACTGCACTGTTGGGGCAGCGGAGGTGTTAAACAGTGCGGTGATTCACGGTGCCGCGTGGCGGAAACTGCTGGCACCGCTGTCCGAGCAAGTTGCCGACGGCAACAGACTGGGAGGGTTGCGTTTTCCGGCGAACGCCCTGTACCTTATAAGAGGTCAAAGTGGTGACTAATTTAAATACTATATATTTTCAAACATTTTGAATGTCGTGTACTTCAGAGCCTTTTTGATGCATCATTTAATCAATATTTACATTTTTGGTTCAAATAAACCATTCCATTTGTTTGCCCAGGAACCCTTCCACCTGAACAACATTTTGGAAAGTTTTAGTTATTCTGACAGGAAGTTTTTGTTTTTGACAGTGGCTAGTAGCATTGTAGCACATTACTACCATGTCATGTTCCTGCATTATCCCTCGTCATGAAAATACAAAACTTAAAATAGTCAAGTGTGAGTTATCCTTGTTCACTAAATGTTCCGTGCATAGACCGTACTAAACAATTGAATTTTATTTTACAATTTTTTAAAAACATTCCACGATTTAAAAACCGTTCATTGTATGTTTTGCAAAATTGTGCAAACAGAAAAAATTCAGCTGGAAAAATTGTGGTGTAGCTTGGGAAAATGAATGTAAATTATCAAATTTTTCTGAGAAGTTTTAGGTTTAATTCATAAAAATTCTCCATCAAATGACAACTTCTTACAAAAACAATTATCTGCCAAGTTATCATATTAGTTAAAATTACTGGAAAGTTGGATGAATTTTTTTTATGTAGCTTTTTTTTTTATATATACGAGGCGCGTCCAGAAAGTAAGTTCCGTTTCAATATATCTCCGCTGCAGCGCTGCGATTGCAGTTCCGCACATGCGCTGTAGACGTGTAATCAAGGGGAAGAACGTGTGCCATTTGGAGATCGCTGTCAGTTACGTACGCTTTGTTGTGCTTGTTTGAAATGTCGGCGTTGATTGAAAATCCCGCCGCCTGTGAAATCAGGTCTGTGATTCGGTTTCTGAATGCGAGGAAAGTGAAACCAAGCGAAATTTATCGGCAAATTTGCGATGTTTACGGACCAAATGCGATGAGTGATTTGATGGTGAGAAGATGGGTCCAACAGTTCAATGGCGGGCGTAGTGATGTGCACGATGAAGAACGAAGTGGGGCGTCCACCTTTGGTTACAGAAGACTTTCATCTGTTCTTACATCTCAAGTCTTTCCTTGGCGGTCATCACTTCACCAATGACGACGAGCTGAAAGAAACTGTTTCCAACTGAAGAAGGTATACAAAACCTGGTGCCACGCTATGACAAATGCCTGCAAAATTTCGGCAGTTATGTGGAAACGTAGTTTAAGAGTTGTAGAATTTTGTGCAATAAAAATTTCTTCTGTATCTGCGTACAATTTCATTTTATTACCAAACGGAACTTACTTTCTGGACGCGCCTCGTACACAAAGCTTGCACAAATAAAAAGAAAACTCCAAACAATTAGCACATTACCAACTTTCATTTGATACCCATAAAAACAAAAAATTCTCTTCCATCCTCCCTCCCTTGTCCACTAAATTCTAATTATTTTCACCCTCTACCCCATGAATTTTCAAAAATTTTAATTTATCCTACAGCCATAGCACATAATACATTACGTATAGTTGTATTAGTACATTCACACTAATAAACTGAAAAGTATAGTTAGAATTCAAAGTCGACAGTAATGCTGCTCTAGAAATGTCTATGAAGTCTTTTGGTGATCCACTGAAGGCTTGAAGTGGGCAATCAAAAGGTAACGTGACTGATGGTTTGTTCCTCCTTACCAGTCACAACTCTGTGAATCTCACGTTCCACACATGTGAAGAAATGAAGCAGATCTGCCGTGGCCAGACCTAGCTCTTTTGAGAGCTTCCCAGGTCTTGCAGAGGAGGTCAAATCCCTTTAGTGCCTATTGATTGTCTAACGGAATTACATTCTTGTGGGGGGGGGGGGGGGTGGGGGTGAAGGCCATCCACTACAATCTCCTCACTTCTCTCCCCTTACAGTTGTCGGATATAAGCCGTTTTGCAGTTTTTATGCTTGCTCTTCTTGATTTAAGTCTCTGAAATTGGGTTTCTATGTCGTCGTGAATGGGGAGGTCCAAGTTATGACATATTATATTGGGCAATTAGCCTCCTCGTGATACACCCCAGGCAATGTGCTTGCACGGCTAAATAATCTACACAATTGGCATCCCAGACAATCCTGTAGGATCTCTTTTCAACCAGAGCACAGTAAGCCTCATTTGCGATAGTTGTGTTAATGTCATAAAGAACTATAACAGTGCATAATTACAAATTTCTAAATGAAAGAGTTCAGAAGTTACGAAGGGGTTGTGGATAGACACGAAATGAGCAAATTCAAAAGGGCCAATTTTTCATGCAGAAGGTGTGTAGGCCTGAAAATAAATATTCTGTTAAAGCTACTAGTTCCAGTGAGTTTGTAGGGCAAGTATCTCAGATTAGATATAGAGGAAAAGATAGAAAGAGGGTGGTAGGGGGAGATGAGGTAAATAAGGGCCTGAGGTTAAGACAGTGTGTCTCTTGGATATGTTGCTCTCTTCACATCACTTCAGAGTAACTGGCATTCTCACAAAGAACTCCAACACTACAGCACTGCCAAAGGTTTTGGAGTCATGAGTGGCAGTAAGCACTATTACAGAGTGAGGGAGACTGAATACACATTGTTTGCTTGTGACTATTCATCCTATTCACAAATGGTGACTCAAGGAGGGTATTTCTCTAGTGGCGTGGTTAATTGGGGTAGATGCAGGTTACAACATTCAGGTTGTATATGTGAAAAATGAGTATCATATGATATGGATTACTAAATGGTAATGCTCATATAATTGCAGTTAACTGATGATTAGGGGTTTGCTGAAGCCTGTTTTGAATGGGACAGGTATGATTTTTGGTAGAAACCTCACTTCTGAGTAATGTCAAACTGATAACCCTGCTTTAGCATACTCATTTTTTTTTTAAAATAACTATTGCCCATATTATTAATGCTGAACAGCATAAAAATCTACAGAGCCCACACTGACAGATTACTAACAAAAAGTACTAAAATATCATGTAAGAAGTTTCTGCACTTCTCAGACCACCAGAATTTCCAGAAAGAAATGATAAATGGTGTTAAAGTTGGAGATTCTTACTCCAGTTACAGGTTGTGTAGCATCACTACATATACCTCAGATTGTAGTCGGATCCTCACACTTTCAGATTGTTCAAAATCTGTTCAACAGTTTTAGCATGATGGTAGAATAGATACAGCCCCACTGCACATTTATAACACTAAGTGTAAGCCTGTAATCATTTTTTGTGTGTGGCCACATGCCAAGACTAGTTCCAGTTTTTTAGGCCCCGTTTTTGGTATTGACCATGGGTCTTGAGTAGCAAAATAAAAGAGAGATATATAAAGGAAGACTTTCGTGGCTTAACCCAAACTACAGAATGTGTAATATGAATGCCACCTCCAACACAATTGGAGAAATATTATACATCTGGAGTAATGACATATGAGAGATGGCGACAACAAAGTGTCAGTTGTTATACACTCACACATTATCCTTCTGCTACACTGGATTTGCTGCAATGGCACTGTAGACTTTAAGGAAATAATATATGCAAAGAAAGCAGGACCAATGTCAGACAGTAGCCCATATAAACATTCATGCCACCAGTGATCTTAATACCAGCTACAAATGATAAATTGCCACAATACATTATAAGCACCACACATCACCAAAGATTTAATATCCTCCCCTTGCCCATTTCCACGTAGCTCAATCCTTCAGTTCAAGACTGTCACACCTCTCGATCACAGATTCGTAACCTGGACAAAATCTTCCTGCTTGCTACAAGACATATCCGTTTTGAAACTGTTGCAGGTTCCATTACTGTATATGATTTCTTTCACGTTCTCAACATTATTAACACGTGTATAATGGAAACAATGAAACTGTCACTACGCACATTATTAACAGTACAAATGGAAATGCCACTACTTGGATTTATCATCTCTCAATTCAACTATTTCATTTACAATGCTTAAGGCATCAGTTGCACTCCTAAGATAGCTTCAACAAAATACAAAATCTTAATAGGTGGAGACATTTGTGTTCAGTATCTCAAGTTTCATACTATTAGAAAACAATATTGCTGCTTTGTTGCAACCAGACAGTAGATTTAATTACAGCAGTACTATACAATCCGTGAAACAAGTAATACACATCAATGAGAAGTGAAAGTTATTTACAAGCTATTTCCACATATATTTGATCAAAAGATATTTGTTTGAAATGAAGTCTGTGCTCGATCAATACATGGTTCTATTAGCTTATTAATGCCATACTTAAGAATGTGTGTAATACTTATACCAATCAAAATAAAAAGGTCCAAATTCAACGAAGACTACAAAAAGAGTTCTAGAAACTAAGGCTTGAACGGTTTCATCACACGACGAAAATGGTGCTTCGGAGTAAGGCACATTTTGAAAAATTCAAGCGAAAAAGTACTGGATGGAAACTATGAGAAAGTTGGATGAAGCAATTAAAAAAAGACCTGTCAAGTTACAGGACAGGAGAAAACATTGAAAGAACTACTGGAAACCACGAGTCTGTAGAATGGGCTTGTTCATTACCATTCCCGATCCACACGAGTGCAAAATCTATGACAAATTTAGTTAATTTGTATCAATACTTATTTGACAAATCACACATTGGAAATTTTTAATTATTTCTTTTACAAACTAGATATGAAACTTTTTAACCGAGACTATATATATAAAGGTGAATGTATGTATGTTTGTTCTTCATACAAATCCACAGTTTTCATCCGATCTCCATGAAACTTTGCACACTTATCCTTTGAAACAAGGAGAAAAATACTGTCTACATTTGGTTGAAAAATTATCTGTATAAATAATACATGTTGTCTTATAATTACAAAAAAAATTACTGAACGGCGATAGACCGATGTGTTGAATGTCTAGATCTCTGTACTGCCTTACCATACAGTGGTCGGATAGCTCAGTGGTTAAAGTGCTTGCTTACTGATGTTTGGATCATGGTCTCCGCTTCAAATCTCCATGGAGGCAAAGATTGTTAAAAATTGTTTTTGATCATAAGTGTCTTGCCTGGACCGTTGGTTATTCGGATTGAATGTTAAACTGTACATATCACAAATTTAGGGGTGCAATGAGAGGCAAATTGTAGGTAGTCTTGAAATGCTTTGGTGTACACTCTTTTTACGTTACATTGATCCCCCAGGGGTGATTTGCAGTTGGTGTGTGTGATGTGCAGTAATCTTATATATATATAAAAATAGACGTGTTTTTTCCTATATTTCACTTTTCAGCCACCACTACCTTGCACAGATCACTGATGTTTGTTGGTGGAAGTAGCATGGAGTTTCCTGTCGTGCACAACGTTCGCCGAATGCCGATAGCTGTGGGGATGTGGGAGATATAATGATTAAAGTTGGTCAGTGCAGGGCGTTTTAATATTTCGACCAAAAATCTGTATCTCCGTATACTTCTCATTCCTGCCACAACTACATAACATAGACCTTTGGTATTTGTGTGTGGTAGTAGAATCGTCTTTCCTGTCGTGCACTATGGTTGTTAGATGTCGGTAGCTATGGGGGTGTGGGAGATATGGGGGTTGAAAGTGGTCGACCTGTGGCAATTTCATACTTCTGCCAAAGACAAAAGTGTCATGGTGTATCACTTTTCAGCGAAAACTATAGATCTCAGATAACTGGTGTTTGTGTGTAGTAGTAGCACAGAGTCACCTTTCGATCACAACAGCGGCCGAATTTCAGAAACTGTGTTACTGTGGTAGATATGGTGGTTGTAAGTGGCCGACCAAGGATATTTTCGTATTTCGACTGTCTCCGCATATGTCACTTTTCTGCCACAACTACATAGCATAGAGCATTGGTGTTTGTGTTTGGTAGTAGAATCGTATCTCATGTAGTGCACTATGGTTGTTAGATGTCGGTAGCTATGGGGTTGTGGGAGATATGGGGGTTGAAAGTGATCGACCTGTGGCAATTTCATACTTCTGCCAAAGACAAAAGTGTCATGGTGTATCACTTTTCAGCGAAAACTATAGATCGCAGATAACTGGTGTTTGTGTGTAGTAGTAGCACAGAGTCACCTTTCGATCACAACAGCGGCCGAATTTCAGAAACTGTGTTACTGTGGTAGATATGGTGGTTGTAAGTGGCCGACCAAGGATATTTTCGTATTTCGACTGTCTCCGCATATGTCACTTTTCTGCCACAACTACATAGCATAGAGCATTGGTGTTTGTGTTTGGTAGTAGAATCGTATCTCATGTAGTGCACTATGGTTGTTAGATGTCGGTAGCTATGGGGTTGTGGGAGATATGGGGGTTGAAAGTGATCGACCTGTGGAAATTTCATACTTCTGCCAAAGACAAAAGTGTCATGGTGTATCACTTTTCAGCGAAAACTATAGATCACAGATAACTGGCGTTTGTGTGTAGTAGTAGCACAGAGTCACCTTTCGATCACAACAGCGGCCGAATTTCAGAAACTGTGTTACTGTGGTAGATATGTGGTTGTAAGTGGCCGACCAAGGATATTTTCGAATTTCGACTGTCTCCGCATATGTCACTTTTCTGCCACAACTACATAGCATAGAACATTGGTGTTTGTGTATGGTAGTAGAATTTATCTCATGTAGTGCACTATGGTTGTTAGATGTCGGTAGCTATGGGGGTGTGGGTGATATGGGGGTTGAAAGTGATCGACCTGTGGCAATTTCATACTTCTGCCAAAGACAAAAGTGTCATGGTGTATCACTTTTCAGCGAAAACTATAGATCACAGATAACTGGTGTTTGTGTGTAGTAGTAGCACAGAGTCACCTTTTGATCACAACAGCGGCCGATTTTCAGAAACTGTGTTACTGTGGTAGATATGGTGGTTGTAAGTGGCCGACCAAGGATATTTTCGTATTTCGACTGTCTCCGCATATGTCACTTTTCTGCCACAACTACATAGCATAGAGCATTGGTGTTTGTGTTTGGTAGTAGAATCGTATCTCATGTAGTGCACTATGGTTGTTAGATGTCGGTAGCTATGGGGGTGTGGGAGATATGGGGGTTGAAAGTGATCGACCTGTGGCAATTTCATACTTCTGCCAAAGACAAAAGTGTCATGGTGTATCACTTTTCAGCGAAAACTATAGATCACAGATAACTGGTGTTTGTGTGTAGTAGTAGCACAGAGTCACCTTTCGATCACAACAGCGGCCGATTTTCAGGAAACTGTGGTACTGTGGTAGATATGGTGGTTGTAAGTGGCCGACCAAGGATATTTTCGTATTTCGACTTTCTCCGCATATGTCACTTTTCTGCCACAACTACATAGCATAGAGCATTGGTGTTTGTGTTTGGTAGTAGAATCGTATCTCATGTAGTGCACTATGGTTGTTAGATGTCGGTAGCTATGGGGGTGTGGGAGATATGGGGGTTGAAAGTGATCGACCTGTGGCAATTTCATACTCCTGCCAAAGACAAAAGTGTCATGGTGTATCACTTTTCAGCGAAAAGTATAGATCACAGATAATTGGCGTTTGTGTGTAGTAGTAGCACAGAGTCACCTTTCGATCACAACAGCGGCCGAATATCAGAAATATTGTTACTGTGGTAGATATGGTGGTTGTAAGTGGCCGACCAAGGATATTTTCGAATTTCGACTGTCTCCGCATATGTCACTTTTCTGCCACAACTACATAGCATAGAACATTGGTGTTTGTGTATGGTATTAGAATTGTATCTCATGTAGTGCACTATGGTTGTTAGATGTCGGTAGTTATGGGGGTGTGGGAGAAATGGGGGATAAAATGGTCGACCTGCGGCAATTTCATATTTCTGCCAAAGACGCATGTGTCACGTTGTATCACTTTTAAGTGAAAACTATCAATCGCAAATTACCGGCGTTTTTGTGTGGTAGTAACACAGAGTCACCCATCGATCACAACGTTGGCCGAAATTCGGTAACTGTGGGAGTGTGTGAGATATGGTGTTCGAAATTGGTCGATCATGAATATTTTCGTATTTCATCCAAAGACTTGTGTGTATCCGTAAATTTTACTTTGCTGCCGGAACTACATAGCGCAGAAGACTGGTATTTGTGTGTGGTAATAGTATCGAGTCTCCCATCGTGCACTATGGTGGTTAGATGTCTACAGCTGTCAATATGAATACTTCACAATCACGAACGAAGTTGTGGGTACCAGCTATTATATTATAAATGTGGAAGTAAGTTCCTGTCTTTTTGTTACGTTTTGACGACTAAATGGCTATATCAATATTGATGGAATTTAACAATGAAATAGTGTAGGAAGGACACAGGACATTTTTTCGGCATGAATAACAGTTTTAGTCACGAAATTTTAAGAACTTATCGAATGATGAAAGACAGACAGATTCGTGTGTTAGTCTGTAATGTTACGTTGGTTGCTCAGTCACGCAATCTGTTAGTGTTTGATTTATTAATAAATTTCGATAAGAAACAAAACTTATTATATAGTATAGAAGTCAATTTGCTCTGCACTGTACTATTCATTTGTGTCTGTATAAAAGTTTCTGGCACCAATTTGTCTTCCTTTTTGACATTCCTTACGGACGTAAACCTGGCCTAAGGTGCAGGTCTAGAAGACAATGTGCTGCTATTAGATTATATGATTCAGATGCTCATGTTGAATAAAGAAGAAAAAACCAAGCTGAAATAAAGCTGCCATCAGTTAACCCCCCCCCCCCCTCCACACACACACATCCCTGCACCTTCGCTTACTTTTCTGTTTTTAAATATGTTGTAAATTGATTCTCTTCATGAGACAGATTAGATGATAGGATGATATAATGATGGCTTTCCATCATATTATGTCGACTCGGTGTTGTTTGGGACAAATCTTACGTTACTAACAGTTTTCTATATCCAATTCTGGAATTGAAACTCCAAGTCCACGCGTACGAAGTCGCGGGTAACAGCTAGTAATACTATAAATGCAGCAGTAAGTCTCCATCTTTTTGTTACATTTTGACAACCAAATGCCTACCGATATTGACGGAATTTGACAACAATATCTGTAGGGAGGCCACAGGACATTTTTTTCCAGTATGATTAACTGTTGTCACAAAATTTTGAAAACTTATCGAATGGTGACAGAAGGATGTGTGTGTTAGTCCGTCATGTTACGTCGGTTGCTCAAGGTGTGCTTCTTGCGCATTATGTTAGTGTATAATTTTTTAATAAATTTAGTTTACAGAAAAAATAAGAAAAGAAAGGGAAATTAACCCACCACATACCAAAGTGGACTAATGAGTTAGTCATTAGGTAACGTTCGTTGTGCACACACGTTCCGAGCCTAATGGCCCGTTTTTCTATTTGTGATCAAGGCAGATGCCGAAATATTGTGTAGTTGTTTGTCAGCATTAGTGTTCTCTCATCGCACCCGTCCACTTTGGTATGTGGTGGGTTAATTTCCCTTTCTTATTTATATCGCCTAGAAGCCGCTTCCATTTTCCTTAGTTGCATCTTAGTTTAGAGAAAAAACATGTAGATGTAGATATTCTCTGTCCTATTACTTTGTTTCTGCTTAAATGTTTCTGGCACCAGTTTATTTTGCCTTCTTTTTTGACATGCCTTGCGGGCGTAAACTGGCCTAAGTTGTAGCTCTAGCAGAGCACGAGCAGTTAAAGTTATTGGAACCCAAGAATCGGATGCTCATGCTGAAGAAAGAAGAAAAGACCAATCTGAAATATACCTGTCCTTAGTTAACACCCTCCCCCTCCCCCACATCCCCTCACCTTCGTTTGTTTTTCTGTTTTTAAATATATTGGAAATTGATTCTCTTCAAGAGACAGATTAGGTGAATGATATAGTGGTGGCTTTTCTGTCATATTATGCCTACTCAGTGTTGTTTGGGACCAATCTTTCGTTACCAACAACTTTCTATATTCAATTCTGGCAAACAAAATTCTTAATCTACGCATACAAAGTCGCAGGTATCCGCTAGTAATTTTAATATTCCCCATCACAGCACTTACAACAAGTATCTGACCTTCACCATGAAATGGTTTGCTTTTAATTGAACATTCCAAATCTAAATATACTAGTATGAACATGTCAATCATGGCCATTCTTGAAATGATAGTCTTCTCCATACTCTTTATAACTAATGCAAAACTATTAGAATGAGCTGCTGTGCATTGTAAACATGGAATGCAGGGGGGAAAATATTTCCATGGGTATACCTCTGGAGATTTACTAAAAAGACTATATTTCTATATTATAATGATAGAAGATAGGTACAATAGGAAATACTAGATGAACACATTTAAGTACTGTGTAAAAAATAATTTCAATAAACATGTAAAAATTAGTACATTGACCAATTGATTTTCAACACACATACGTACATCCATGCCAGTTAGGATACAATGCTATTCTGAAAAAATCTTTTAAACCTTTCTTCCCTTCACAGAAATATCAGACTGGAGGGTTAACAACACAAATTAACACGTTTATTTATATACATCAGGTTAAAAAAATACACATACAAAATTCCACGCGACAACTGCTCATCTGCTAAACAATCAACAAAATGTGCATTTTCAATAACATTATTTAGTTAAAAAAAAAAACACTACATTATTTTCGCAGTGAAATGGTCTCAGACATTAAATACTACTTGCAGAAATACGTAATAAAAAATTAAAATTATGTTTAACAAACTTCAATTCTGGCAAATGGCAATATTAGAGCAATAGTCATGTCTGAGTATAGTATTCATATTAGAGAGAGGCAACATAACAGCATTTACACCATCAGATAATTACACATTTCACTGCACAGTCTTCAGAAGTATTCGTGTACTGGATTACAAAACTGTTAGGAATAAAATATATCTTTGGTATGACAAATATACCATTTACAGGCAAATCCATTAGACATCACTACTCAGGGTATGACAAATGGTACCACAAGGTCCTCGCGATGCTCTACACGCAAGTCTGCAAGGGCTGCCCCTGCACGTTCTGCGACTCCCACTACCTGGAATGCAAAGTTCAAACGGTAAACAGTTATATGAAATATAAGACGAATAGTTGGAAAATTATGGAATGATTTTTTTTTTTTTTTTTTTTTTTTTATGGCTTTATGTCTCGTTAAGGTCATTACAGGCAGAAATGGACTTGGGACAAGAAACGGGAAGGAATACAGCTATGTCGTTTTTGAAGGAAGCATCCTGGTATTCACCTGGAGTGATTTGGGGGAAACCATGGAAAACCAAAATCTGAATGCCCAGATGGAGATTTGAACCTGTATCCTCCCAAGTGCAAGACCACAACGTTACCACTCTCACCCACCACACTCGGTGGAACAAATAAAAACTGGCATCAGAAGATTGTTATGCCAGTACCATTCCAACAATGGCAGTTAATTCTTCTGTCACTGAATAATATATGGAACATGGTGACAACAATAATAACAAAACTTAAAAAACCAACTACATATAGGTTACCACATTTCAAAGCAAAGTTCATAAAAAGTTTGATGTGTGACCATTATGAAAAGAATCTTTTCTTATGATAAAATGTGTTTTCACTCATATTTGATGGATCACAGGAATGACTGAATTCTCAAAAGCAACAAAACTTTCAAAATTTAATAATGGATCATGAACAAATGCCAGAAGGCAATGATAATATGGAAAGTAAAGATAAATTAGTCCCATCATTTGCCTAAGTTGAAGAAGAGAGACCTGCAGTCAGTGCGGTAACTATATCGTTGAGGCCCATGGCAAATTCATCGGATGGGGCCTTCTGTCAGTGCCTGATCTAGGAAGTGTGGATGAATACCATTGCTAAGCCACTGGCTGCAGTAAATAAAAAAATTGGGCTTTTCCCCCTATTCAAATATAGCAGTTTAAGCAAATGGCTAGATTTACACATGCATCCACTCAATATGGGTGGACTGCAGGCATTTTGCAAATCTACCCACGTGTAGTGTTTTTTTGTCACCGTAGCAGTCCTTCCTTCAACTTTGGAAAGAGATGTGTACTTTAGCTTTCCTTTCTATATAAAATATGATTTGTTGTTATTTTTCTGTTTGAATTATAAAAACTAAAACTAATTTAAAAAAGCTGTTCTTTAAAAATAAAAAATGAGAAAGGAAGCCACCATTAACAATCGACCATGGGGTGCAACAGTAAGCAGAAATAAAGTATAAAAAATATAACTAACCAATTACAATGCACAACAGAAAACAGAAATAATGGATATGAAATAAGTGCTGTTATAACAGTCTTAAAAATCATCTGACCCCATCACTGAACTGTAAAACTGTCTACAAGCTTATATCATACAGCAATAAGGTAAGGTTGCAGTTAGCTATTTTAGGCACTTGTGATTTAAGACTTTAGGATATTCAGTATCTGGTGATGGCACTGGCTGAACCTGTATTCTAAGTTTACTGTATTTGTATGCTATTGGCTACATTAGACATTACTTGCAACTACACCAGCCAGTGGCCTGGTGGTTCAGTGGATAAGGTGTCTGACTGGAGATCAAAAGATCCCTGCCTCGGCAGGGATTTTCAGAGTCCCTTAACCTGACCTTCAACTCTGGTACAGCTTGCTGTGTAATGCGAATCACACCAGAATGCTTCCATGATTTGGAATCCACATCAAACTGTAGGTCCCCTATTCCCAGTAGGATTAATGGGTTAGGCTAGACAGTTACAATAGGGACAGATTGTGCAAATAAAAAGAAATTCTGTCACTAGGTCATTACAACTGCATGAATTTGTTTTACCAGTCAGTTATCTGACACTCAGAAACAGAAACCAAGCTTGAAAAGATTAGTACATAAATTTCCATAGCAAATGACCTGTTTCACTGCCAAAGTTATTACTAATTTCACACATGACCATATGGTCAACCTGCCGTCAGCACTTGTGTAACCCAGCAAAGAATATTATAATTTTAGAATATTTAAATCTCTCAGTTTTGCATATATTCCATTCCATTCCATTGAGTATATGGATATTTTAATTTTTTAAAACAAATTCTGTAAATATAAATACTAGGATACAGGAATGAAGCATCTTTTACCATAGTGACAGCAAGACAGTGTTAGGGACAAAGCGCGATATCGGGGTACGTATCGGCTTGTACACCCAAACTTGAAGTCTTCCAAAAATGTTACCAAAGTTCGGGAAGAGTTCTATAACCGTGAAAAACCTTGGAGAATGCTAACTGTAATGATGAAGACGGCCGCCACTTACAGAATTAACCCTCTGTAAGTAAGGTACTAAAAATAGGAATGAAAGTGGAAGTCCAGATCACTGAACTATATATTCTAAAAAATTTTCACAGAATTTACATCAAGTCACAGTTAGCAATGGCAATCGGGTAAAATCATTTGCCGAAGATCACAAGTCATGAAACAGAACAGACTGCACCACCCCGAATGAAAGTAAAAGTTCACATCGATGATCACATGTCGGAAAAGTTCAAAATTTTACAGTTGGTAATGGCGTCAGCCATGCTGCCCAAGTTTCTGGTTTCCCATCAGCCACCGCAAGCCAGTCTCACTCAAATCCGCATAACAACGTACTACATGTTACCTCGACCAGATACTTCAACGAAGTGCGGACGAGACCATGTCCGGGCTTCCTTTTATCAAAAATGGCCTACTGACCTAGACAACAGTCTATCTAGAAAATTTTTTGTTAACTGAGACCTTCCAGAAAATCACAAGATGTAGAGCATAACGAGACAAGTGTAGTGATGTGGTTGGTTTTGTTTTTAAAGCTTCCAGACCGGTGTAAATGAATTTTGAAATTTGGTTAATCGGAAAGCACATTTGTTTAGAGTATTGCCGAACGTCACATCTGAAATATGGATTTGCTAAAGTTTAAAATATCAAGTTTATACTATTTTCAAAGTGTTCCCCAGCTCCTGCTGAGTTCAGTGGTGTAAAAATCTTTTAAATCGGTTAAGGATATCAAAAGTTATTGAATTTCTAAAATTTGCCGATTTCCTAGGTGGTGCAAGAAATAATTCACTTTTTGTTTAAAGTCGGTTGTGGCCTGAAACTATTTTTAAACCGTACCTTTATTTTATTTAAGTGCTTTAGAAAAGTTTTTAGTTAGTGAAATATGTTAGTCAGAGAGAAATTCAAATTGCAAATTGGTATCTACTACATCACCAAAAAACGGATTTTCATTTATTTATATCTTCTGATTATTAGTTGATGGCTATTGGAAATTTAAAGAATATTTGCTTGTCGGTTATTTTGCTTGTTTAAATCTACTTTTAAACCTCTGAAATTGCTTAGTTGTGCTGGAATTAATTATTGAAATCAACCCATGTGGTGATGCTTTGAAAATCATATTTACTGCTTTAAATTAGTCTGGAACCGCGAGTTATTAGTGAATTTAATATCAAATGGCAAAATTATGCTTATGAAAGTGCTTTACAGTGGTCAATTATGTGGAATATTAGTGCTATGGTTATTTAACCAAATCTGTTTACTTTACTTCAGAATTATTATGGATTACGCTCATTTAGGTAAGTTTATGGTTTATATTTTATTAGAAACTTCTTATTTATGGTTGCTATGTGTTGTTTATTTACTTTTCTGAACCTAAAATGTTGTTATCTTGATTTCAAACTATAGTATCATGTATTGAATGTTAACCTCAAACTTTGTCGGATTTTGACTGAATATTGAAAATAGAGAGTAAGGTAGCTTACAACAGTATTGACACACGAAAAATACCCAAACATGCATGAAAAATTGTAATTACTGGCACATATCCATTCCTCTGCAATAGAAGGAATGGTGTACAAAATGCTAAAGCATGTTTTAGCGGTGAAGGATTATGTGCTCGATAATTATTGTGTTGAATGTGTGTTTTTTCATGTGTCAATCTGATCTGCTGTTACTTTTGATAAGAGGAGTTCCTTTGTTCTAATTATTATTATTGTTTTGCTAGTTATCTACCTTTTTCCCTTGCAATCCCTAATTCTGTAGATACCTAACAGCAAAAAAAAAAAAAATAGTTTTCAGGAGAAATGAAAATGTGAAAAATAATCCTTTATATAAGCAAAGTATGAAACTTTTGCTTGAATCCTTTCAGCAAGTTCTTAACTTTTGTATCCCACAATTATGACAAATTTCCACAGAATATGGAGAGAGTCATAAAAAGGAAAATTGTTGCCAGTGTAAGAAATCAGTAAATTGTTATTGCTGGTGATTGCTTATTTGTATTGAATGTAAGCTAGACTGTAACAGCCGGTTTTTCCATCTTAACAAGATTGTTGCATACCACAACTTGAACATAGGCCTTAGGTTTGATTTTTTTTTTTTTTTTTTAACTGCTTTACGTCTCTTTTTAACATCGAGGTCTTTAGAGACGGGAAAGGATGGGGGGCAAGGATGGGGGCAAGGAATTCGGCCATGGCCTTTTGAAGGAAGCATCCCGGCATTTGCCTGGAGTGATTTGGGGAAACCATGGAAAACCCAAATCTGGATGCCCGGACGGGGATTCGAACCGCCGTCCTCCCGAATGCGAGGCGAGAACGCTAACTGTTACACTGCCCCGCTCGGTCACAGGTTTGAGTTTTAAACTACCGAAGTGATTGCACACACAATAGGTTACTGGGATGCTGTTCTTTCGGTGTTAAAATTCATGTTTCTGGCAACCTTGTTAACTGATATTCAGTTGAAGTGCCGAACCGAAGCCTGAGACCATGCAACCGACAATGTTGTTTAGTGAAATGAGCAGGAAATGGCTTTAATTCCTCATTTTCCCTACACCCCAAATACTACCCTTAACTACACATTACACGAATAAAAATATACTTATAATTCAGAGCATCTGTTTTAGAAACAAATGGAGACACTGCATTTCTCTCAGTAGAATAAGGCTAGTGGCAGAGATGGAAAATGTGGGCACCAAAAACACTGCCACCAGGGAATAAGCTATATGAGGGAATAAACTGCGTTTAGCCAATATTGAAAGGGATGTTCTAATCAAAGGTTAATGAGAAATACAGGAAATCCAATGTGTAGTACATAAAAAGGAGAAACTTTCTGGTAGCTGTCATTTAAGGATGGCTACAATATGATCACTGAAATATTGTGTTTTACAACCAAATTTACTTGGTTAGTATCATGAGGAAGTTTCGTTCAACCAAGAATGGCATATGTATATGAACTCAGAAGGTTGAATTTTTCCTACCAGTACAAACTGGGCACAAGACAAACACCTGGTCTCGACTTAAGAAAATACCCACTCATTATTATTAGCTTTTTATGTTTACTTTTATCTAATCCTCTCTTTACCTCCAACCCCACTACCTAAACTGAACGACTACTAACCAGAGGTGATGCGTTTATTTTTTAAATTATGTTTAATTATATATAGATCAGTTTTGGTACTTAGCCTTGCTCAGGTACTAGCTTTGAATCACTGCCCCTCTACCTGTCCCCTGTTTGAATTTACCCCCACCATTTTCCTGACCAATGGTAATTCTGTGAAGCAGTATCCCACAACATACACCCTCCATAATAGTCTGCTGATAAAGAGCTAGAGCCAAAAATTCCTATTTTCATCAGGATTTGAGTTGTCATCGTACCAACTCCAACACAATCTTTAAATTTCTCTGTCACTAATTATCTGATTGAAACCAGTCCCAATAAATTGGAAATTTTATGGGCCCTCAGAATATCACTATCCACTTTGGCCACTTTCCCTGCTGTTTTAGAGAAAATTCCAAAAAGCTGGAACCATTTCTTGTGTGAATTTTACTTAAGGGCGTGATGGGGGGGAACACCAAAGTACAATATATGAATATGTAAATATAAAATAAAACACATTCGGGTA
Organism: Vandiemenella viatica; assembly: GCA_031002005.1. Classification (NCBI taxonomy): domain Eukaryota; kingdom Metazoa; phylum Arthropoda; class Insecta; order Orthoptera; family Morabidae; genus Vandiemenella; species Vandiemenella viatica. The sequence continues at coordinate 75,957,158 of JARYHS010012519.1, forward strand.
TGAAATTATTTTGAAAATTGTGATGAACAAATCGACAAAAATTATTATTTTACACTTATAATTACCAAAAATGAGACAGCTAACTGTCTTGTACCAAAAATATGAAAAACTTGTCAGAAGAAGTCGTATCAATATCATGCATGACCATAAGGCTTGTGCGAGCCCAGCTACTTACTTCTTTTAACTTGACAAAGGGTTTACCCCGAAATATCGCATTTTCTGTGTGTGTATTGTTTTTTGTTGCTGCTGCCCTCCTCCCTTCAACTTCGGTGAGTGTTGGGTGTATTTTATCAATAATTTCCATATAAATACAGCCTCATAACAGTTCATTCTTTCCATTGTTACCGATGTTAAATGTTATCACAATTTACTCAATAGTAGCAGTTTCCATGGATCCAAGTGATGAAAGCTGACACAAAAGCAGCTCATCGTTCAAAAAGTCCCGGGACTCGCCCACAGATGGCGTTACTAATATCAACTCGACTTCCTGTTTCGAAAGAACTAACTTTCAAATGACACGTGTCTGATTTTCATGTCAATCGGACCATAAACAGCAAAGCTACTGTGGTGAAAGTAACGCTACTTGTGCATTTGGAAAAAATGGAGAAAAACGAATTTTGTGTGTTGATCAAACATTGCTATTTACTGGGAAAAAATACCGTGCAAGCTCAGCAATGGACTGAAAGATATTATCCAAACTCTGCTCCGTCGAAAACCATTTGCCAGTGGTATGCTGCTTTTAAGCGCGGTTGCAAGGATACAAATGGTGCGAAATGCTCAGGTAGGCCAAATGAAGCAGTCGCTCCGGAAAATGCGAAACAAGTTTGAAAATCATGATCAACGGCAAAGTGAAAGTTCGTGAGATTGCTGAGATGATAAACATATTAACTGGAAGTGCGTGGACGATTTACAAGAAATGTTGGGCATGAAAAAAGTCTTTTCGCGTTTGCTTATAATGGAACAAAAGCAACAACAAGTCGACGATTCAAAGAGCTGTTTGTCACTTTTTACATGCAATAAACAGGATTTTTTGTGTTGGTATGTGACAATGTACGAAACATGGGTCCACCATTTCACTCCGGAGTCAAAGCGGCAGTCAGCTGGGGGACGTGCAGCTGGTAAAAGACATCCGACGTGTCCAAAAATGCATCAATCAGCTGGCAAAGTCATGGCTTCGATTTTTTGGGATGCGTAAGGTATAATTTATATCAACTACCTTGAAAAGAGAAAATCTATCAATAGCATTGAGTAATTGGTGCTTTTGTAAGGACGAAATCACAAAAAAACGACCCCAGATGAAGAAAAAAATCATCTTTCATTAAGACAGTGCACCGTGTCACAAGTCAATGTAAACAATGACCAAATTGAACAAGTTGGAATTCCCCACCCACCATACTCTCCAGATCTAGCCCCCAGCGACTACTGGCTGTTTGCTGATCTCAAAAAGATGCTCCAGGGAAAAAGATTTGGCTCAAATGAGGAAGTCATTGCTGCAACTGAAGCTTATTTTGAGGACAAGGACAAATCGTTTTACAAGCGTGGTATCGAAAAGTTAGCAAATCGTTGGAATGAATGTATAGCTCTTGAAGGTGATTATGTTGATGAATAAAAATGAATTTTGTAAAATAAATGTTTTCTTAGTTAGTCCCGGGACTTATTGAATGACATGTTACATACTGGATACAAAGCGTCTTCCAAATTTCAATCTCAGGTGGCCATTTTTCCAGTACTTAACCCTTTCCTACCGGCTATTGGAAATAAAGGGAAATTTATAATTTAAATTATATATTTGTATAAAGGTACTTGAAATTAAACACACATATTTTTTTCAATTTTTCTTTGGAACTCCAAGTGTTAATTACTAAGTCGGTACTTATAAGTACCGTCAGGGACTTTGTGTATCACAGGATGTACAGAAATAGCAACTGAAATCAATTATGTTCATACTGGTATGAAATGTATGCCTCATGATATTCAAAAAAAACAATTCTTTTTGCTCATTCAGACACAAAAGACATTGCAGTGCAACATTTGGAATGATGTTTTGACTGTATTTTCTTCATTCTACATACTTCACATCTTCATCTGATTTTTACAATTTAGGGACACTGTATACCTCTGTTTCCCAATCTTACATCTCTCATTGTGGAATAGTATGACTTGTGTTGTTTGAATGGATGAGGGCTTGGTGAAATATATATAGATGACCTTTTCTTCATACCGATATCCTTCATAGTCATCATACCTTGTGCAAAGGTTCTTCAAAAAAAAAAAAAAATTTACAGACTTTTTTCCAAATATTGGACCATTTATGCTATAGGCATTGACAAATACAACATCCAGAATTCCCAAAAACAATCTTTACCATGATTTCGGTAATCTTCTGTCAGCATTGCACTAAGTCATCAGCTGATCAGCAGTATCAACCCCACACATGAAGGTATTGTAGTCCGACGACTCCTGAGTCCTGAGCATGAAATTGTCAACTTCAATCCATCTTTTTCTGTGCATATACCTAGTGGTGTAACAACAGGGTGGCAGGATGGGCAAAATGCTACGGGACCTACTGCCGGAGGTGGCCCCCGATGACTGGCCAGAGAGGCCCTCTGGTCCAAGATCCACCAGGTCACCAATCCAACCCGAGAGAGGGTTCATCTGTTGAAGTTGCCATTGACCCCAACCAGTGTAGTGGAGTTTCACCGCTGCCATGAAAATTTGATACTAAATGTATGACCTTTTTATCCTTCCATTGCCAGTAGCAAATACCTAGGTTTGTAAATTCATTGTCACAATCTCCTCTTTTTAGTTTTCCATCAGCAGATTGTTAGAAAGTCCCTTGCAGTAGGGTCTGATTCTTCCAAAAACAAAAGTTGTTTCAGTTTTTTAATAATGAAACTGATGAAAAATAATGATAATACGAGATAACATCGGCATTGCTCCATTTTTTTCCAGTAAATTCTAAGACCACACTTTGACCTAATGAGTAATCTGAGAACATTCCAGTCATTTCTTCATTTTTGCCTTGATAAATTAAAAACTTCTAAGAGAAGAGCAGATAAATTATAAACTTCTAAGAGAAGAGCTTCAATCAGAGCGTATTTCATAAAAATATCCATTTAAAAATATCTAAAACAATGATAAAACCACTTGTATACTTGCTAAATCTATTGACCAATAATCTGTATAAAACTACCCAGAACTCCCTGACGGTACTTGTAAGTCCACGTTGGTTTTTTCTAGATTATTTAGTAAAGAAACTAGAAAAACATATTTTATAGGTACAAAATATATGGTTAAATATTCAAACTGAAAAAGTAATAACAGAAATTGACAATTACCAAGTAAATTATCATCAAAAAATTCATTGTAATGTACCACTTGTTACTCTGGTCAGTATGCTGTCAAGCCCCAACTTAGAAAAATAATTTCACGGCAATTTCACGCAGAATTTAAAAATAGATGTTGTCATTGTCTGACTTAATAATACAACAATACATCAACAGGCTTAACAATGCAGTGGACACTGGTATTGTTGAATTATATGGTGGTAAATACAGTGGTACTTATAAGTACCGTCAGGGAGGAAAGGGTTAATTCTGTCCTTCCTCTCAAGAGTACTTCTCCCCTTTTGCATTGTATTATTTTGCTCTGCCAAACCACAGAATCACAACTTGCCACTGCTGATGTCTGCTTTTCTAAAATGGACTTTTTTTTCCCAACATTACTTGGGTTTGTTCTAAACTTTATCCTACCTCATTTCCTCCCATCATTTAAAAAATGAATCGACCCCTTTAAACCACTACACCGAAACTATCCAATGAAGTGATAATTTTTTCCCTGCGCACTTTCTGAAAGCTTTAAACCGAAAACTTTCACCTTTACTGTTCGAACCATACTTCTGATGATAAAATAGGACTAGCATCTCTTACATAACCAGACTACTCCTAAGCCCAATTAGATCTTCAGTGAATACTCATTGTTCCCTATCCTGTTATATTAGGCAATACTTTTGAAGTGATTGAAATAAAATTATAGTACAAAGTCTTTGTACATGTCAACTTGTGTATTCTTTTCAAATGTGGAAATATTCTACCAAAAATCTGAAGACATTACTTCTACCAGGGCATCTCAATAATCCTTTTATCCCAAAGATCTGTGTTATGTCTAGCTTTATATCTTCCAAGGTCTTGTTACAATTCAATAATGCCCAGATAGGTAATATCACCCCTTACCAGTGCAAGATCTGCAGCATCCAAGGGCCGAGCAGCTAGCCATCGCTCTGGCGCAGGAACATCAGCCAACAAAGGCTGTGGTGGAGAAACTGGTGCCACTAGCAGACCACGTCGACTTCCCACACTTCCTCCTGCTGATCCCAATTGCACTTGTTGTAGTCGCTGGGCATACAGCTTCACTCGCTCTAGGAACTCGTGCTGCTCTAATGCATGTGGATCCAGTGCAGACACATCTATCACATTCCTACAAATAAGAAGTGTAACACATAGAAAGCAATGATAATATATACATACATGAAGATAGAAATTAATACTGTTGTCTGTTGTGGAGACAATCATTAATTAAAAATAGATTTTTTTTTTTTTGCAAACTGTATCTGCAGAACATTCTCTGCAATAATGTTCCATGCCCAACAGTAGTCAACAGTAGATGACGTACCTAACCACGACTTATTTTCATAAAGTAAACAGTGTTCTTCTGTTGAGACACCCTTTACTCTGATTTTACATTCAAGAATAAAGAATAAAAATACTACATTTTTGGATGAGTGTGTCTGATAAAATTCACCTGGGAAAACAAGAACATACATCACACAAAAGCTAGCTCCTACTGTAATACTTTACAAACATACATTAAGTTCATGCTATTTTAATAAGTTTACTTGCATGTTAGTGTCAAAAAGTATTCCTGCTCAAACAAAAAATTAAAATATATATAAACCTGTAGAGATCCACATTCTGTGTATGTTTATTATAGCATCACAAAAAACTACCAAAAAGATTTTGATTAGTTTTTCACACTTAATATCTGTGGCATGTCTTATGACCTGTCCTAGTGTCTGAGCAGGTAATGTATATCTGATCAATTTTTTTAGAGCTATATAGTTAGCCCTTAAGTTCTTGGCAAGTTTCATTTAGGATAAAATGGAAATTTAAAAATTGTAAATTAAAAATCTGCTGAATGTATACTGGTAGATACAGCTATATATGTTGACTGAATAGTTAAGTTTGTTGGGATATGTCATTTCCATAGTAAAGATTGTAGGTCCAATAATGCCTGGGCCATTTGTGTGTGTGTGTGTGTGTGTGTGTGTGTGTGTGTGTGGTTTTTTTAGACAGCCTTTAGATTTTTCTCTTTGGATTTGGTCAGTATTATTGACATTTTGCTTTGGCTAATTTATACACCTCTCCATAACTATTTATTTATCCAGTTTTCTGAAGATGTTGTGAAGACATGATGTAATGTATTCACATTGTAATAATACACAAAAGCAGCTGATTGAGAGGGCAGAACTATGTATGGAGATTGTTATACTTTCTAATTCTGACAGCAGTGTACAAGCAAAACAATTTTTCCAAACAAAAATCCAAGTCAGACTAAGATGGTTGAAAATATCACATTGAAAATTGCGCATTTGACACGGAATACAGAATAAATTAGCAAAAATTTTACACCGTGGACAGATGGCTCACACAACTTCACTAAACTGCATTTTTAGTGTGCCCGATTGTGGTTCTTTTCTTTACATATGTGAAACATGAGACCTGAACAGATATGTAGTACAGAATTAGCAGTGGTACGTTACAGGTAACAATGAGTGTTTGACCTCAGACAAACAGTGGAAAACTATACCTTTGAAATGGACTGGGAGAAATATGGTATTGATACATTTTTGGAAAATTTAGTCTTTTTCTTATTTTTTGACATAATCGCCATGCATGCAGTGTACCATCTTCTTTATGTCCGAGTCGTAGAATTCTCCTGGCACACCGCGAAGGTAGCCTAACACCTCTTCTTTCAGCTCCTCTCTGGTTCTGAATTGAGTCCCACCCAGGTGTTTCTTCAATTCAGGGAAGAGATGGTAATCACTTGGGGCTATGTCCGGGCTGTAGGGCAGGTGTGTGACAGTATCCCACCCAAACTGATTGAGAAGATCAGCTGTTACATGGGCAGTGTTGTCGTGATCGAAATTCACTCCCCTCATGAGCATGCCTCTCCTCTTAGTTTTGAATTGTGCAGTGCAAGTTCTTCAACGTCGCACAGTAGCAATCAGCATTGACTGTTGTACTAGCAGGCATGAATTCGCAAAACAATAAGCCCTTCCTGTACCAAAACACGCTCGCCATCACTTTACTGGCAGACAGTGTCTGACTGAACTTCTGCGCTTTGACGACTCTGGATGTTTCGCTGATGGGATTGTTCCTTCATTTCCGGCATTGTGTGGTGGACCCAGGTCTCATCTCCAGTAACAATTGAATCCATGGTGATATTAGTGAATACAAAACACGGCTAAAGTCATGTCGCCCTGCCTGGAAGACTGCTGTCAGTATAACACCTAACTTCTTCAGCCCTATAGATAGCTGGACAGTGGAATGGGCATCATCACAGGATATATTGCAAATTACCAATCCCTGCTCAAAACTACCAGGGTTCAACTTACTGCAAATTAAATCAGATTAGATGTGGTACGGTAAGAACTGCTTCAACTCTCCACAGCTGGGTCTGGGCAGATACTCCATACTGTGGCTGCGGTGGGGATTTAAAAATTGTGTTGCACAAATGTCATATAGCATCTTATGCAAAATAAATAATTGAATCCAAGAATTCTTTGCCATTGGTTTCAAAGCTTGAACAAATTCTCAGGTCGCTTCAACACGTTGCCATTTATGGTCTTACGCAAGTATTCTTGGGACCTGTCTTGCACAAACCTTGGCATACCCTAAATGGTCTGTCAAAATTTTCTCAATGGTAGTCTTGCTGAAATCGGGATCATCTCAGAGCTCCTAAACTGTCACCTTTTGATCTTTCAGCATTTCTTCTTCCACTTTCAAAACTGTATCGTCTAAAACAGATGGCCGCCTGGAACACTGTTAGTCATGGACATCTGTTCGTCCGTCTATGAATTATCTGCACCAGTTTCGCACATGATGTATGTTCATACACTTACTTCTCTATAGACTTCGTACAATTGGGAATGAAGGTCCTCCGGTGCAGTGTTTTTTCCACACAAAAAACAAGTTACAGAGCGTAATTGGCACCTGGCAGGCGAAGAAAGTGGGAGCTCCATCTCTAACCACTGCTCAGCCAAATCTGAGCATCACAGACAGTTCGCCAGGGTGGGGAATGGGAGAGGGGGAACCAAGCTACACACCAGTGTTGCCGGATCGCTACTGAACAGTCTTGGGAACCTTATTTTATGGACAACCCTCTTACTTCAGTAGCTGACAAGGGCACAATCAACTAAATTACTTTATAATCTAGTCTATTCAATCTGTTGCACACAAACTGTAATGTCACACTTAATTTCCTGTATAATTACAGCAAGTTTGATACAAAATGCTTATAATAGGCAAACTTTACACTTGAATGTTCAACAATTTCCTGGAAGTTTGTTCTTGGTATAAAAAATAGGAACTGCCAATGCAGAAACAAATCACTTAGTAAAATTAAAACACTACCATAATTATGTAAATAAAAAAGTACCAAAACCAATTATTACATATCAATAAATTAAAATGCTGGAATAGTTTCACAATCTATATATTCAGCTTATGAAATGACTAGCCACAAGAAAACCTCTCCTTCCAGAGAGTATAACTAAAAGGTTTTGCAAACAATGGATTCAGCCAAACAAAGTTAAAACATCTTGAAGATGGTCCTTTTCTGAAGTGTCAATAATTGTTCATTTTCAAGGAAAACATTAATACAAAGCTTAGTTAAAAAAATCAAATGACAGTTGAGAGAAGTGATTTCCACATCTAGATCAGATGTCAATCCAGAACATACAATTTCTTCTCTTCTGTTTTCCTTTCCTGTCTTGCTATCTCAATAAACAAAGGATACTTCGTGTTGATCATTTGAGAATATATTATTCCTATAGCAAAAGGGGTGTGACCCACATGTGGTGGCAGACAATCCTGATTGAATTAATTAGTTAGCTTGCAAGAAGTCAAGATGGTATCCAGAAGAAGAGATAAACACTAAGGTCAGTCACATGTAAAGCCACATTCCCAGTTAATGGTCAAAACACCCAACGCAGTCACTTAACCACAAGGCCAGCCCGTTACAGTGGTTTCAGAAGTCGGGATACAATCACCGGACCCTAAGTGGGAAAACCTCGAAAAATTGTGGCTTTACGAAGTAAATGTAGATGTTACGATGCAAGAGCAGGTGCGGCTTAGCTAGCGGTAGATGCAGGGACCGGCGGAGAGCAAGACAACGGCGAAGAACCAGCAGAGGTCGTGGAACCAGGGGGCTGTCGGTTTGAGACTCCGGAGAACTAGGAGCGGCATTTGGCGGGCCAGCACATGGCAACCTCAGGCAAAGCAGTTCAACGCAGTCACACAACGGCTTTCGGGTACGGTCAGCACTTCTACACGACGCAGTAACAGCGCATATAGCGAGTCCGGCGCAGCTTTTCGGCAGAAATAGAAAGGCAAGCTTGGAATCTTGTCCTTGTTTAGAATTTCGGGGGACTGTAACTAAAAAAAAATTCTAAACATTTAGCTGATATTTGAGCGCGAATGTGTTCAATTGCTGTGGAAAAAAATGCAAATGGTAAAAATTGAGTTTGTTCGTACTGAAAGCTAATAAAATGGGCAACGGTAACAGTGCTGAAATGAAATTCGTTCAGTTCCGTGTGGAAGGAAAATGCAAGTGTAGTGTACATTAAAATTCTGAATTAATTGGAAGCGCGAGTAAAGTAATCGAACCGTTATTTCAATGCAGTTAATAAACGCGAATTCATTTGTAGGAGTTTGATCTGCGAAAATAATTGTTTGTAAAAATAGTGTCTTTTGTGGACTTCTAATGTGATAATTTAATGAAAGAACATAACAAGCACAAAAAATATGAATTGGAGGTAAGAAGAAATCTGTTTGGTTGTAAGTTTAATTAAATTAATTAGTGCAAGTTTAAATAAGTATGGAGTGAATAGTAATGAATGATTTTATGTTGTTTACGAAATAAGCGTAGGGTTTTAAAGGAAATTATGCACGTAGTATAATGATTGTAAGTGAATTTATGGGAAAGATATTAATTGAGATAAATAAGTAAAGGGAATGAAACGATTTATGGAATTTGAGAATAGTTATTGCATCAGAATAAATTGTTGATTTGAATATGCTGTGATAGTGTAATACGTTAGTGTTTTAAGTAATAGAATTATGTTAAGTATGTAGCTATAAGGATGGGATTTTAAATAAAATTTGTGCACATAGTTGTAAAGAATATTTGGGGAGTAAATGGATCATTCTTTCGTAAATTTTTAAGTAATCTGAAATATCCAGGAGCATGTTTCTTGCATGTGTGGCTTTAGCGACCACAGGTCTCTGAGCTAGATTGATCGTTTTTTCAATGGCCTTGCGATCAATAACTATAATCTTCGACTATCGACTAACCTCACTCATTTCTGTTTTACGGGTTTTGCTAAGCTAATTTAGAATAAGTCTGAATTCCGCATATTTTCGTGTGTGAATTTTTAAATTACAGCTGTTAGTTAATTGTACATTTGTTTAAACAATGCTTTTCATTCAAAAGTGCAGTAATAATTTCGTTGAGTAATTGTTCCAAATTGAGTTTATAATTATTTTCATCAGCTGTTCATGGCATATCAGTGTTCGTAATTTGTTTCATGCTATGGGGAGATTTAAATTGTTAAATAGGAAGTTGTATGAAGTATTATTGCCGAAGTAAAAACCGCCAACATGGGTCATCATAAGGCGAAACTTTCGGTAGAATTGTGTATCGCAGTATATTGAGATCTGAGTTATAATGAAAGAGGGAGATTTAAGTGATATGATGATTAATCAAGATTGTGGAGATATGTGTTGTAACGTTCATGGGGAAATGAATTATAAAGAAATAAAGTAGCTACTACAATATGATGATTACTGAAGAGTATGAATAGTGAGAGATAAGAATATAGTAAATAAAGACATGAGCCACATCAATCAGTTGATGTCGGTCAATATGGTCTATTTGCGAGTTGTGGAGAAATTGAGTTTAAAGTTGAGAGTACAAGGAGTATAGAAGTTGTAATAAGGGTATCTGAATATATAAATAAAGGGAGAAGAATTTATTATAAATTAGACGGAGACCATTGAACACTGTTATATACTGTTTCAGCCAATTTTTTACATTTACGTGACATAACTGGAATTATTCTTTGCTAGTATTTGTACAAAACTTTTATAAAATTTTCCGTAAGTTATTTGGCAATTCTTGGTCAGATTTTCGATGAGATACAGTTTCTTTAATAATCAAATGGGCAAAGTAGGAATGCTGCATGTTAAGATAGCTAGGGAGAGAACGCTTACGCAGTCATTTGGGAGACACTTCCTCAGATTACCGGGGACGCCTGATAATCAAAACGAGCCAAGATGTCATGTCCCCTTGCTACTTTCCGCTCAGCGAAGAAAATGCCTTCCAAATTAGTTGTAAAATCAAAATCAGCATGTGGAACGGTATGTAATTGCTTGCTATTAACCTTATGGAAGACAAACCCAAATTACCCAGAATTATTCCAGTCAGTGCAATATATTAAAGAAGTGTTACAGTAATATTGAGAAGGGAATCGACATTCAGGATTTTTGGAAATAAGAAATAAGTTGGGAGTATTATGAATATTTTGCAGTTTGGTGTTGCTGTCAGAGAAACATAGCCTCTTTCATGTGGCTACAGTAAAAATATGTACTAACTTAAGGTAAGGAGTCAAAACTCTCTAACACATGTCAGAAATACAGGTAGCACCAACTATATTCGAATCGGGTGATGTAACAAATATTGCAGACATTGTTGGAAAATTGGCAAACTATGACTTTGCAGGGCAACATCTCTGTGTAAACCCGGAAGTCTAGTTAGAAGGCAAAACAAGGATTCAGTTGGCAAGAAAAGAAGTCGTGAAGCTTTTCTTATGGTGCTATACGGATTCAGAAGTCTACCGTCCAATCCACACGTTTCGGGGAAAAAGCTTACATAGAACTCGGTATCAATGTACCCAGAATAAACATAATCCCTTCGTCAAACAATCATTTAATTCAAAAGCCTACCATCCAATCCACACTTTTACCAGTATAAACCTAATGACTTTGTCAAACATACATCCATGTTATAATCTTTATTTTCAAAACAAGTTGGTGAATTACATCGTGTGTTATATTATGTAATCTTTAGTAAGAATAGTGTTAGCATGTTCAACTTGTGTTAATTATAAGGGCTAGTTAAGATCTTTTACTATCATTTTATGCTATTGATCTTCTAAATTAGAGGGGAAGTCGTTATAATATTAAGGGAAATAATAAAATCTGGAAAAAAAGAAAACTAAAGGAAAAATATTATGTTACTAGACAATTAAAAAATAAGTCTGCTATCATATGTGATTTTGTTTCTATAGTCAACTTCATTACTTTTGTAAATCAAACAATCTAATTATTTGAGCTATAACATTTCATTTCAGTAACTGCCAATTGCAGAGCTAGTAATAATCTATGAAAACTTGGAAGTAATTTTAAAATTTAAATTCTTATTTAATTCAAATGAATTTCAGAGAAATGTTATTGCAATTTTCCTATCCAACAGCACTAAAATTAATTCAGTTGCAAAATAGTGGTATATCATTTTCAATTTGTGTTAATATGTATTCATATTCATTTTTGTCTTGAAAGTTGTTAAAAATGGACAGCATTCCATGCTTACAAGATATTTGTCAAAAATCATATAAAACTACAAGAACTTGTAACTGCTTCCAAATTACGATTTTGCAGCTTGATATCGATCCAGCACGGTGCTGGCAACTTCTAGACATGCCTGTGCAACCCAACATTGCATTGTCAGCAGCTCACAGCCCATCGAGTGACTGAACCTGTGCCAACACAAACTTATAACGAATGAGTACAATGCATTTCAATTAATCTTTTCTTTTATCATCAGAGCCTATTCATTTTCAAGGAATATTTCATTCATTTATTCACATGTTATTTTTATTTTCTAATGTTGGATGTATTTTGATTCAGAATTTTCCATATCTTTGAGGAATTAGCCTATGATGCAACTAGAGATTTAATTGTGTTTATACACATCAAGAAGACTGTGTGGGAGTAAATTCTTAGGACGATTGTGAGTTGATTAAGTGTTACAAGTACTAATTGTATTGTTACAACAGATTATCCAAGGGATCACACTAAAAATAACTACTTATCGACAAACTGAAGTAATTGTTGAATTCATGTTTCAATCAAAGAGCTTTAACATTAATGAGCTGATTATTCAAGATTTCTTAATTGTTTAGTTTCAGTTCCTATATAAGTATATTTGAATAATGACTTAGTTCATCACTTGTTAAAAAGTTCTTACATGTATTTTAATTTCGCTCAGAGGTCATACCATTCATAGATTCTTTCATCAGCTAGAAATGCTGTTACCGTATGTTTCATGTCATATGCAAACACAAAAATTTATCAAATATTTATTGGAAGCATTACCATATGAAATGAACTGATAGCAATCTCATAATGATTTTATATTTTCTGACAACTCATTTTGATTTTAAAGGTATTCAGCATTCAGATACAAATCTCTAATGATTCTGTTTAACTGCAGGTTTGGAACGACCAGCACAAGCAAGAATTTTGAATTTCAATTACAATTACAATTTAACTTTATTGCAGAAACTTTGTAAACCGGGAAAGTGGAATCCACACTTACACTTGCTATGAGTATTATTTCAGTTTTATTTTGATAATTTTGGAGATTGATATTTTTACTGCAAAGAAGGTTTATTTTATTCAGATTCATATGCAAAGTCCTGAAATTTGAAGATACGGGACGTATCTTTCCCAAAGAAGGGAGGTAATGTAAAGATCGTTTTGGGCTTTATTATTAACTAGCAGTTACCCGCGACTTCGTCCGCATTGAAGAGTGTTGAAATGTAAGATTTTCTTGAGAGGTCTGGTTGCTCAATGGTTAGGGCATCCAACTGGAGATGGAAAAGTCCCCAGCTTGAATCCCAGTCTCGGCGAGGATTTTCTAAGGTCCTTAGCTCGACCTTCACCTCTGGCATAGGTTGTGTGATGTGAATTAAGCCAGAATGCTCACTTAGTTCCGATTCCGTGTTCAACTGCGAGTCCTCTATGTCCGGTAGGATTACTGGGTTACGTTAAGAGGCTACGAAAGGGGCTGATTGCGGAGACGTAAAGAAGCCTTGTCACCAGGTCAATACGACCATAAAATTTATTTTAGAGCTATTTTTATTAGTAATAGTAGTAATAAATGTTGCAATAAAATAACAAAAATTTATTTATGTTCCACAACTACTTCACTGAATTTTTAAAACAATAAAAATATTCTGTTTGTTAGGAGTATTTTCAGTTTAATATATCCGTATATACAATACTGGGGATTTGTCTCCTAGGTTTTGGTTATTTTCATAGCCCTAGTTTTCTTACATTTCTTTGAAATATTTGAATTTCGTTTACCCAGCATCTCTTAAAATTACTAATTTCATCTCGTGAATAAAAATGAATATAGTTTCAACTAATAGAAGCTCGAAACGTTAAAATATTAGCATACATTGATGGAATCGACTAAACAACAACAAAAAATACTAACATCCAAACAGCAAATAAATACATAAGTGGCCCAAGAACGTTCATTTCCGTTTAAAAAATTGCAATACTAAAAATTAATATTTTGATTTGCATTGAATATATGAAAAAATCTTTAAAAAAAATTGAACTTAACTCTTTGAATATTGATTTTGTTTTGAGAATATATTGGTTCCATCAACAGAAATTTAGATATTATAGTAGTAATTGATCCTATTATCCATAATGATCAGTGGTATTGTGATAATGGTTTCTCTATCTGTGGAAACAGTTGAATTGCCTGTAGACCAGTTTACTATAGTTCATTCGTTTGGAGCCATTAATTCTGCGCTAAAATATAAATTTTAGTGTTAAAATAGTAATTGATTCTTTCTTCATAATTGGTTTCTCAATCTGCCAACAGAATTGAATGTCTGACAGCAAATTACCACTCCACTTGTCTGCCATTCCACTATCTGAATAAAACATTTATAAATTTCAAAAATCGGTCAACGCCATGTGTTCTGCTAAATAATCCACGCATATTATAAATCATTTGATACAATATCGGAACAAAGACTCAGATAATATTACCGCAAGAAAATCAAAGCTTCTATCAGTTGCACATTAATACATTCACTATAGAGCCTCTTGCATGTTAGTGACGTTATGAATGGCGAAATAAACTCGACTCATTATTTCAGATCGCGATACTAAATGAACCCAAATAATGACGTTGGCAATGTGTAAATTAAATACTGAATTCATCTAAAACTACATTCATCCGCATGAATATGTCACCAGTATCATGACAGTCATTGGAGTAACGTAATTAAAAAAATTCCAACGAATGTAATAAAAAAAATTACAATGAAAAGTCCATAATTCTCTACAACTCTAAGACAACTTTCGTTAATATTGCTGGTCAAGTTAACATCTCGATAAAGTGACTGTTACTGCTCGTGATTTAGTAAGGTGTATAATTGCATTCAATATGGTTTGATTTTGTAGCGGCAATATTAACAGAGATAGTGGTTTGGTTGAAATGATGCCTGGACCAGATTGATTTTGGTTATTATTGGTAATAAGTAAGCAGCTTTCATATGCTCCTTGTAAATTGTGTTGTAAACGACGTCCACTGTTACTTCATGAAACAATAAGTTTCTACATTAGCCCATTGAATATATTCGTTTTAAGTGTAGCATTCGATAGATATTTGCAGAATATTGAACAGTAAGTAAAAAGCAGTTTCGTGAATCATAGTCTATTATTTTTACAAAAATTCTGAACAAAAAATAAAAAGGGTTAGTTAAGTTTTAAATTTCGGCAAAAATAATTTGTAATACAGAGACTGTAGGTTCAAGTTTACATCGTGATACACATCAATAACTTAAGATAAAATTATTGTGATTGAGGCTTTGATTTTGTAGCGACAATTTTAAAGGAGATTGTGGTTAGATTGAAATTCTGCCTGGACCAGAATGAAAATGAAAACAAAACCTTCTTGTCACAGCAAAAGGCAAGAGGAATTTAGTTATCAGTTATTTAAGAACCTTTAATAAGCACTACGTCACGGTGTGACGTGATGTATTGTGACGTAAACTACTCCCCAAAAAAGAAACAGGAAATAAATTAAACCGAGATAAAACTACGACATTTTGCACTTTTAGTGAACCGACTTTCGCGATGGTATACTCATAGCATTATACGTTGTTTTTTTTTTCAATTATGGTGTATTATTTGATATGTCATACTATTTTATGTACACAAATGAAAACATCTCTTTGCGAACTTGACAACAGTACCTACCTTTTTTTTTTTTAATTTAAGGTTGAGTACAGATTTATATTTCCTGCTTCCAAACTATTATTTGTCAAGTGCGTCGGTTTTATGGCTTTTAAACGAAACACAAACTTGCATATGTAAGAAGGTTTTTGCTTTTATTTCTGAAAAGTAGTGTTTGCAATTTACGTAAAAAGCAAAGAGTAAACGTGGCACGGTTATCTACGAAGTATGAAACTCTTTGTTGTTTCCGAATTGATATTAATGGCAATTTCTAAAAGAACTATGCGTTTTTGCGGGATAAAATCTATCCTATGTCACTTCGCACGCAATTAACTGACTTCAAGCCAAATTTCATTTAAATATGTTGATTTATTAAGGCGTTATTGATTCCAGAAGTACATCCAAACACACATCTGAACTTTCTCGTTTTCTCATTTATAGATATATATAGATTAAGAATGATTTTATAAATGTTGGAGAGTGGAGAGTTGCAGTCATGCAGCGCAGACGCAAGCAAAGTCGTTGCCCCGTTCAGGAATGCTGAATAGCATGTCAGCAATACCTTCTTGTGATGCAAAACAGAGCCGTAGTGGGCCCTGCACAACCAATAAATCATGCTATTCATTACCAGCGAGCTTACGAGCAACATCGGGTAGCGAACCGCTAGCTTAAAGCTTAGCCGCCCTGCCTCGGACGTCGTAACAATCTTAAGTCCATCCAGTATTAATAGACTGACTTTCATTTAGTATCGTCTACGCTCAGACTAGCGATCCAGTAGAATAAGTGTGGACTCTACTTCTCGGTATCATCGTCAAATGTACTATCGGCAGTTTGATTCCATTAAACCGTTTATCAACATTCCGTCTTGATCATTTGAGAATATAGTATTCCTATAGTAAAAGGGTCATGACCTACACGTGGTGTCAGACAATTCTGATTGAATTAATTAGCTAGCTTGCAAGAAGTCAAGACGGTATCCGGAAGAAGATAAGAAGAGATAAATGCTGAGATCAGTCACATGCAAAGCCACATTCCCAATTAATGGTTAAAATGCCCAACGCAGTCACCTAACCACAACGCCAGCCCGTTACATTAGGTACACAGATAAAAAACTAAAGGTTAATTATGATTATAGGGGGAGGGGGGTCAGAGCTGCTTGTTGAAGGCTTGAAGTGTAAATATCTTGGCATAAAATTTGATAAACTCAACTGCACAGAGCACATTAGGTAGGTGGTAGAAAAAGGTTATGAAATCCTTCAGTTACTGGAGAGGGTGATAAGAGGATGTACCAGAGAAGTTAGGGAGCTGGGTTACAAAATAAAGTTTTGTAACCCAGCTCTGGGCATCGGTCTAATATGATGGTGTAGTTGGGATCAACATTTTGTCTATCAAATACAGGAGTTGGAAGTTGTGAAAGAAGAGGAACTAGATTTGTTTGTGCAAATTATCACAGGACATAGTAAATGATATGATAAGGGAGCAGGACTGGGAGTCATTGGAGAAAAGGAGGAGGGTGAAGAGACTGCTGGAAATGTACATGGCTTATGTGCATGTGTTGGTGATGGGGCTTGGAGGTATATTTGTCAAAGAATTAGGAATAGTGCATGGAAGGGGAAAGGCAACCATGACCACAAGCTGGTGCCCGATTTCAAGCATATGGGAGTGGGAAAATTTTCTTTTGTTGGTAAGGGTGTCAGGGATTGGAACAAATTACCAAGTGATGAATAATTTACCAAAAATGCTTAAGAAAATTAAAATTTGTAAATTGGAAAAGTAAATGGGTGAGGAAGTTAACACTCCAATTATAAAAGAAAATTTAAAAAATAACATAAATGGGTAATTACATGACTAGGTGAATTGCCACCGGAACATTAGCTCCAACACAATAACAACAACTTAAAAGAATGACATTTTGCCACCACTGATGAGAAAAACAATCGTTGTAGGAGCTGAATGCTATACCGAAAAGTGAATTCCAGAAATGCTTCCAAGATTAGAAAAAGTGCTGACAAGTGTATTTTATCTGAGGTGGATTACTTGGAAGGGAACAAAATTGATCCTGACTAATAATTTTTTTTTAATGAAAAACAAACATTCCTGTTATTTTTGACCAGACCTCATATGAGCAAATAACTAGTTACAAGCACGTTTTACACACAGTTGTTACACATACCAGTATCCAATACTCCAATGGATATATCAATACAGACACAAGAGTCTACATTTACCAACTTGTCTCAAACACCAAATTTCACAGTTTCCCCTCCATTTTTACCTTACCAGCATGCACCAGCTGTCTTCTTTCCACAATATTTCTATGCATCATAATCCCCTCCAGCCTCATTTACCCTTTCTAGTGGCAACATGCTCTTCCATGCAAAAAACAATGCCACAGGTACTCACATTATGCATGCCATGGGTCTGTTACTTTCTGATAGTAAGGGTTATTACGTACTGTGCATCTGTTTTTATATACAATTGGTTTTACCCTATATTCTTTTCTTTGAAATGATTTGTTGAAAATTTATAAGTTCTAAACTTGTTGCGAGAATGGTGAATTAGCATAAATGTACATTACCTTAAATACTTCACCCTTCCACCTGAATTAATAACCTTCAACATACACCTTTAAATAATTATTAACTTGCTACTTAGGTGTAACTATAAAGTTATACCACATTAAAAAACAGTATTTATGCCTGTATAAATCACTAATATAGAAAAAAAGTTACTTAAAAAACCCTTGAGTAGAAAGGCAAAAAAGGGAGGCAGAGAAGTTTTGTATTACTGAATAACTTCATTAAAGTAAGATACTAAGTCCACAGATATAATACATCAGCAATTAATTTCACCTACAACAATTAAAATATTTTAACACCAACTACTTGGTTAAGAAGCAACAAGTAGGCTACAAAATGATAAACTGATAAAGCGCTTTTACGTACGTGGCTGTCTCCTGCAGTATTCTGTTCAGTGCTGACTGTTCATCTGTCTTCTTAGGTAAAGAGTTAGGGTACCGAGTTAAGAATTCATCACTGAAACCGGAGAATACATATGTATGACTGGATGTTCTCTGCAGTTAAGCCAGTATGTAAGCGTATTAAAACTGCTGCAGTAGTCACACTGAAAGTAGTAACTGAACAGCATTCTGGATGCATATATTTACAGTCAAATAGTTACTACAATTGCATACATACTGGGATATAATTTTACTTTCCACTGCATTAGAATGTTGTTGATCACTGTGCACTAGTGTTCTTACATATCAGGCACAGTAATTTAATAACATTAAATGTAAATACTAGAAATGGCGTAAAACAATCATACAAGTAAACAATTTTGAGCTTTTTTTTTTTAATGACTATATCATGAACAAATGAGCCATGAACACAATGTCACAAAAAAATATTCTTGTTTACCATTACTATATAGCCATAGTGTCATGTCATTTAACAAAATAACAATAGCAATAAGTGAGCCTCATTTATCTCCTTACTGCACACAGTAAGCATTAAGTTTAAATAGTCATTAAGTATTTGTTTATTCAAGCTTGTCACCAACATTACAGAGAAATATTTAACCCACTGTTAGAACTTTACTACAGTGATAAAATACCTATTACTGCAAGTATCTTTCTTATAAAATTGTTCCTGGATTATAAACTTCACATCCTCCAGAATATTTTAAAATATCAATTGTGAAGTATTTTTACCACAAGCTTGTAAAGTGCATTTATTTTTACATAATTTGCAACAGAATTCTTTAGATCTAGTTTGCGGAGCCACCCACGTCACTCCCTTAGACTACAAATATAGGCTAGAAAATTGCAAAAAAGAAATGAAAACATGCAACTAAAGGCTGCAAAATAATTTTTTTAAACGTGTAATGTACATTTTACTACCAAGGCTGATATTTTGTACTAGAATTTGATAACCATTAAGTGAGAATGCACCAAAAGTTAAATTAAATTTAACTGAGGAACTATAACAAAAAACTGAAGCACAGGACCAAAGGTGGCAGTTCCAAAAGAATTTATAACAGCCAATTCAAAAAGGTAAAGAGAAATATGCAAGTATTACATTCATTTCAAATAAATGTTTCTACAGAATTTGTCAATCAATTTATAGTTTGGTATAACTTTTAATGTAATATTCTTGCTAATATTTCTCTTGTCTTACAGTGGTACTGACAATGTGTTAACTAAGGCAATTGCTATCGTGAATGTAAACAAGATTATTTGTTCATACCAACCTATGGACTCTCTGGATTGCTGTGCTGTTACTCACAGGGTCCACCAAAAGATGTGTTCTTTCATTAGCTTCAGCCCCCTATAAAGAAATAGTAATGAGGCAAATAAATGTACAACCACCAACTAATTCACAAAAATGTGTGAAGGTTTTCATTTGTTGAAAAGGGAGTCAGGAACAGGATGAAATTATCAAGGAAGGTGTTAAAAAACTTATAACACAGTGAAATAATTCAAAGTAAAAACAGTAGCTGTGTGGGAAAACTGCTACTGAATCCCATACTCCATAATTACTAAATAAAGAATTTTAAAAATAAGCCACATTCCATGACAATTTCTCTAAAATGCAAGACAGGAGATATTTTAAAATGGAATGAAAATTCAGATGACATTAAGCATAAATAAGGCATCTAAATTTAGTCCTTGGATTAGAGCAAAAGCTACTCAAGAAAATTCCAAGGAAATTCTTCCACCAGCTTATCTCCTGTAGTAAAACAATCCTGGTTTATTATTGAAGTAAAACAAACACTAAGATTTGATATACAGTATATTCAGCAATGGACGCAGCTACATAAATTACAAAACTTTGTTTCAGGTATTACAACACAGAGTGGAAAGAAATTAATTCATTCCAGATATTTTTATAATAAGTCTTAGTCCTGCAAAAGTATTCCATTGTGTCCTCTCTACATTAATGTTTAACACCCAAAAAATTTATATGCTCTATTTGGATATTCAATATAAGAAATTACAAATGTGTAACTCTGATTCTCAACCAATGATAACATGTCACTTCGTAGGTTAAATACTTGTACAAAAGTTCTTCCTGAACAAGTTGCCAAAATTTTTTTTAAATAGAAGTATGAATCTTTGCAATTGTATTGGTTGGTTTAACCCAAATTGTGAACAAAGGCCTTTGGAGCTAAGCAGAATACAGCACTGTAATTACTGGGATCAGTTGGAGAGAGAACAAATGACATGCATGCAAGTGTTGAAACAGTTTTTTCTTCTGCACCTGCTTCCCCGAAACATCTTTGTAACTGACAAGCACACGAAACTTACAACATTCAGTGGAATAACAGGGTCATCCATTACAAATAAATGTGTTCTTATGCATTTATCACAGTGTTACAGATTCCTTGATAACCTAATAGACCTATTACGTAATCACTTTCTACGAAATACAATATTCATGGGTTCGCTGCAGGATAACGTGGAAAGACAAGCCATCACCCTCGGGTCCTATGTGCTTACTGCACCATTAAGTGCTAAACCACAATAACCACTTATCAGATAAAACTAATCACAGTTCAGTTTTTTGATACAGTTTGTTGATGCATGTACTCGTATTGCCTTCAAACTTTACCCAAAATTGGGTTGCTCTTCTTGAAAATCTTTCCAGTGTCCTAGAATGTATTTCAGTCAATTCTTAACACCTGATCTACAAATACCAATGCCCTGTACAAAAACACTGCCACAGCCTCTTGCTTGCAGCAGATTAGATCAAAATCAGTCACATTCTCCCTACCTCTGCTCTTTCACCAACACCACCATTGAAGAGAGATTTCCCATTCTAGGACTTCCTCCAGTAGCATTTACCCATTACATCGAAAAAAGTCCCCCTGCCAACGTGAGTAATGCTATTACTCAATTACTCATTGGAATGAATTATCTTAGACAAATAGTATTAGGTTTATAGGAGTACACGATATCAGCAGAGCTATCTTATAACACACTAGGTAATGACATAACATTGAGGTAGCCAAAGATGGCACTTTTTATCATCAGTAGTTAGTCTGGAATACACCCTGGATCAGAACGGTTTTCCAAAGTAGTTGTAGCGGTGGCATGCTTGTTTTAGGTGTATTACAATAATTACAGCTTGAAAATAATATATCTTGCTATTTACTACACAGTATTATTGCATTATTTCATGCAGTGTAAAGTAGTTCCATGGCAATTGTATCATTTTTAGAACCATAAAGTGAACTGAGCTACCAGTGTATTCTAGAGATCAGAGTTCTCTGTAGCCTGGTCCAAGACACTCCATTTTCTCTCCTTTGATTAATTTGCAAATTCTAACGCTAAGCCTTTTTTCCTCTGTCCCAACAGAAACCATTGCTTGGAATTTATTCTATAATAATGTAATATTCAACTTTTATTTATTATAATTACACTATTAAAATATTATCTCCTTCCTTCTTTCTGATAATTGTTTCATCCCCCCTCCCAACAACTTTTTTTTTTTATTGAGCTGCAATTAGTCTTCAATTTATCAGTGACTGTGCCACTTTTTCTATCAAAATATGGTACTAGCCTCTTGAAATTCAATTAACTGTTTCGATGTCTTCTTCCCATTCCCCACTCATTTGTAATGGAAAAGTTGCCACAAACTATTAGTGGCAAAATATGAGACCACTATACAATTACAAAATGCTTACAACACTACCACAAATGTTCTTGGTACAAGTTCTGTTTTCTCCCAACAGTTGTGGTTAGGTTGAAATGTGGCCTGGGCCTAAAAACAAAATTTCATCACTGCCAAAGTAAATTTCCTTCTGTGGCATCCAACGTGAAATGCTGTATTTGTTTAGAACAAAAGTAATTTATTTCCACTGTTGATAAAACATGGCAGAGTTGATACAAGACAGCGCCAATTATTTTGGTTTTACTGGAGATTGCAATACTGCTAAAATCACTTTCTGTTGCATGTGGAAATGACAATACTGCAGTAGTCAACCACAATACATTACTTTCAAGCAGTAACTAGGTTGAACAGCTGGGAACAGCATGACACAACTAGACCTAGTTTCCAAAACAGTTCTAAAAGGTATTATGCTCAACCAGGATATATTACAACCTAATTAATACCTGAAAAGTGTGCATTGGGGCATCCGATTGATGCACTAAAATCTCATATTTCAGTATTTTCAATTTAATTTGTGACAACTTTTTCACAAAAGGTGAGAGGAATGTGAAAAACATATTGAAGCACTTAATATGAATTCAAAGAGATTGGTACCAATTTTTTCATAGATGGAGAAAGAGGCACAGCCACCTCCACCTTTACTTCTCTTCTAATCCCACTCAATGCACACGGGGCTGCTGATGAAGCGTTACTTTTATATTTAGTAATGCAGCGATTTGTAAAAGTGTGCTACTGTACCCCATCTGTAGTAAGTATTAACTCCTTTTCCATGTTAGTTATATGTCTGCTAATCAGCATATTTTGTTTCACTGAAGGCCAAAATGTTAATTGCTTCTTAATTTTTGAAGGCAAGTCTGGCACAGACATTGCAAATTCTTTATTTGTTTCGCAGATTTTGTTACACAGCATCACTGTTAAAATGTTTGGGACTGTACGATTTTCCCTACCAATCAAAACAAGGTAGCATCCTCTTGGAATTTGGATTTACTGCTTCAATACGATGTCAACACATTTTACGAAAAATAAATGAAAATGTCAAAATGTGAGCATGGTGTAGCAATCAGATGCCGCCACACTGCAAGATTAACCAAATCTCTTGAAATTTTTGTTAATGCCTCTGTTGTAACTGTAGTACAATAAGGGAGTAATGACTTAAGCAAAACCACTGTACATACTGTAACTGAATGTTTATGACCAACTGCCTATGGTACCCACAGTTTTTACACAAAACTGTCACCACACACTTGAAATATCCCTCAAACGTGAAAGGAAAGAGAGAAATAAGTACACAGCACACAGTTCTAAAGTGTAACAAGTTTACAATCACCCAAAAGTTCTCCTACAGTATTTCGGTATCAGATTTTCGACTAGGCTATCAGACTACATCTCCATACAAGGTTTACAGGTAAAATACACACACACACACACACACACACAAGAGAAGCTAAACTCTCACCCGGCCCCTTACCGAAATGGAAGTGTAACTACACATTATTAGACTCCACTACGGTTACCAACCACGAGAAGCCACTAGCTCTAGCAACAACACACAAACCGCCTCACTCAAAGCTGCCAGAAGAGTGAGTGCGAAAGCACTATGGCTGCTCTCTACTTACTGACTCCATTGATTTTGTGACATCAGCAACACACTTTGAAAATTAATATTGCAAAAGGTACTTAATAGCTTGAATCGTCACTAACATATGGCCTTCCTAGTATCTTATTATATTTGTTTTAAACTGGTTTAGCCCTAAAAGGAGTTTCTATTACATTAATTTCATCAATCTTGGCGCACTTTCCAATAATCATGACAATATATTTCAAAAAATCTCATTTATCTCGCGGACGCTTTGAACTTTCTAGAGAAACCCATATATCTCAATTTTGTCTATCTTCCGAAATTAATTTCTGGCTTCTGCCTTCTTTATTTTAAACTCTGATTTTTTTCTTTTAATTAAAAGTCCTAGTTGTACTTTGCCTAATTACTTGGTTTTGTGTTCAGAAATGCTAGAGGAGGCTGAATATAACTGGTGATAAAAACTCTGCTGTAACATTTCGCGTCTGCTGTTTATTTCAAATTTTAGATTCAGCCCCACCCTCTGACCACATGGATTAACCCTAGATCACTAAGCTTCGTCGAATCGACGACGCGAATTCGAAAAAAGTGCCATAACTTTTGAGTGTGCGGTCGCACCTATTTCAACTCCCGTGTAATTTCAGTCGACCCGTTGCCCCCACGATGGACGGTAGTGTTTTTAGTGTGGGAGGTTTGTGAGCGCCGGACCAGCGACCATGGCTCGTCGCATCGACGAAGGTTAGTATTAACGTTATATTTTTTACTATTGTGCTTATAATATTTTATGTTTATTTTTAGTTTTAACATCATAAAAGTAATGTATATAGTTTTTTTATTTTAGATATGATTCTTCAGCTATTATTAGCCGATAATAGTGACGAAGAAAATACTTCAGGGAGTGAGAAGGAAGACCACATCGAGCCTGATCCCGCTTATGAGTCAGATCGCGAGGATGAGGTTTCTTCTTTGTTACAACATCCACCTCCAGCTCAAGACGTTCAGGTAAATGACCATGCATCTCCATCAATAGAAGATCAGATACCTAATACTTCGACACAGGAGTGTAACGAATTTATTATTATACCATCACGTAACATACTTCGCGGAAAAGACAAGCACAAATGGTCATGGCTAAAGCCTAGGTCACAAAGCCGAACAGCTGCAAGAAACATAGTGCACGTTAGACCTGGACCTACTCGCATTTGCAGAAATGAATTAGATCCTTTGGGTTGCTTTTCGGCTTTTATTACAGATGATATCGTAAATATAATTGTCACACATACCAATGCTGAGATTGCACTAAAATCTGCAAAATACAAGAACGCAACTGCCACTCAGAGATCAACAGATGCTAGTGAGGTTAGAGCTCTTATTGTAATTCTTACGTTAACTGCAGCAATGTAGGATAACCATTTGCCATCAAAGGAGATATTTGATACTACTTTTTGTGGAAATAGATACCGTAGTACAATGTTGAATGAGAGATTTGATTTCCTAATAAGCTGCCTTAGATTTGACGACAAGTCTACGCGTCAACAACGTAGACAGACTGATGTATATGCTCCATTTCGTGATGTGTGGAATCTTTTTATAGCTGCCTGTCAAGAAAACTACAAACCTGGTTCTTACCTTACTATTGATGAACAGTTACTGGGCTTCAGGGGAAGATGCCCATTTCGAATTTATATCCCCAATAAGCCAAATAAATATGGCATTAAAATCGTCATGGTAGTAGATAATTCCACGAAATATATGGTAGACGCAGAACCCTATCTGGGTTCTTTTACTAAAACCGACGGCTTGCCACTCTGAGAATATTTTGTGAAAAAATTGACACGTACTGTTCATGGCACTAATAGGAACGT
This sequence comes from Vandiemenella viatica, assembly GCA_031002005.1. Taxonomy (NCBI): domain Eukaryota; kingdom Metazoa; phylum Arthropoda; class Insecta; order Orthoptera; family Morabidae; genus Vandiemenella; species Vandiemenella viatica. The sequence continues at coordinate 75,982,872 of JARYHS010012519.1, forward strand.
AACAATGGACAATTGGTTCACCTCTGTGCCATTAGCCAAAAGCTTACTAAAAGAATCTTACAAGCTTACTTTAGTAGGAAATCTAAGAGCAAACAAAAGAGAAATACCGACAGAGTTACAAAATGAGCGCACACATAGAACTGGTACAGCTATTTTCTGCTATGACAATGAACTCGCGTTGCTTTCATACAAGTCCAAACCTCAAAAGGTAGTATTTTTACTTTCAACTTGCGATGAAGAAGGAAAGATGGATGAGACTTCTAAGAAGCCAACAATGGTTGAATTTTATAACCAAACCAAAGGTGGAGTAGATACGTTGGACCAAATGTGCTCCCTTGCTTCTTGCAGCCGCAAAACTCGACGTTGGCCTCTATGCAATTTTTACGGAATGCTCAATATAGCATTCATAAATAGTTACATTGTATACGCAACTAACAATTTGGAAGCAAATAAAAAACCTTTATCGAGGCGTGACTACTTGAAAAGTTTACATATGCAAAAACGAATACTTGTGCCCACACTTCAAACTGGTCTGCGCGATTCTATTACACAAATTTTGAATTTGCCAGGAAGTAGTAGATCGAGTTTGACACTTGAGACTGAATAAAGGGAAGCTGCAGGTCATCCTATCGCTAAAAAAAGAAAAATTTGTGCCATATGCCCATCAGCAAAACAAAGGATGACGAAATATAGTTGCTATAAGTGCAATAAATCGTTGTGTGTCGAACACAAGCTTGATGTGTGTCACAAATGTGTTAGTTCATAGTTTTTTTTTACCAAAATGTTATTTTTTTGTTGATTCTATATGTTTATTTTAATTATTTGAGTTTTTTTATAAAGTATTGTGTTCTAGTTTAGTATTGTTTTCTAGTAGTTTTTTTAAATATGGTCTCAGTGTAAAGGCTGATGAAGTAATAAATATGTGATTTAAATAAATAAGAATGTTATAATTTTCTTAATAATTGATTATAATAAAAAATATGTAAAAGAAATAATTATTTTATTTAATTAAACCTTATAAACCTATTTTTATGACAGTGTAGTCGAAACGACGAAGGTTAGTAATAAGGGTTAAAGACATCAACAAATCCAAATATCTTCTAAGCTAAATATTTCTTGGTATAATACACTTTAAAATGATCTCCACAATGAGTTTTAGCCATGAAAATGAATGCATGAAAAAACTGTTGGACTTGAAAAACTACCCTAACTAAAATTTCTATCTTTCACAAAGGCAACCTTGAAATCTGACTCCGAAGTGTTTTACTGCTCAAAATGATGGTAGAAATACTTTACTATACTTGTTCCCTACATTAAACCTATTCCTACATGGTTTTAACAAGCTATATGTTATATAATGTTCCCTTATCACTTCAGTTTTCGTTGGTCGTAAAAAGTTGCATGAAATTTACCAACAGAAAATATTTATCCATGCTTTCTTTCAGCTATGCCTGTCATGTTATGCTGACAAAGGGAATCAACTGTTTTCATTGAAAACAAACACAGTAATTTATATAATCCCTCTACCCAACAAAATCTCTATTGAAAGGATTAAGGATTTTACAGTGTATCAATGGTATCTAACTAAAGTTCTCCGGCTTCCTACCAGGGCAGTGCATCAATCTGATGTGATGTTTTGAAGTCAATCTCTGACTTTACCTTCACCATTAGGTGAAGTGAGAGAGGCTTCAAAACATCGCATCAGATTGACATGCTCCCCAAATGGAAGATTCTAGAACTTTTACGACATTTGTTATTTTTTGCACAGCTCTCTCATATTTGGCACTTTTAATTTAATCTGTGGCAACTTTTCCATAGAATATAAGTGAGGAATGTGAATAACAAATCATACTGAAACATATATATTTCCCAAGAGGTTAATACCATTTTCTATAAGTGGAGAAAGTCATGCAGCCACCAAAATGTTTATCGCCTTAATGTTTTAAGGGGCAGTCAGACAATTCCACCGTCTCACATAACACTCTAACAAAATAAAAGTGACTAATGATCTAAACATTATTAGAGCTTTCAATGAACTTTCATATTTATGTAAACGCCAGAACTTATTGCTTGGTGTGATTAATGCACCTACTTGTGTTACTATTAGGTAGTAATTTTTTTTATAAAAATAAGGGGGACAGAGAAAGAACCTCCACATGAGCATTTTCAATCAGAAGATGAACAAAGGAACGCTGGCATCCCATGGAAATTTGCCCTATTTGGCAATGGCCAACATTTAAACCACCGAAGAGACAGTCTGAACAAACGGCTCTCATCATAGCAAACTTTAGGGGTTTAAATGTTCACAGCATCACAGCCAACAAGCAAGACATCCTATCACATATCTGTAGGAAACGTTAGGATATACTAAGGATACAAGAAATCCATAGAGATGAACGAACAAGAAACATTGGATACACCTAGCCATTGAAGCTCCACATCCCAAACACGGCAGCATAATATTTATATTCTAAGACCAAGGTGCATGGATGGGAAAAGATGACCAGACCACAAGCTGTCACTCAATTTTATGCATAAGGGTATGGGAAAAATCTCTTATAGGTAAGTAGGTCAGGGATTGGAATAAATTATTAAGAGAAACGATGATTAATTTGCCAAAAATGCTGAAAGAATTTAAAATTGAAATTTGTAGAGGGCAAAATTAAGCAGGAACAAGAAAGAGTGAAATGGGGCAATGACATGCTAATAACTGAAAGCACAAAATATAACAATCATCTCAGTGCACAAACCACCATCCCAAGCACTCAAAATTTTAGTAACAAAACTTCCATAAACACAAGTCAAAATTCATCTGAGATTTCAACTACTATAGCACCTTATGGTGATGTAATAAAACTGACAAAAATTGTCAGATACGAGGGTCACCATTTAAGTTTTTACAAACAACCACTAGAGGGCACTCTTGAGACGTGACATTTATTTTGTAAAATTTGTCCGCTATTGTTAAAACAGTGTTTGCTCAGAAATTGGACAAATAGTTTGTTTACAGTGAGAGTTAAAAAAAGTATTGTGAAAAATTTTAATTTCACATGAAGGCTTTCACAGGATGACTTTTCACGATTTTAGTAAAGGCCTAACTCTACAAAAGTGCCTCGAATCACTTCATTCGACCTTTGGTAATCAAGCACCATCATTAAAATTGGTTTTCAGAATTTCGCCATGGTTCTGCTTCCATCAGTGATCAATTTCAGTAAGGTCAATGAAAATCCGTTGTTCCAGAAACCATCGATGTGTGCACAACAGGTTTGAAGCGGACAGGCATGTGACAGATAGAGGCATATCAAGGACAGCACTAAATTCGATTTTGCATGCACATTTAGCTGTAAAAAAGATCTGTTCCCGATGGATTCCACATAATCTGACTGAAGCTCAAAACTAGCCTCCTGTCAATTGGTATAAGGAAATGCTCAAAAAATTCAGCCAAGCAAATGCAAAATCGGTTTACAACATTGTAACAGAAGACGAAACTTGTATGAGCCAGAAACTAAACAACAATAAACTGTTTGGGCGTTCCAAGATTAACCAAATTCAATAAAAGTGGTTCGCTCATGAAGCACTGGAATAGTAGTGTTACTCAGACCAAGCAAAGACCAAATCTCTCCAAAGAATTACTGCCCCTCATCCCCCTATAATGTTTTCAAACTATGAAAGATTGATCCTGAGCAGTATAGCAGCTATAGTGGATTCAAAAATAATTCCAGAACAAGTCTGCTTAGACTGGAGGAATCATTCAAAAACCAAAAGCTGACTGGGCATATTGAACATAGTTTTGAAAATAAATTAATAACATGGTTAGTCCTAGTAGGCCTTACCTCCGCAAATGAGGCTGTGAACCACAAATTATTTATATCAAAAATACATATCGAAGGATTACAACATTGGAAAAAAACATTGAGCCTCTTACAGAACAGGTTATGTCACGCCGCTGGGAAGGAAAAACAGGAGGATCAATCAAACAAACCCATCCTTTTTAATATATACACTAATGAACAACCAACACCCAAATATACAAAGCACTTCCTTTACATAGTGACTTTGCCATTAGAATGAATTTTTACCAAAGTGGAACATAAACTAGAATTGACACTGAACATTGAGTATTGTATCAAGAAATTCTCAAACCAAACCTCAAAGTTAGTAGTGCTTTTCATTTTGATTCCAAACATGTGAAGCATAAATTACTTATAAACTGGAATGGAGTCGATCTAGAACACACAAAATCTATCCTTCCTAATAATTACTGTTGGTCATTTCTTAACATATAAGCACAAAACTAAAAGACCTGCCACAAAGTTGCCACTAGAAATAACACCCAGAGAAAGTTGGCAAACATCCAATGGGGTGCCAAACCACTGACTAGGTGTTATGCTTCCATACTGCTGAATATGTCTGCCCAGTGTGGTCCAGATCAGTCCATGCTGGAAAGGTGGATATAAGCCTCAATGATAGTTGAGCTAATTACAGAATGTATGAAATATACTCCATTGGATAAACTCTAAAGAGCAGTTGCTTTTGCAAGACCTGGCATCCGTAGACAGTGGCGGATTCAGGATTTTGGTTTGGGGGAGGGGCTTGACTCGGAGAAGGAGGGGATCGCCGACAAATATCATTATTCCACCCTTATAAGAACAGTAGAGCCTAAAAAAGTGCCCAAAATCCATGTGGTCAGGCATGACCTTGGTGCTTTTTTTTCGGGGGGGGGTCAGCCACCCCTGGATCAGCCACTGCCCGTAGAAATACAATCGAATATATGGAGAGGTTAAAAAGAAAAACCTTTGACAAACCCCCTTTGTGGAGTGGAAAATGGATGGTGGCAGGAGACCGAGATCACAATGAATGTTTGTGAAACCCCCCACTGGATCGGATTAATTCTAGATTGCGATACCACTACCACTACTTTCCTCCACGCAGACAGCACTGATGTAAACAAACTGCTGCTATTACATATGACATCATTTGTGCGCGACGTATTCAACACATGGACAGCTACAAGTGTCATGGAAAGAGCAAATGGAATATATCTACTATTTTTATGGTTAATATTAATAGTTTTCAACTTTAGTGGTATCATTATCTAGAATTAAGCTGAAATGTTTTCTAACGTACAGATCATGACACTATTAAAATACTGTCGGTACAGGGATTATATCAACCTAAATATCCCCCCCCCCCATTTTCCTGGCAGTTATGATTAGGTTGATACTCAGCCTGGATCAGAAGAAACATTTCATAAAAGCCATTTAAATGCGGTATTTTCATACAATGATGAAAGTACTCAATCTGTATCAATTCAACACGGCGAGACATATCCATCATTAAATAGAGGGGAAACATTGTTTGCCATCTTTAATTTACAACAGAGAGACTCTGAAATATAAAGAACACATAATGTAGTTTATGTTTTAATGGCAAAATAATCTGCTGCTTCAACTGCAGATTATTTTATGGATGCTTTTAGCTAGGCATATAATTTTGGTTATCTGGATATAGAAATACATGGAAGGGTTTAATTCTAGATTACGGTATCAGAACTACAGAAAATTTTTACTTCCCACATAAATTTACAGAAATATTGTGTACTTCTCTTTAGTAATATTTGCAGCTGCTGTGCAGTGTACATGTCTACCCAGCAACAGAGTAACATCATAAACAACATTGATGGAAGTGTTTACATCATCGCCCTTGGGCATAAAGAAGTAGTAATGGTATCACGATCTAGAACCAACCCACTCGATGAACCACCACCCAACTGTCCAGGGACACATCACTAATTTAGAAGATATGGAGACCATGACAGGTGTGGCCCAAATAAAAACAAATCTAGTAGGGTCTTATACAAGATGACGTAGACTGACTGTGGAACACTTGCTCATCTGCCCAATTTGTCATGCCACCTGTACCCCCCCACGACCTATGGACTTGCAAGAAACAAGAACTCGACATAGCTAATACTAGGATGCGAAACTAGTTCCCAAAAAGAAAAAGCATAAACATTAAATAACCAAATAAAATACCTTAATTATATTTCAATGAAGCAACTTCCCTTTTTTATTTCATGGTTTTCTTTTTAATCTTAAAAATTCATTGTTGCATTCTCCCCCCTCCCCACTACAAATTTTAAATTCCATCAGTGTTACCAATAAACTGTTCATTTCCATGGGAAATCCATTCCAATCACAGATTCCCTTCCATGAAATAAGCTATTAACATAAATTAAAACGATTTTTAGAATTTAATAGTTAATCTCATCACTAAACCAGTCGAATCTTGGAAGTCTACCTATGGTTAAGGATCTTCAGAACAGTTTTACAAAAAAAAAAAAAAAAAAAAAAAAAAAAAAGGCCTCTCCTCCAGATTTTAAAAATGTGATGACTGCTGCTTGTTACTGAGGTTGATGCTATTCAGTAATAACTTTCTACACACAACTGTTATATGGGTGGACATCACACTATATATTAAAAAGGAGCGATTGGAAGCAAATGATAAAAGCGAAACGAGTAATAGAATTTACATTTAAACCAACTTTCAGCAGATATGTGCTTCTAAATTAATAGGGCTACCGTTTTCCCATATTTCAAAGCTTCCAGCAATATGCCACACCGAACAGCGAAGAAGTTCAAATTATTTTGAATCTGTGCACATTTTCAAAATTAACTTCACATTTCCATGGCTCATATAAAATATCAAATAAAAAACCCAAAACTATCATAAGAACAGAAGGAATAGAGATAATAAACATCACCACTAACTGAAGGAGAATGTGAAAAATGTAAACATCGTCCTAAACAGAATGTGAAGCCAAATATACCATTTACAATGATCTATCATGAAAAAAGGGACCGTTTTACAGCTAAAACTAGAAGCATTTACTATATTAACAAATTGGAATTTTTTCTAAATGTTGCATCAGCAAATGAAAAACGAATAATCGTCATATGTAAGAAAACATACGTCCTTCAACTAAAACGCTGATTACTCTGAAAGTACGAATCGGGGCATCGATTTTAAAAACTAAATCAACATCAACATGTAACACTTCAGTATTCCTACCTGAGTTGAGGAGTCGTCTTTGCAACTGTAGCAACAACCCATCTTTAAAGTGGTGAAAAAGGCAAATAAGACAGAATTGTCAACTTCGCACACTATTCAGGATAGCGCTACTACCTACAACAAACCAAGTCAACTTCTAACCGAACATCTGACACCCTCCTCATTTCGCGTGACTTCATAAGTCAAAGACACACTTTAAACAGCAGAGAGTCAGAGACCATTTAAACCATGGAGGAAGGAAATATCATTGGGAAATATATGGAGGAGAAGTGACGTTAAATCTGTGAAGCAGGCTCTAAACTCTAGCGCATGCGCAGCGGCGATATTGCGATCCCAAACTAATGCGATGTACACATTGACTTAGATGCTGTGATTATTTCATTTTGTAATGTGAATAAGTGTTTTATAATGCCATCTTGTGTTGCATGCGGTTGCACAAATAGGCAAGAGAGGAAAGAACCTGGAATATCATTTAATAAGTAAGTTGAATTCTAATTATCGTTGTTGAAGTGGGTGGCAGATATTGCAAACTTCGGTGCCTGTCTATAAATATTTAAACTCTCAATGGGATGACTTTGTTCTCAAATTTTTGTTGGTGTAGTGTAGAAAATCAGCATACCTTGCTATTTTGCACATAATAGACTAGCATTACTTTTTAACGAGTGTTGAAAATGAGATTTAAAGGGGTGTGTTTTACATTCGCGATTCAGTGAATTTAGTATTGCGCTTTCTTTCGTCACGTTGCAGTTTATACTGTATGATGAAATTAAATGTGTTAAATTATGCTATGCAATCTAGGAATCTTGATGAAGCAAACGATGTTGTTACCGCAAATACAGTTTGCGATTGAAATACGCGTGTGTGGGTATGTCTACATAGTTTGATTCTGTAGTGGCAATTAAATGGAGATTGTGGTTAGGTCTAAATACAGTCTGTACCAGAACGGTTTTGTTGTTTTATAAGGGACAAAGAATTTATCTATTACTGTTAGTAATTTCATGATAACCAAGTTAGTGACAAAACGTGTATCGCGATATAAACTGCTTCCAGGTATTCCCAATTAAGCTTACGATGTATGGTAACAAGATAACTATTTTTATTCTGATCTAGGCCACATTTCAACCTAACCACAAGTGGTAGTAAAAAAACTGAAATATCCATACTCCATGTCCACCATTGTGGCTTTGGTAGAATTTCCTTCCTCCATGATTTAAACAGCAATGAAAGAGGATAATAAATAATATGTTATCTATGGATCTGTAAAAACAAAATCCAGAGTAAAAGTTTTAATAACTAAAAGAAGGATAAAAAATCTTTTGTTAATATTAACACCACGAAAATTAAGATTAAAATTGCTAATATTCTTGCAAAGATGGTAAACTACAAAAGTACTAATCAATGGTAACAAATTATTATTTGCGATGGAGCTAATGCTCCAACGCCAATTTCCCTACACATATCGCTCATTTGCTGCAACAGTGACATAACTCAAAAACTTCAATTTTACAGGAGAATCAGTTCAAATGTTTCATGTGTAATAACTTTATGCATTCACTAGAAAAAAACTTATATCTAAGTTTTAGAGAAAGAACACAATGTAATAGAAGGTAAAATGCACAATATCAGTTGCAGGTCATGGGGAGATTTCTTTTATATCCTTACAATCATCCTCATTTTGAATTATGACATTCTTGATGCAATTAATGTTTTTATATCATGGCATAAGATAAAATGTGTCGTTTTTGTAATAGAAATAAGTGCAAGACAGTAAATGTTTTTTTTCAATTTATACTTATGTCACACATTCACAATACCTGCAAACAATGGGGATTTTGGTTTGCCAAACAACAATTTCATCAAAAGATGCTTTATTTAATTTGCCAAATTTCTCAAGAAGAAAATACAAATTTTAAAGACAAGATATTTTTTTAAAGTAATAATAATGAGAGCCTGCATAAGAAAAAATAATTATTTTATTGGAAAAACTGAACAAAATTATTTTCCAATCAAGCAACATTGTGTAAAAAAAGTAATGACTTAATATTTTAATTCAATCAGATTATAAAAAACATTATTATTTAAACATCAAGAAATTTTGGTTCAGTCTCAAACTTTATCACATACAGGTTATTTGTCTAGTCTTGTTACATTTAGTTAATTAGCTTCACAAACCTTACAACATTTCATAGAAAGATTTATAAAAGCTTGGTGTAGCATTCTTACGAAATAAGCCTAAGAGATCTTCCTTCTTCTTTCGAGAAATTCCCGGTCTTGAATTAAATGCTGGATTTAATGTACTATCTGAGTCACAACTTTTCTTTTTCCTTTTGATTATTATTGCCTCTTGAAAGTTATCTGCATACGAGTATTTATAAGAAACAGAATTGGGAAAATCCCTTACGACTTTAAGCATCTTTACTTCTGATAATTTGAATGCTGTAATGTTCAGAGGACCAATGTCCCCAGTCAGAGCTTTAATGTCATCGAAATCCTTGTAACATAATTCTCCGGTTTTATTCGCAGATCGAATTGCGGAGATGAAAGTATCAGGAGTATTCAACGGTCCGCTTCTCATAATGTGCTTAACCATTTTCTATCAATGAGTGAACTGAATCACCTTCATTCTGAGAGTGGCGGAAAAATGTGTGTGTAATTGATTTCAGGCCTAAATAACGTGTGGCCTATAAGTAAAGAGCAAGCATAAATTTATTTTTCTGCTGCCCTGCACAGCTGTCCGATTAAAATATAACATCTGCATCATGTTTTCTGGCAGCAATCTTTTTCAGATAAGGGAGCGTGCATAAACCACGTAGCTCCATTTTGGCCTCCTGTGGACCCCCCACCTCCCCTCACGTAGCCCTACGTGGCTTTAACCTCTACCCCCCACCCCCCCCACGTAGCTTTTTTCCCTTTTGATTCCAGAAGACATTTTGTATCGTTTTCTTTCGTCAGACTATCGTAAATTACTTATGGCGATAATTAACTGAAGGAAATAAATATTCACATGCTGTTGTGTGTTCTGTTCCTCATTCTAACTACGAAAAATGTTATGAAAGGAAAACTACGTGGCCTGGCTGGAACTCCCTACTCCCCCCCACGTAGCCCAGCATAGCCTTGCACCCAACCCTTCCCCCCCTCCCTGGACCGAGCCACGTAGTTTGTGCACGCTCCTTAAAGAAGGACTCATGTACTTAATTCATTTCCACCATGATGGCCGTTAGCTTCATCCCATACAAAACAATCACATGTATTTCTCTTCAGGTCATAGTGAAATTGAAAACATTTAATTTGGAAGTATAGTAGAATAGAGAAGCATCCCCTTTAGGAAGTTGTATTACAGCCTGTAGATCTTTTTTTTTTTTTTTTTTTTTTTTTTTTGCTGTCGTCAGTCTTCCTATCCCGTGCTAACCTCTTCATTTCTACATACCCCTTACAGCCCACGTCCTCAATTATCTGCTTCATATATTCTAATCTCTATCTTCCTCTACAGTTCTTACCTTCAACTGTTCCCTCCACTAACAAATGTAGATCATAAACAACCTCTTTGCAGATAGCCACATAGTCCTTGTGGATGTTTGCAACATGGAGGAAGGAATATACGGAGACGAGATAACGCGAAATCCGTGAAACCTCGTGAAAAAACTGTGCCTGCGCGGCGGACATCGTAGGAGTACCAAAACATTGGACTGTTTAAACTGTGTCAGCTGCTGAGAATATTTCATTTTCTAATATTCTAAAGTTTTTTATAATGCCAAGTTGTGATGCATATGGTTGCACAAACAGAGGAGATAGGAAAAAACCTGGAATATCATTTCATAAGTAAGTTACATTGTAATTATCGTTCTTGAAGTACCTGACAGGCAACCGCAACATTAGTGCCATTCGCTATAAATTTATTCATTGCTCTCAATAGGATCATATTATTCTCAAATTTTTGTTGGTGTAGTGTAGACAATTAGCATATGTTACTATTTTGCACCTGAAAAGCTAGCCTTATTGTAGACAAATGTTGGAAATTTAATTTAAACGGGTCATGTTTACATCGCGACACAGTGAATAAGGTATTCTGCATGCATTACTCACGTTTAAGTTTACACTGAAATTTCACGATGAAATTAATCGTGATGATTTGTGCTGTGTGAAATACTAAACGTGATGAAATAAACTTTGTTGACGGAAATGTAGTTCGCGATGCATTTCTTGTGTTTAGATGTGTCTACATAGTTTGGTTTTGTAGCGGCAATATTAATGGAAATGTAGGCAGGTTGAAATGCGGTGTATACCAGAAGAGAACAAACAATTTATTTATTATTAGCTGTTAGCTTCTGATTTTTGAATGTACTGATTTTTCTAGCAAAATTATGTAGGCCACTACCAGTACAATATCTTCTAAGTAAGCTCAGAAACTATGAGGTTTTATGAAGTATTAATTTTTTTAAAGCTCTAAACATTGACTTATGCTTTTTTTTAAATTTCAGATATGACTTGTTTCTGTTTGTAAATATGTCTACAGGTATAGTTCTAGATTTTTAAATCTTCCTTGTCAATTACTGAAATAGAATGTGAAAATATAACCTATTTGAATATCAACTAAAATTTAAGGACTGTAGAAATAAACAGTTTGTTATTCAAGTTAAAAAGAATTACCTGCTCATTAAGTTACGTCCGAATTCATCATCAAATATGGATATGGCGATAGTTTTTTTCTGGTCCAGGCCGCATTTCAACCCAACCACGTCAATTTTAAGGTACAATATCTCGAGAACTAAGCGAGATATCAAAAAATTTTATTCTTTACTTTCAGTTTCCCTCATCGAGTTACATAAGAATTCGTCATCAAATTGCGGCTCCACGGTTATCGTTGAATCCCCTCATAACCTAACAACCTCACTTTTGAGACAGTATATCTCGCGAACTAAGCGAGATATCGAAAAATTTTATTCTTTATTTTCGATTTGTACCGTCGTGTTACATAAGAATCTATCACCAAATTTGACTTTAGGGACACGTTTCTTCTGAATTTCAACCAGAAACTCCACTCTTTTGAGACAGTATATCTCGAGAACTAAGCACGATATAAAAAAATTTTATTCTTCATTTTTGATGTGTCTCGTCGAGTTACATAATAATCCATGATCAAATTGCGGTGCCACGGTTGTCTTATGATTCCCTTGAGGTTTTTGTGCATATTTCCGTGTTTCTCTGGTCAAGCAATATGGCGGCCTCCCCTCCCCACTTGTCTCCACCCGGTTTCACTCCAGTATGTGGCGAAGGTCCCTTGCGTCGTCTCCATATATTCCTTCCTCCATGGTTTGCAATTGATTTGCTTTCATCAATAAAGAGCCTCGTTGTATTTTCCCTTAGGTAATGGCTTTCAATTTTCGGTATGGAATCAGTGTGCTGCCTCACGCCTTCCCTTATCATTGGATCTAAAGATTTCTGGTGTTTTATTGCATTATTTATATTAAAATAGACTTGCACCCGTCGAATAAATGTAGTGTAAGATATCAAGATGCCGCCAAGAGCAAAGTTTTTTTAAATTTAATATCGACGATGTTTCAGCTTTATTGAGTCTTTTTTTTTTTCAAGGCAAAAATCACTTTAAATAAGAAAACTAAAGTTAAAAACATAGTTATAAAGTTGAAAAGACATGAATAAAATTGTCACTTTATTTCATCTGTATAGCAACATCTGCAAGTTTCATAATATATTGCTTCTTTTCTTCTCTTTTTTTTTTTTGTTTTATTTTAACTTTTTCCTTAAAATAACAGACCTAAAAAAAAGTCAAAACCTCGGCATTAAATTAAAAAACTTTTAATTGTTAACCACATATTACTATCCTAATGTACATTATTAATTAAATGTGAGCATTCTTTCAAAAAAAAATTAAATAAGTGTCCCAGTTAGTGTTAATAGTAAAATTTTAGTAACAAGAGTGTCATAAGTGTGAATCATAGAAGACGAAAATTATGTCGGAGGAGAAGATTTCATGCAAGAACGTCATATCGTCTCAAACCACAAAATGTAGACTAAGTTTGTGCAGTACGGTATTTTGTAATAACGTCATAACTCAAAATAATCCAACGACAAACAAGGTTGCTTGCATCAAGAACGACACATTAAGGAATAAAACTAAAGGCATTTAAGCAGATTATTTAAAAAAGAATGTCACAATTTGATATAACACATTATTGAACAAATATAAATATAACGTGAATAATCTTACCATTTACACAATATCGTCATAAACAAAAATACGCCACTCTTGAAGAAACTTGTCGCTATGTTACTTGACAATAGCCAAAATTCAACTGATATATGACAGTGTTGTGAATAAACTGATGGGCGGTCTGTTGAGAAACAATAGTGACATAACCTGCTCTCTCTCGGTGAATAGTTGAAGCTCAAATGTGTCGTTCTACAAACTAAAAGTATACACGAAAACGGATCATCTCTTGGTCATAACTCAATAAAGGTCATTTTTTAGTTATGTCACTGTTGCAGCAAATGAGCGATATATTCACGGTTTTTTTACATATTGTCACCTAAAATCCTTCACCATGTAAGGTATATTGTTCATTAAATTCTCAGTTAATCTGTTCCAGTCGCTCACTTCTCTACTTACAAATGAAAACTTTTCCACTCCCTCATGTCAGAAATCTATTAATAATTTATTATAATGATCCTCTCTTTCTTTACATATGCTGTTTCTAAATTATTTAGGAATATATATATGGAGGCCTCATCACCAGTACATGTCTTGTAAATGTCCAAAATACTCTTAGCTCGATTTCAATCCTGCAAGGAATCACTACCCAGCACTTTTATCATTTCAATTAGTGAATTCAGCCTTTCCTAATTTCCACAGTCAAATCTAGCTGCCCTCCTTCCAACTCCAGTAGGTATTTGATATTCACAATGTGGGTCTCATATCAGCCTTAAATACTCTGCCAATATATTAACGAAAGTTTTTTTAACCCAACTCTCTTCCTTGGTACATCCTGTCACTATTCTTTCCAACACATGTAGTGTTCTGCATCCCGTAATTACAATCTTCCAAATGTGTCCTCCCCAGCTTAGATTACTGTCAATTGATACGTCTTTTATATTTTATTTCTTCAATAAACAATTCCACTTTCACTGAATAATCAAACAAAACCTTCATTTTCATATCTGTACATCCAGCGCCGGCCTTACGCATCTAGGCGCCCCGGGCGAGTCGTGCATTTGGGGATCTTTTATTTTTGATTATAATTTAAAAACCTATTTTGAATTTTGTACCATATTTTTATTGAATTAATGGAATACTATAAACATATATTCCTTATTATTAATAATAACATATTTGACACATTCATTCTCTTAACAATGTACCTATATTGTCAGTTAGTCATGAAACATTCAATAAAAACGAAAATTAAAAAACAACTAAAATTAAAACCTTATTTTTGTAGCTTTTTTGTCAGCAAACTCTTTGATAAAACTGGCAAAATCTAGGTTTTATGCAATCAGATTTTCAACAGACTGCGAGGCCAAAATAATTAATCTGGTAGACCACAAGCAGGTTTTTATCAATTTTAGTTTAGAAAAACTGCATTCGCCAATTACAACAAACACTGCAATTGTTAACAGAATACGCAGTGTTATACAGGTGTTGGGATATAACTCTTGAAGATTGTGCGTTTTGATAAAATTTAATGTTTCGATAGATATTGCCTGACTGTCTTCCTGATTTCATCGCACAACAAATCTCCATCAATATCAGAGTAAAAGTTGATGGTTAACTTTTTTACAGTACAGAACAATGTCGCATTAGTTCATCTTTAATTTGATTTAAAAAAATATTAAACATGAAATTCAACGTGACAGAAAAGCCTTGCATCTGTTGAAATCATAAATGTAATCATGCTGTCTAAAAGACCATTGCAAAACTCGGAATAGTTATTGGTTCATCAATAGCCTCTTCACCCGGTCTATGTAAGTGGCGTTCGAGGGTTGAAAATTGGCTGCGTCTCAAGTTCTATTCAGTTGCTATTACAACAGCTGTTTCGAGACCTGATTGTCAATATGTTTTAAAATAAGACCAACATTTATCAAGCATTTCGATAAAGTTGATTTTAGGTGACTGACTTGCTTTCATCACAACGTTAATTTGAAAAAGAATATCATACTATATTTAATATAGTATATTATAAGAGAAACAATAAAGGTAAAATATTTTATTTGTCCTGCCAGTGTAGTCGCTTCGTGTGACGTCGTAGCATCTCTTTGATTGGTAACATCGGCCAAGGAAACCAAAACATCGTGCATTTCAGATAACTGATAACGAAGCGCTTTTACACTTTCAATTCCAGCTTCCCAGCGCGTGTCACTTAAATTTTTCAGGGTGTACATTTTCAAACAATAGGTCTAAATTTTTCATCAATTTACCGATACTGCAAATAAATTAAAAATTTTTGGTAAAAAAATCCGAACAAGCAAACGGATTTTACCTATTTTTTCCGCTTCACATAATACTAAATTATAACTACGGCATCCACATGGTACAAAAAAAGCTAGCGGATTTATATCCGTAATTCTTTTCTGTACGCCTTTATTTTTTCCCTTCATGTTTGGCCATTATCATAACCCTGTCCTTTGCAGTCATTCATGTTAAGGCCATGATCACTCAATGTTTTTAAAATGCTTTCTGTGAGACCTACACTCGTTATCTCATCTCGTATATGAAAAAAATTAAATAAAATATTCTTATATGCATGCAGAATTCTCTGTTATGTCGACGCATGTTAATGTGATTGAAATATGCTCTTTATGACTTATATGAGAAGTACAATCAGCTATATTTGTATAATACTTTGAACCCTTTATGCGGGATACTATTGAAGATATAACTTTTGATGCCATGAGTTCTATTAGTCCATTTTGTATATTTTTGCAGCAATAATGGTCAGCCAAATCACCGTTCACTGCCAATCTGACATGTTCTTCTATGATGGGGTCAAACTTTGCCAATAATTGTACAACCCCTAATAATTTTCCGATGTTTGTAGCAAATAATTTATAGGACGACCTGCTGAATCCCATGCTGTTTTCAACGAAATAGATGGTTATGTGCATCAATGTTTGAAGCACATTGTTCCATCGTAATATTTCTTTAGAAATTACCCTCTGTTCTTCCATGTCAGTAGTTGAACCAGCTTTGAACCTGATTTCAGCTTCAGTCCCTGGGAAAAATGC
This sequence comes from Vandiemenella viatica, assembly GCA_031002005.1. Classification (NCBI taxonomy): domain Eukaryota; kingdom Metazoa; phylum Arthropoda; class Insecta; order Orthoptera; family Morabidae; genus Vandiemenella; species Vandiemenella viatica. The sequence continues at coordinate 75,999,180 of JARYHS010012519.1, forward strand.
TTTTTTTTATGTGAAGGACTATTTTCATGTATTGTCAAAGCTTCACTTAAATGTTTCCAATTTTTTAAGCCTTCAGCAGAGGTCAAATTTGTAGCTGAGTTTAAATCAAACAGTCGACAACAAATGAAAAAGACACTATCGTTTGATATTGGATAAACTAACCACCGGCGTCTGATAGTTTCTTCATTTAAAAACTTTCTTGAGTAATGAGTTGAAGAGAAATGACGCCCATTTTCATCTTTAGGAAAATTATTTAAATGTAATTATGAGAGCCCACACAAAATAAAATGATCTATATTACTCGCATTAAGTACTTTTGGCCACATAGTTACATGAGAAATATTGTATTCTTTTATTCTATGTAGGTTGATACTTTTATCAGCCATCAGTCATCATTTCTTGAGTTTGACTTAGAGGTAACACAAACGGTTCAAATGAGTGAGTATTTTTAGTGCCTAATTGTTCAGAATGTAAAGTAATATTGACCGTTACTTGGTTCTCGGTTTCTGATGTAAACCTGGTGATATTTGATTCGATATCTGAAGTACTCGGCTTAGAAATTCCTTTCAAGTATTTATTAATAGCCATATGTTTTGTTTGTTCAAAAAGTTTGTCTATTTTAGTTTTTCATTTACGATTTTCTGAACCAAAAAGCTTTTTTAAAATTAGTAGCTTGTGGTGAATTATTCTTGGTTACTTATGTATGTAGTTTCTACTTTTCACCTTTATCTTTTATTTTATATAGCTAGCATCTACATATGAACCGATGTGTAAGTCATTTATTGTTCTGGTAAAACTTTTATTTATTCAGTTAATGGTTTAACAACTTCCACCAACAGCTATTGATAATACGGCCGTTAATCTTTAAATCGGACTTCTCATATTAATATTTCTCAATCCGCATATTCAACTTGCGAACTTAATATAACGCCTCTACCATATAGGCTTTAAACCTGTCGCTCCTGGCAACCAACATCATCTCAAAACAAAAGGAACACGAATGTAACCCAACCTCAAGGAGTATGCATATTAATATACTTGCATACCACATAATAGTCTATAGTATATCCATATGATCATCACAAGCTGTTGCCCACGACTTCGTTCGTGTTTGTAAAGAATTTGGATTGAGAGCTACCAACAAGTAACCACCATAGTGCACGATGGGAGACTTGAGCCTAACACCACACACATATCTCACACACTCTCACATCCACCGAAATTTGGTCAACGTTGTGATCGGTGAGTGACTCTGTGCTACTACCACACACAAACACCAGTGATCTCCGATAGATAGTTTTCGCTGAAAAGCGAAACACCATGAAATATACGTCTTTGGTATAAATATGAAAGTGGCACAAGTTGATCACTTTTAACCACCATATGTCTCACAGCCACATAGCTACCGACATCTAACCACCATAGTGTACGAAGGAAGATTCGATGCTATTATCACACACAAACACCAATGGTCTATTCCATGTTGTAGTGACTGGAAAGAGAAGTATAAGGGTACACAAGTTTTTGGTTGAAATATGAAAATGCCCTGCATCGACCATTTTTAACAATCATATCTCCGACATCCGCACAGCTATCGGCATTTGGCCAACGTTGTGCGTGACAGGAAACTACATGCTGCTTCTACACACAAACACCAGTGATCTGTGCAAGGCAGTGGTGGCTGAGAAGTGAAATATAGGGAAACACAGGTCTTCTTTTATATATATATATATATATATATATATATATATATATAAGATTTCTTTATTTTCTGTCATGAAGTGTGGTCACTGTTCTAGTTTACGATCACAATGTTATATTATATATATAACAAATAAAAAATATCTGTAAGTAAATGGAATTAAAAAACATTGAGTATGTAACTGAAAGATAAAAATGTTGTTCGTACTTACCAAAAATCAAAAATAATATCGCAGTCACGACACTCGCTTCATTCACTATACATTATAATTGTTTGATAAGTAATAATAGTAAAACATAATCACCTTATTTTAACTAACTATAAGTTACAATAATATATAATTTAATTGCAATGGAGCCCACGCTGCGGTCGCAGTTCCCTAAACTCCCATCTTCCCGCTTTTCTGCAACCACCTACATTTGTCCTCTACAAATTTTAACTTTAAATTCTTTCAACGTTATTGGCAAATTATAATTATTCACCAATTCTCTTGGTAAGTTATTCCAATTCCTGACACCCTTACCTAAATAAGAGAATCTTTGTACACCCTTGTGCCTGAAATCGAGTGCCAGCTTGTGGTCATGGTCATCTTTTCACTTCCATGGAATACTTTTAATTCTTACACCAATATCTTTCCATGCCTCATCACCAATGGAAAGATATTGGTGTAAGAATTAAATGTCTTTGCCATCTACCTCTAACACATCTGTGGTAATGTAATCTATACTAGGCACTTTAGTTGTTTTTTTTTTTTTAAAATCGATAAGTTTTCTCACAATATCCTGTGACTCTACTTATAATTTCTCAATACAATCTTCTGTAAGATGAGAATAATTTTCTTCAGTAAATTTTCCATCTGTCCCAGTATGATAATTCATAACACACTTACGAAACCAGTTACTCAGTATCTCAGAAATTTTGATTTTCTCTGTAACTTTGTAACCGAGCGTGGTGGTGTAACGGATAGCGTTCTGGCCTCGCATTCGGGAGGACGGCGGTTCGAATCCCCGTCCGGGCATCCAGATTTGGGTTTTCCATGGTTTCCCCAAATCACTCCAGGCGAATGCCGGGATGCTTCCTTCAAAAGGCCATGGCCGAATTCCTTCCCATTCCTTGCCCCCATCCTTTCCCGTCTCTAAAGACCACGTTGTTAAAAAGGGACGTTAAACTGTTACAAAAAAAAAAAAAAAGTAACTTTGTATCAATCGCTATACACAATGCTCTGACCATCTTCCTTCTCTCTTATTTTTCTAAGATAGCTATACAAATTTCTACTTGTATCATTCCTTGCCAGCCATGATATCTTGCATAACTATATCCTTAACTTCTCTCTTGTTGCTATTATTTACATGTTTAGGTATTTCATACATTCTCTATTTCCCTGTTGCTTCTACAGTCGTCTATTATGTTCCTTTCTCACCACCTTCTTCAGCCTCCGCATATCCCTATTGTAGCTTGGAAATTCTGTGCTTATCCTTATTTCTTGTTGTAGAACAATAATTTCTTCCTCTGTTCTTATGTACTATTTCTTTGAACTGTTCCCACTTACTTTCTACTGTAGTAGAGCGCTCCTTCCATTCATTAAACCTATTCCAAAAATACCTTCTTAGTTCTGAAAAACCTCTTCTTATTATATTTATACATATAACCTACCTTATCGTTGCTTACTCACTTCCTGAATCCTATAATGTCCACACGAACTGCCTCATGATCACATATTCCTTTTGTCACCTGAGATCTCACATAATTTTCGTCAGGCATTATTAAGAAGACATCCAGCATATTATCCCCTTTCATATTTCGTACCATAACTTTTGTAATCTCTTCTTCCCTTATTAAGGTGTTTGAAAATTTTTGCTCCTCTGTGTTTCTAATCCATTTCCCTTCCAAACTGAAGTGTCACAGATGGTCACACTCATTATCGGTGAGCACTTTCAAATGTAATGTAATTATTTAAGCATCACAGCCCAAGTTCAAATTACCAGAAAAAAAACATACACATCAGGGCGATACGGAAAACTAGAGGGCGAGAGAAGATTGTTCTCTCTGTCACAGTGGGTAGTGATGGAAGGGAGGGGTGGGGGCTTGAAGAACGGAATCATTTGGAAAGTTAGGTAGAAGAAGTGGTAATGATGGAACAGAGAAGTTACAAGTCTATATAATACTAGCTTACCTGGCAATGCTTCACTATTGCTGGACTTGAGTAGGCACATAGATTAAATGAAAAAATATTTACATATAAATTTTAAACTGCTGTTTCATTCATTTTCAGTTGGAAAGGGTGAGAGGGGATGCGCTTTGGAAAACATATGCAGGCAGTATTTTTCTGTTTGTTTCAAAGTATAAGTGTGCAAATTCCCATTGAAATCTGATGAAATATGTGGTTTTGTCTAAATTATGGGGAGGAGGGGTGGATTTTAAAATTTTTTGTGACAGGAACCTTCTCTGTCATCCCGTCGACAACTCACCAAAGCTTCATCGTAATCGGACGAACGGTTTGCGGGTTTGTTTAAATTATGGGGTGTTATGGGGAAGAGGGGGTAATTAAAGTGGTGGAAAGAGAGGAGAGGGATTGGGTTTTTGTGAAATTAATGTGTACAGTATTTCTCTCTCTTTTTAAAAGTATAAGTGTACAGATTCTTATCTAAATCAGATAAAATATGTGGTTTGCCTAAATTATGGGGCGAAAACGTAATGGGGTTGGAAAGGGGGAGAGGGGATGGATATTCGGAAACCTTACGAAGGCAGTATTTTTCTGTTTGTTTTAAAGTATAAGTGTACAAATTATCTAAATTGGATAAAAAATGTGGTTTGCCTAAATTATGGGGCAAAAAGGTAATGGGTTGGAAAGGGGGTGAGGGGATGAATATTCAGAAACCATACATAGGCAGTATTTTTCTGTTTGTTTTGAAGTATAAGTGTACAAATTCTTATCTAAATCGGGTAAAAAATGTGGTTTGCGTAAATTATGGGGTGAAAACGTAATGTGGTTGGAAAGGGGGATAGGGGATGAATATTCGGAAACCATATGTAGGCAGTATTTTTCTGTTTGTTTAATGTATAAGTGTACATATTCTTATCTAAATCGGATAAAAAATGTGGTTTGCCTAAATTATGGGATAAAAACGTAATGGCGGTGGAAAGGGGGAGAGGGGATGGATATTCGGAAACCATACGTAGGCAGTATTTTTCTGTTTGTTTTAAAGTATAAGTGTGCAAATTCTTATCTAAATTGGATAAAAAATGTGGTTTGCCTAAATTATGGGGTGAAAAAATTATGGGGGTGGAAAGGGGGCGAGGGGATTAATATTCTGAAACTGTATGTAGGCAGTATTTTTATGTTTGTTTTAAAGCATAAGTGTACAAATTCCTATTTAAATCGGATAAAAAATGTGGTTTTGCCTAAATTATGGGGTGTTATGGGGAATAGGGGGTGACTTTTTGGAAAATTTTTTTCACAGGAACCTTCGCAGACGCTCACTCGAAAACTCTCCAAAGTTTCATTGCAATCTGATAAATTTTATAGGAATGCATAGAAGACGAACAAACCCACAAACCCACAAACATTGATTTTTATATATAAGATGGAATAGTCAACATCGTGCGAAAATTGAACGAAAGAAAATAGGAGTGACTGTTAAATGCTAGATTAGCAAGCAACATAATGAGAAGATAATACCAGCGATTCGGCTTGGGATTATTTTGTATTTAAAAAAAAAAAAAGACCACGATCTAAAAGAATAAAAGACTATCACGAAGAATATGAGTATGCAAATAGGGGGGTAAAGACAAGCGAATGTAATGAAGAATGTTTCACTGTTGCGAGGTACATTGTCTGAATTGATATGCGAAGGTGAAAAGGATGAGATGATGAGTGAAACTAAAACGTGATGATGCCAGAAAGTGAAAGTACTTGTCGGTCGGAGACAAAATCGAAGGAAATAATGTACAATAGCCAAAAGATGAAAGACGAAGAAGAAGTAAAATGACGATTAAGGAACAAAAGAGAGATAAAATTGAAAATAGTTACCGAGAGGAGAAAGTGACAGAAGATGAAGCTAGAAGTGATCAAGAAGAAAAAAATGGAGAAAAAGAAAACAAAAATTGAGAGACTAAAAGAAAAGGAGCATAGAAAAGTGTAAAGCATAAAATAAAAATTTTGTTTTGAAAAGGCAATAACAGATAGAAAAACCAGGATTAAGAGTTCAATAAGAACATCGTTAACATGTGGACATGAAACAGTTCTGATGGATATTAGAGGATTCAGTAAACCATTGGAAAAATTGAAGGGGGGAAGCAGGTTCAGTTTTAAAAAGTCACAGATTTCGAAATTCAAGAAATATTTCAGGGAAAAATTTCAGCAAATGGAAGGAAGGCACAATTACAGCGGATCTGAAGTGGGAAGAGTTCGCGGAGATGATAAAAAGGGTGAAGAAATGTATATTTCAAAACAGAAAATAAAGAGAAGTAAAATCCTATGTGTGATAACAGGGAGCTAGGGTGGTAAAGAGGTTGGTGAGAAGAGAATACAACAGAGTTAGGAGACAGCAAGACAGTAGGGAATACGTGAAACAACTAAACAAGGAGTTAATAATAACAAAGAAGGTGGCTAAACAGGGATTTTTGAAGAATATTGTTATTGGTTCAGCGGGGGCCACTAACGGATGCATCTATGGTTATGCTAGGAAACTGAAGGGAAGTTAGGGTGTTGAAACAATTATAAATAAAGTTTGAGAAAAACTTACTGAGGATTTGAAAAAGGCAGAGATTTTAAGCAACTGGTTTAATGAGACCCATAATCTATACTAATATTATAAAGTTGAAGAGTTTGTTTGTTTGTTTGTTTGAACGCGCTAATCTCAGGAACTACTGGTTCGAATTGTAAAATTCTTTTTGTTGATAACCATTCGAGGAAGGCATTAAGCCTATATAACATCACGCGGCGACTAATAGGAGCGAAGAAACAATGGAAAATGTGGAAAAAACGGGGAAAATTATTCATCTTTGAGGGCTTCTGTTGCGTGCGCTGCGAAAACGGTTCAAGATACCAAAAAAATATGTATGAAAGGATTATTCCTCTTGAAATGATCTAAAAAAATGTCCTCGACAGTATATGTCTATCTTTTAAGATTAACTCACTAGAACCGTTTTTATGGTAATCAAATTTGGTCGAAATTAATGCATTATTACCTATTATTTGTTAGAGTTGTATCAACATATAATATTAATCTTTATCCAAATAAATGTTGTTGATTAAGAGTATTTAATTGTGAACAAAATTGTCTTTGGCATCACTTAATTTCAATGAACATCTTAGAAGATATTACGCGCGGTCGGCTCCCTTCTGAACGGTTGTATGCAGCGTTATTTGTTTTTGCGATATAATATTGTCGTGTAATAATACTTTTTAAATACTATTTCATTTTGTTTTAAGGATAATATTTTGGTTCTAATAATTTCACAATTATTAACACTTTTATGTGTTGTTGATTAAGAGTATTTAATTGTGAACAAAATTGTCTTTGGCATCACTTAATTTCAATGAACATCTTAGAAGATATTACGCGCGGTCGGCTTCCTTCTGAACGGTTGTATGCAGCGTTATTTGTTTTTGCGATATAATATTGTCGTATAATAATACTTTTTAAATACTATTTCATTTTGTTTTAAGGATAATATTTTGGTTCTAATAATTTCACAATTATTAACATTTTTTTAGTTTTGATGTAAATAATTAATTATAAGTAGGTGTCATGGTTTTCTTTATAGTATTGTTTGTTTTAAGGATAGTATTTTGTTTCTAATAATTTAACAATAATTAACACTTTTTTGTTTTGTTGTAGATAATACCTGGAAATAGGTGTCATCTACATAATTATTGTTATTAGGTTAGGTTTTACTTTAAGCATACAGTTAGTTTACCTTATTTTCATTTTATGGACGTAATTACCAAATACAGGTAAAAATAATTAGGTTCCTAATTATTAACCTTACGTTTGTTTTTTATTGATTATGAATTACGGTTAGTTAAGTTTTCATTTCCTACGTTCTTTCTTCGTCACTATAATGCCTAGAAAAAGATCTCAGCTTTCTCGGCAGACTGCTACTGCAAAGCGGCTGCGAGTTTTGCGCAGCAATGAAACAGAGGATGAAAATATGCATAGGTTGGCTACTCAACGAGCAATCAGTGAACAAAACCGTGCTAATGAATCGATCGTTGAACGTTCGCAGCGTCTAGCCTCACAAAATTTCCGAACTTCGGCGAACCGACAACGGGAATCAAGCGCTGAACGTTCTGAACGTTTATCCTTACAAAATTCCCGAACTTTGATAAACCGAGAACGGGAATCAAGCGCTGAACGTTCTCAACGTTTATCCTTACAAAATTCCCGAACTTTGATAAACCGAGAACGGGAATCAAGCGCTGAACGTTCTCAACGTTTAGCCTCACAGAGTTCTCGAACTTTGGTGAACCGAGAACGGGAATCAAGCGCTGAACGTTCTCAACGTTTAGCCTCACAGAGATCTCGAACTTTGGTGAACCGACTACGGGAATCAAGCGCTGAACGTTCTCAACGTTTAGCCTCACAGAATTCCCGAACTTTGGCTAACCGCGATCGGGAATCAAGCACTGAACGATCCCATCGATTAGCACAGCAAAATGCACGATCAGCAAGAAATAGAACTCGCAGGCAACTTAATTTATTAAATGCTGCGTTTGCTTATGATTGTACCCTTGACTATACTGAGCTAAATGATATTGGCAGAATGGATAAAATATGCAACTTATGCCAAGCAAAAAAATGGGCGACTGAAGCTCCTGGACTGTGTTGTAGTGGTGGCAAAGTAAATATACCTACAATTCCGGAACCAACTACAGTTTTAAAAGAACTGATATCAGGCTCACATCCATCATCAAAGCATTTCTTAAATCACTCAAGACAATATAATACACTATTTCAGATGACTTCATTTGGTGCCAAAGAAATTCGTGAGGGAAACTTTATGCCTACTTTTAAAGTCCAAGGGCAAGTTTATCACTTGATCGGTAACTTACTTCCAGCTGAAGGGGCACAACCCGAATTTTTGCAAATATATTTTGTTTCCCATGCAGATCAGGTATCCTTGCGCTCAAATTTAAATCCAAGCTTGCAAACCGATCTTATCGACGTTCTCCAAACATATCTTCACGATCATAATACGTATATTCAAAGTTTTAAATACAATCTGGAAAATAGACCACCGAATGACTTAAAACTTATTATTCATGCTGATGTGAAACCTCCTAACGAGCATCGAGGTCGGTATAATGTGCCAATAGTAGATGAAGTAGCTGTTCTTTTGATAGATGAAGACAAAGGTCCCCGAGATATTGTGTTGACTGCGCGAGATGGTGGACTTCAACGAGTTTCTGAAATTCATAGATCTTATGATCCACTTCAGTATCCTTTACTGTTTCCCTTTGGTAATGACGGATATTGTATAAATATTCCACAGCAGAATACTGCTGCTAGATCTAAAACTGTATCATGTATGCAGTTCTATGCATTTAGACTCATGGTGAGAATAAATGACTTTAACAGCATACATTATTTCAAAGGATTATTCAACCAATATTGTGTTGATATGGCGGCAAAAATGATTTCTGAGAGGCTTGACTTCATCAAAAGAAATAAAAAAAAATTGAGAGCAGAAGAGTACATTCATTTAAGAGATGCCGTGGTTAATGATGCCAATATAAACGCTTCTAATATTGGCCAGCATGTTATATTGCCGTCGTCATTTACAGGATCCCCCAGATACATGAACGAAAAAAGTCAAGATGCCATGACATATGTCAGGAAATTTGGAAGACCAGATCTCTTCATTACATTTACGTGTAACTCCGAATGGCCGGAAATAAAAATTGAGTTATTACCCGATCAACATTCTTACGACAGACATGACTTGGTTTCTAGAGTGTTTCATTTAAAACTCAAAAAAATGATAGACCTACTAACGAAGAAAAATATTTTTGGACCATCGAAAGCCTTTGTTTACAGCGTAGAATGGCAAAAAAGAGGCTTACCTCACGCCCACATTTTATTGTGGCTGGCTAACAAAGTACAACCAGATTCTATAGATGCAATAATATCGGCTGAAATACCTGACAAACAACAAGATCCAATTCTTCATAATATTGTCATAAAAAATATGATACATGGTCCTTGCGGATTTCATAATCCTGAGTCACCATGTATGAAAGAAAACATTTGTTCTAAAAAGTACCCTAGGCATTTTATTTCTGAAACACAAACCGGGGATGACGGTTACCCAACCTACAGGCGCAGGTCTCCAGATAATGGTGGAAACACAGCAATAATTCGTGTCAAAGGTACAGAAATGAGCGTGGATAATAGGTGGGTTGTTCCCTATAATCCAGTGCTATCACGAATTTTCAATGCACACATTAACGTAGAGTTTTGTGAATCGGTCAAAGCTATTAAGTACATCTGTAAGTATATTCATAAAGGTTCTGATCAAGCCACATTTTCGTTACAAAGTAATAACGATGAAGTAGAAAAATATCTAAATGGTCGCTATATAAGTTCCTCGGAAGCGCTCTGGAGAATTTTCCAATTTCCTATTCACGAACGTTTTCCGGCAGTAGTTCATTTAGCAGTTCATTTGGAAAATGGACAAAGAGTTTATTTTCATAATAATGCAAACCTTCAAGATCGCGTTAATAATCCTTCATCAACGACACTTACAGCGTTCTTTGATCTTTGCAAAAGTGACGATTTTGCAAAAACCCTTTTATATCACGAAGTACCCCAGTATTACGTATGGCAAAGCAATTCATTTTCTAGAAGAAGACGTGGGCAAGATGTTGAAGGATATCCCGGTGTAAAAAAAGACACAACTTTAGGCCGTGTCTACAACATTCATCCAACTCAAACTGAATGTTTTTATTTAAGAATGTTACTGCAACATGTTCGCGGTCCAATGTCATTTGAACATCTAAGGACCGTGAATGGTGTTATTTGCCAAACTTATCAACGCGCTTGCAAGGAGTTAGGTTTACTGGAGGGAGATGAACATTGGCAAAATACAATGTCAGATGCTGTCATGTCCGAGCCAGCCACAAAATTAAGAGAATTATTTACCATCATCCTTATATTTTGCCAACCATCTGACCCCTTAGAGTTATGGAATAAATTTCGTAATGCTTTATGTGAAGATATATTAAACAGAATGCGTAATGAGAATCAAGATATGACATTAACATACAATGATGATATATACAATGATGGACTAATCATAATTGAAGATAAAATTCATGAGATTTGCGATAAATCACTAACCGATTTTGGGCTTCCTGTATCAAAAAGGATTAATTCACTTAATCATCTGGATCCGTTAGAAGTAGCGTTGCGAAAACCGTATGATCTAAATGAATTAAATGAGTATATTACTCAAAATGAACCAAAATTAGTTAATGACCAGGTGACCGCGTATAATTGTGTTATGCGAAGTGTTCGTTTTAATGAAGGAAAAGTTTTTTTTTGGATGCTCCCGGTGGAACCGGCAAGACCTTTATTACTAATCTTATATTAGCAAAAGTAAGGTCTCAGGGAAAGCTAGCTTTGGCAGTAGCGTCGTCAGGTATCGCTGCAACTTTATTAGCAGGTGGACGCACAGCTCATTCCACTTTTAAACTGCCCCTAACTGTTTCTTTACAGAAAGATAGCGTGTGCTCTATACGTAAAAATGGTCCTTTGGGAAAAGTTTTACAAGATGTCAGTTTAATAATCTGGGACGAATGTACCATGATCCATAGAGCTCATGTGGAGGCTCTAGATAGGACTCTTAGAGATATTAGAAGCTGTGATAAAATCATGGGTGGGATTACTGTTATGTTTGCTGGGGACTTTCGACAAACTTTACCAGTAATAGTAAGGGGAACTAGAGCAGACATTGTAAAGTCTTGCCTTAAAAGTTCCCCATTATGGAAGTTTGTTAACATTTTAAAATTAACTACAAATATGAGAGCACATTTGGGGGGAGGTAGTATAACTTTTCCTTCAAAGTTACTTTTAATAGGAGACGGGAAAGTACCTCATTTTGAAAATAAAATTGAAATTGATCGCGATTTAGGAGAAAGAGTAAGTAACATTGAGGACTTAATATCGAAAGTTTACCCTGAAATCAGCGAAATAGAAAATAAAGATCATCAATGGATGTGTCAAAGGGCAATATTGGCGGCGAGAAACAGTAGCGTGGACGAAATTAACGACCTAATTTTAAGTAAACTTCCAGGAGACATAGTTACCTACACATCTATTGATAACGTAATGGATCAAGAAGATGCGGTACATTACCCACAAGAGTTTCTTAATTCTTTGAACCCAAGTGGCCTTCCCCCATATTCCCTCAAGTTAAAAATAGGTGCCCAATAATTTTACTTAGAAATCTCAAACCACCAAATTTATGTAACGGAACCCGACTTCAAATTAAATTTCTACGCAATAACGTGATCGTTGCAATAGTTTTGACTGGTCCAGCAGTTGGTCAAACAGTGCTTATACCTCGCATCCCAATGATTCCAAATGATTTACCTTTTAATTTTAAAAGAATTCAATTTCCCGTTAAGCTATCTTTCGCCGTTACAATTAATAAATCACAGGGGCAAACATTTAAACACGTAGGAATCGATTTACGTCAAGACTGCTTTTCACACGGCCAACTATATGTCGCGTTGTCAAGATCGGGTTGCGGAGAAAACCAATATGTTCTTCTGCCACAAGAAAATAAAACTAAAAATATAATTTACGCAGAAGTACTTTAAAATAATTATGTTCTTTTAAAAACTTAACTAAATTTGCAAAAAATTGTCTAAAATAATAACAGAAATTGACGCGGACAAAGTCGTGGGTAACTGCTATAATTTATAAAGCTGAGGAGGTTGTTTGCAAAAATAAATATGATGCCCAAAATAACTATTCCACGCGGACGAAGTCGCGGGCACAGCTAGTTACTATCATTCGTTTTAGGGTCGTAAAGTCTATAGCCTTTTTTATTCCATTTCTTTCTCTTAACTTTGGGAATGTGTACCATGACCATATTTAGCTTGTACACACCATCAGTAAGATCTGCAGTAGCAACTAGTTCATTATGCCTGTTATAAATAATACATTTATCCCTATTAAATTCAACAGAATTTCCATGTTCAATCAACTTACTCACAGAGAGAAAATTTGTAGTTAGTTCTGGAGCACACACAACATTTTTCACAGTAATATCAAAAGCGTCCTTTCCAACTACAGTTGTTAAATTAACTTCTCCAGAGCACAACACTGGAATTTTTGTCTGATTCGCAGCATTAGTTCATGCACTTTAACATTATTTACTTTGTTTCTTATCCAGTCTTCATTTGCTGTGAGATGCACACTAGCCCCTGAATCAACATACCAATCACTTTTGTTAAAAGAGCTACTCATAAACACTGCACTGAGAATGTTTGAAGTTTTTCTTTGTCTTGTATCACTGCTGAAAACGTTTGAAGTTTTTCTTTGTCTTGTATCACGGTCACTATTAGGACACTCTCTTTTAAAATGTCCTGATTTATTACAATTATAGCAGACAACGTCCTTCTTATTTTGATTTCCCACTACATTTCTGTGAGAAAACTTCGGCTTACCTTGCCAGCTTTTGACCTTAAAAGCACTACTGGCACTAGTAACATCTTCTTCCATACCTACAGGCTTACTTTTTATTGCGTCCGTTGTGATTTGAATTCCTGAATGCTCAATTGCCATTATCATAGGAGAATATTTTTCCGGCAATGCTGCTAACAATAAGGAACCAATCCACTCATCACTAATACCAAAACAGGTTCCACGTAATTTCTGACCATTATCTATTACCTGGTTCACATAGCTTGTCATCGAATCACAATTTTCTAGACGTATTGATATCAGCGTCCTCAATAAATTAATTCTTCTTTCAAAACCAGAATCGTCGAACAATGACTTCAGCTTCTGTCACAAGTCCACTGTTGTTTTTCCTTCTTTTACATGCACATACAAAGATGGATCAATCGTTAGAATTATCTTCGCTTTGGCATAAGAATCTTCCGCTGTAACTACTTCTGAGATACATTCCGCTAATCCTTCGAGAATAAGCACATTTTCGATAGCGAACGCCCAATCTCCGTAGTACTCGCGACCTTTCAGCTTCGGCACATTTACTAGATAATTCGTCGCCATATTTATGAACAACAACACACAAAGGACTTTAACGAAACGTCTGTTTTATTCAGCAATTCCTGCACTGGGTACCTGGGCCCATAACCTGTTAAGTTTTTATTGCTGATTCGTACAGCCCAACATACAGGAAACAACTACTGCTAAACAGTACACGCTACAGCATGTCGGTACAAAGATTTTACAACAACAAAGATATAGCACACATATATATATCGAAATCATTCAACATATTTTGACCAACTCAACAATAAGAAACAAACTGGAATCACATTCCATAGGTAAGTCACGTTGTAATCAATGTTCTTGAAGTGTTTATAAGGCGGTGTCTGCAAGAATGCGAGCTGTCATTATGGATTTAAAATGCATGTTAAAAAAGTTTATTCACAGCTCTCAATAGAACTACAGTGTTATCAAAATATGTTGATGCGGAGAACCATTGTATATCTTACTATTTTTCACGTGTGGATCAAGTTTACATCGCGATGCAGCAAATACATTATTCTACGTGCTTTAGTCCAGTTGTAATTTATATTGAAAGTGTGTGATGAACTTTATTGTGATAATTTGTGCTATGCGAAATAGGAACTAGGAAGTCCATTTTGTTGTTATCCGAAATGTAATTCGCGACAAGTTTCATGTGTTTAGTTGCGTTTGCATCGTTTGAATTTTTAGCGACAACATTAAGTCAAATTGTAATTAGGTTGAAATGCAGCCTGTGCAGAATATTCTTTTTACAGCATAAGGAACAATTATTTATTTGTTATTAGTAATTTCTTGAGCACCATGTTAGTGACTCAAGGTGTATCACGATGCAAACTACTTCCATTTAAGCTTGCGACTTTTGACTTATGGCAGCAAGGTAATGGCACTGGGAAGTTGTATCATTACTGTGGCGCCACAATCTGATGATGAATTCTTATGTTACTTAACGAAACTAATTGAAAGTAACAACAAAAGCTTTTCGATATCTCACTTTGTTCTCTTTTTTTGGTCCAGGCTGCACTTCGACCTAATCACCTCACTTTTGAGACAGTATGTCTCAGAAACTAAGCGAAATATGAAAAATTATTCTTTATTTTCAATTTGTCTCATCGAGTTCCATAAGAATTCATCATCAGATTGTGGCTCCACGGTAATGATAGAATCCCCTTGTACTGACGCTGCTGGCGAATTTAAATAGGTCTATCCACTATGAGTACAATAACTACTGAGTAAGTCGTGAATTATTTTTAAGGCTATTTTTAAAATTTCATATACAACTTGCTTCTGTTTGTAAATAGGTCTAGACCTGTTTTTCTTGATTTTCTAATCTTTCCCATCAAAGATTATGATAGGATTAAATTACTGAAATGGAAAGTTGAAATATAATCTATATTATATAACATCTATCTAATCTATTTGAAATAACAATATAATCGACTTTTTATTTTTTTATTTTTTGCGACAGTACAGAGAAAAAATTCTGTTTCGACGTGAAAAAATCCTATCAAAATTATTTAGCAGCTTTTTTCCTTAAATTCTAATGTTTTTAGATAATATAAGTTATTATATTCATAAATGTGACCCCCTAATACATCATTTTTAGTAACGCGAAAAAACGAAGTAATTCTTCCGTTCCATATACATTCCCAGTGTTTCTTGACTCTACTAATATGACAACCTACCCACCCCACTGCTCTCATCTCGGCTTCACTTCGTTGTATGGAGAAGGTCCCTTACATGGTCTCCTCTCTTTTCTTTGCACCATGGTTTCAACACGGCGTAGTGCAGAGAAGGACTCTCTATGTTGCTTGTTGTACAAGGGTGTCCCAAGGAAATTTTGCGTTTTTGGTAGCAGAAAAGGATGTTTCCGCCTCATTTAACTCTTTCGTAATGTCTATTTCTCCAAGATTTTCTGTTGTGATACTCTTGTCTTTCCATAATTTATACCATAGTTCTACTTCATAATCAAAAAAAAATTATGTTGTAGTGTCAACAAAAACTTTGTGTGTGTGTGTTTTTTTTTAATCAACCAATGACATACTTAAACTTTAACAGTAATATATCAATCCAGCAATGCAGGATCCCGCATCATTCGGAAGTCTGGTGGATGCAGCACCTAATTAAGTGGGTCCGCAATCCGTAAAATGGGGTGAAAACATGTTTCAGTCTTCGTCACCTTGTCTCCATGTCGTCACCTTCTGGTCCGACCCGTTCTCTACCGGTTGCATCGCCCCGTTTACCTGTTCCCGTCAAGTTGACATTTGACTCACAGCAACAAATGTGTGTCTATGTCGCCCTTCGTGATAATAAGCAAATAGATTCAGTTTTACGTTTTTATAAGAACCGCAGTTTGTTTTTGTTGTGTGCATTACTATAGTTTGAGTTATGCCGCACTATTGTAAAAGTAGCTCCCAGATGGTACACACAAAAAAGATACAATTAGAGTTGCTTCTGGGGAGGACGTAGAAGCAATACACAATGAAGGTTACAACTATTGACAGCTAGAAAATGACAGCTATTTCAAAATTTATTGACTAAATGGTGCGTTATAATATTTTTGTCATAAATTGTACTTCATCGTATTTGAGATATTTCTTTTCAAAAAGTGGATTTCAATTTCCTAATTCTGCTAATTCTATAAGATATATGATAAAGTTTTAAAAAACCGTAAAAGTTGGCATAATTGTTCAGTTTAAATATTTCAAAAACAATGGCAAAGATTTTTATGACGTTTAATGAGTGGACGTCCCAAATAATCGCCTATAATTGAACGTTTGTGTTCACCTCAAAGAAACACATTTTAAGATCAGCTTGCTTAGAATACGCGGTTTGTGCACCACGGAGTATTGCATCAGTGTGGTCAAAGAACGACTGACAAGCTTTGGTGTTGCTATTGAAATTGATGCTATCGTCAAAAGATCTGACTGAACAAACGTCATGGAAAACGTTCTGCCTTGGTACCTGCAATTGTACTTTTCACACATCACACAATTAACAGTTGTCGACGTTTTATACCCCTCCTACCGAAAAAAAAAACCCTACTGAAAGACATTCAACACACAGAAACAACTGGACGCCACAATTGAAGCACAAAGCGTGACTATAACACTGGTTCATCCACATACTGAGGTAATTCCCAGATATGATGATCTCAAAAAAGTGCAGAAAGTTGTTAAGTTTTTCAAAAAGTTTTTTATATATCAATCAAACGAACGAGGATGCAGAAAGGGCTTTCTCGGCTGCTGGCTATATATGTAATTCTTAGCAAATAATGTGATAGTTTCAGTGCTTATTGGATAAATAGGTTATTTTTTCACACTGACGTGATTTACAGTAAAGCATGTAATGTGATCTAAAACTGAATATGTACCATAACTGATTATTTACTTAATAACTAGAGTTAGATTTAACAAAAACGTGTAAAAGTACAATGTATAATCCCAAAACAATGCTCAGAGAAGCTACCAAGGAATTTAAATAAGGAATGAAAATAGACTACTTTAAAAAATCGTATAGAGACTCAGCAGGGTGATTGGAACGACGTTGTTGGGCAAACTCAATGCGCAGGACTTTCAAATCGGTTCCAATGGCAGCTGCAGTTCTGGTAGAAGTTGTCACATTATAGAGCGATAAGCTAACGAACTTTCAAAGTTCATCTATGTCGATAGTCGAT